>CM077157.1:26048620-26190188 GCA_039583875.1 Platanthera guangdongensis
TTGTGTTGAGATGCTTAGAGAACTCTAGTCTAGATTTATGGCTGAGAAGGAAAACCCAGCATTAAAACAAGAATTATGATATATATATATATATTCATAATTATATATAATATATATATAAATATTATATATATATATATATATATATATATATATTATATCTAATACTAACTAGGGGGCGCCTATTGGATGTGAGTGAAAGAAATGAGGGTAGAAGTGAATAGCTATTTTAGGATTAAAACAGAGCAATGTTATAAGCATACATATTATAGCTATTGCCACACCAAACTAAACTCTAAAAATCACAAAAAAACACGAACTCAACTTCGTTAAGCGCACACCGGTATTTTTCTTGTTCATCTCTTTCGATTCCGTCGAACGCCGCCTGATCCAGAATTTCTCTCCTCCCGATTCGCCGATCGCCGGGAGCCCGATCTCCACCTCGTCGGCGCATCAATTACAGAGGAACCTTGTGGCTGCGCCGTCTCATCGCAATAACCTTCTCCGGCAAAACTTCACGAAAGCTAGGTGTCGCTCTTGAATTGCACGGACTTTCTTTTTTTCCCTGTAAATCCATGTCACAATTGTCGTCTCTCAGCGCACAATATAGCTGCACAGAGAATGCGGAAGAATGTTATATCCCTGGGAAAGGAACGAAGAGAAGTGCTGATCCGAACAAAACGTATGTCTAGAGAAGAGCCTGCTGATTATATTGGAACTTCTTTCGAGATTGATATGGTTGTTGATGAAGAGAAAGCGATCTTAGATTCGCAGGCTTCCAAAGTTGTGGAGGATCTGAAATCTGCTCTCCGGCTTCAGTAAGAATCTAAAATCTACCCTCCAGCTTATTCCCTTTTAGTTTATAGAATTATTACAGATTTTGTTGTTCAGTTTTAAACATTTAGTTCGTTACAATAAAATTTTGGTCAGTTCTCAAGTTATAGCCACTTGTTTACTCTATGGTCACTTTTACCATACTGCAACTACAATTTTGATGTCAATGATATTTTAGTGGAATCTACTATGACATTTTCAGACATTCATCTAGTATTTATTACATCCCTACAATTTTCTAATTTTATTTATGATATTTCTTTGCCAAAAAATAGAGGGAAAGGTGCTACAGAGAAAAAGGTGGATGGACTTCGTTTCTTGAGATGGCTACTTTCAAAGAATGAAATTCCTCCGATTGAAGCAGCTATCAAAGCTGATGTAATCATAGTCATTTTGGTGTGGCAATAACGTATTGGTGTGAAAATAAAATAATTTGGTGTGTCAATAAATGTTGGCTATCAATAGTGGTAATTAGTGTGCTTATAAAAATAAATGGTGTATAAATAGCCAGATAAGGTGTAGGATTTTGGTTGGAACTTAAATCTGGCTCCAAGAGTTCAGACTCGGGGGAGTAACCTGCACCTAATTCTCCAGAATAAGAGTGTAGGAATAATTTTTATGTATATTACAAAATAATATATATTTTCATATTTTTATGTATAACATGATAATATTAGATCTTGAGTAACAGGATTATAAAACATATATAAACAGAAGGGTTGCGAAATAAAAGAGATCGGAATAATATAGATTTAGAATCGAGTCTGGGTAAGGCGTGTGATCGTTGCCCTAAAGAAGTTGTACCACCCTCCGACAGAGCTTTCAACGATGCTCACTCCTCCAAGGTACAACACTCAACTAGATTGCGAAAACTCCGATGTGCGCGAACAACGAAAAAGCACAGAGCACCTGAACTCCCACTTGAAGAAGCAAATGTGAAGAAAATAAAATCTCGTAAAGATCGTCGTCAGAGTGAGAAAGCGAGAAGAACGACATAATGTTTTCCAAAGTATCTATGTAAACGAATCAGAAAATTCTCCTAAATAACAGCCTCAAGAACGGAAAGAAAATAAACACGTAATAAATCTCAACGATTATAATTAGAAAATTTATTCGTGTTGGTGAACGTAGAGGAGTAATGACAAAAAAAACACGTAACAGAAATTATTGCGCAAAGAAACTGGCGTCGAGTTCTATTCGACGCACGTCGAGATCATGTCGACGTAAGGAAAAGAAATATGAGAAGAAATACGATGCACATCGAGTTCTATTTGACGCATGTCGACGCAGAAGATGTGTGCATTGAGTTCAATTCGACGCAGCATGGCGAAGTCGACGCATGCGTCGAGATCAATTCAACGCATGTCAACATGGAAGAAAAGTGTATCGAGTTTGATTTGATGCAGCACATCAAAGTCGATGCATGCATCGAGATCAATTCAGCGCATGTCGACCCACTCTGAATTTTTAGGATTCAAAAGAGTCAAAACTATTTGGTACAAAAAATACAATTCAATTCAATTATTCCCCAAATCCCAAATCCGAAATCCGGATCCAATCCGCTGCGGTTCGTGCGCGCACACGTGTGTGGTTTATAGATCTCCTTATGTTCTTTTGAATAAGTAAGAGGATGTGAGTCCATTTATATACTTATTGCTAAGAGTGATGATAAACAGAGTGAGACTAAAAGGTTTCATCCTTTCGTTATGAAAAGTTTCCCACGAACTAAATTTGGATTCCCTCTAATTTAGTTTTGGAGCTTTTCCATCAAATTAGGAGTCCAAACACCAAACACCATTTGACTTCAAAGAAATATTTAATTATAATATTTTATCCATTAGATTTCTAACAATCCACCACAAAAGCAAACTTCATAAATCATGATATTACTTATTATAAATAAAATCAAATAAAAATTTAATTCATCAAGTTATATCTAATGCAATGGGTATAGATAAAATGGTTACCTTGAACCTATACTTAGTACTTATTTTTTCTACCGAAGAGTATAACACAGCAGAGGCTTTGAATTATAAATTTTTGACCGGAAAATTAGATAAGCACAAAAAAGATTGGTCGTTCTTGGGTTATGGCGATGGGCGCGTTAATGGTCATGCGCATTTCTTGATTTTTCACGAGGGATATTACGGTGCAGCCCAGATCCCAAAGTCACGGCCTCACGACTACCCCCACATAGGTGGTGCCTCAAGAGATATTTCATAACTAATATCTCGCAAAGATATGTCTTTGGCAACCATTAAGAACCTAAAGTTCATCTGAAATTGTTACGTAAAGTACAACATCTTAGGAATTGGAAGAAGGTTTTCTCAACCTTTAAATTTGGTGCTCTCAACTACGCTACATCAACAGCTTTGTTTCTACCACATTGAACACAATTCATTAGATCTCTAATCACATAGGTTGGATATCCACCGTTGGCAGCAAATTATGTGGGCCTAAGCCTCATTCCCCTCGATGACAACAATATCTCTCTTCGAGACAATCTCTTAGTAAGATTATCGGACCGATTCAACTCTGACTTTACATAGTTAAGTGATATCACTTCTTTTCTTCTTTGCTTCATTGATTTGTATCTGATTCTCATAAATTTGTTTATTTTGGAATTAGTACAATTAGAACCAATTAAATCTATAATAGATTTGATATCACAATGCAAAGAAATAGCACACATAGGTTTTTTACATAAAAAAAATCATTAAGTAAATTCTTAAGTCATTTGCTTCGACACATGTAGTGTCCAAAGTTATAAACTCTAATTCCATTGTGCTTCTTGAAATCACATTTTGTTTTGTAGAAGCCTATGAAATGGCAGTTCCTCCAAGGAAGAAAACATAGTCGGTTGTTGACTTAACATCTAGCGAATCAGTTACCCAATCGGCATCTGAATATTCTTCTAACACTTCGGGAAAACTCATATATAATAAACTATAATTTATAGTTCCGCAAAGATATTTAAATATTCTAGCTAACGCTAATCAATGTTCACCGCTTGGATTACTGGTATATCTACTTAACCAGCCTACAACATAAGAAATATTGGGCCTTGTGCGGTTAGCAATATATAATACTGATCCTATCATTTGTGCATACTTATGTTGATCAATAGGTTCACCAATATTTTTACAAAATTTTATGCTAGCGTCATAAGGTGTAGATGCGGGAGCGGAATCAAACAAGTTAAATTTATTCAGCATTTTCTCAATCGAGTGTGAAAAACATAATGATACACTAGAATCAGTTTTAGCTAGTTTCATTCCTAAAATGATGCTAGCTACTCGTAAATCTTTCATATCAAATTTAGAAGACAGATTATTTTTAATTTCATTAACTATTTTAGTTGAATTTTCAAATATTAAGATATAATCTACATAGAGGCATAGCAAGACAATTCCATTTCTATCTTCTTTAGCATAAATACATTTGTCGAATTTATTGGATTTAAATCCAAAAGACGAGACTACATAATCAAATTTTTGATGTCATTGCTTAGAAGTTTGTTTTAATCCTTAAAGTGATTTAATTTATTTACAAATCTTTGTTTCCTGGCCTTTGACCACAAAACCTTCGGGTTGAGACATGTAAACTTCTTCATATAAATATTCATACAAGAAAGCGGTCTTGACATCCATTTGATGAATGATCATCTTGTGGATTGAAGCTAAGACACCTAGAACATGAAGAGAGGTGATTCTAGCTACAGGAGCATAAGTATCTAAATAATATATTGCTTATTTTTTAGCAAAACCTTTTTCAACAAGGCGTGCCTTATACTTAGCTATGGAGCCATCACGATTTAGTTTCTTGCTAAAGATTTATTTACAACCTATGACTTTGGCATCGTGAGGTAGATCGATTAGAATCCATGTTTTATTTTCTAGAATGGAATTAATTTCTATGTTTATTGCTTCTTTTCAAAATGGGTAATCAGATGAGGTCATGACTTCCTCATATGTATTAGGTTCTCCTTCAATTAGATAGGTGAAGTAGTTTTCTCCAAAAGTCTTTTCGATTCTAACTCATTTGCTTCTTCTAAGTTCATCATTTTCTAATGGGTCTAAAGAAGACTATGAAGGTTGGTTTGAACTAGTTGAAGATTGAGATGAGTTGTTTAATTTATATGAGAATTTATCTTCAAAATAAACTGTGTCTCTAGTTTCTATAATAGTGTTATTTGAGATTTCACTAATGTGAGAATTAGTTATAAGAAATCTGTTAGTACTACTATCAAAAGCATATCCTATAAAAATAGAGTCTATTGTTTTAAGTCTTATTTTCTTTCTTTTAGGTTCAGGAATTGAAACCTTAGCCAAACACTCCCACGCTCGAAAAATTTGGAGGTTATATTTGTTTAATTTAAATAATTCATAATGGTTTTTGTCACTTTGCTTTGAAAGAATCCTATTAAGGATGAAGGAGGAGGTGGGCAACGCTTCACCCCAAAGATTTTCTGGGGCACCAGACTCGGCTAACATGGCATTGACCATGTTCATCAAAGTCTGATTTTTTGTGTTCAGCTGCATCATTCGATTAAGGAGAATATGGAGTAATCACTTGATGAATTATCTCATGTTTTTGGCAAAATTGGGTTATTTCATTCGAAGAGTATTCTCCACCTCGGTCAATCTAAGAATTTTAATAGAAGACCCTAATTGATTTTCTACCTCGCTTTGAAAATCTTAAAGTATTAAAATACCTCATCTTTGAAATTTAAAAAATATATTTAATAATATTTGGTAAAATCATCTACGAAAGTTACAAAATATTTACATCCACCACTAGTAGGTTGACGGTTTGAGTCACATACATCTAAACGAATTAATTCGAACGATTTTGAAGTTCTTTCAATTGATTTAAATGATTTTTTAGAAAATTTAGCTTGCACAAAATTTCACATTTAGCACTTGGGGCAATGTTTATTTATGAATTAGATTCAAGGACATCGTTCTTTTTATACAATCCGAATTTACATGTCTTAATCCACCATGCCAAAAATTAGGAGAAGAGCTAAGAATTAAAGAAGAGAAAATTTGATTTTCTTTTAAATCAGTAACATTCAATTTAAATAAACCATCACAAACCAAATTTTTCCAATAAAGACATCACTTAATGTAATTACAACTTTATTTGACTCTAAAACAATCGTCTAGCCTTTCTTCACTAACAAGGAACCACTTTCAAGATTCTTCCTAACTCTCGGTACATAAAACACATCATGCAAGACTAGTGTCTTCCCTGATGTCAACCTAATATCTACTCGCCCACATCCAAGAATTTATGCCGAAGAAGCATCTCCTAAGATTACGCTTCCTCCACTGATGTCCTGAAAGGTGGCAAAGCAAGAACGATCAAAACAAGTATGAACATTTGCTTCGGAACCAAGCCACTAATCTGATGAACAAGTGAGAAGAAGCTATAGCCGACGGTACCAAACAGAACCTCGCGTCTGTCCCAGGCTTGGGTCCACACCCAGCACAATCAACTGCTCATTGGTCTCTGTCAATCGAGCTAATGTCAGCGGTAGCATTACTACGGGGTGATGTTGGTATTTCCATGGTGATCTGGAAGTGACTGAATATGTGGACTCACTGCCAACGCAATATGTGCATATGATGTAACACCCCAAAAAGGAGTAAGTAGGCAAAACCGTAACGGGCGTTCGAGGAACGTCGAACGGGCGTTCGAGGAACGTCGAACGGGCGTCGAGGAACGTCGAACGGCGTTCGAGGAACGTCGAACGGGCGTTCGAGGAACGTCGAACGGGCGTTCGAGGAACGTCGAACGGGCGTTCGAGGAACGTCGAACGGGCGTTCGAGGAACGTCGAACGGGCGTTCGAGGAACGTCGAACGGGCGTTCGAGGAACGTCGAACGGGCGTTCGAGAACGTCGAACGGCGTTCGAGGAACGTCGACGGGCGTTCGAGGAACGTCGAACGGGCGTTCGAGGAACGTCGAACGGGCGTTCGAGGAACGTCGAACGGGCGTTCGAGGAACGTCGAACGGGCGTTCGAGGAACGTCGAACGGGCGTTCGAGGAACGTCGAACGGGCGTTCGAGGAACGTCGAACGGGCGTTCGAGGAACGTCGAACGGGCGTTCGAGGAACGTCGAACGGGCGTTCGAGGAACGTCGAACGGGCGTTCCACGACGAACGGGCGTTCCACGACGAACGGGCGTTCCACGAGGAACGGGCGTTCCACGACGAACGGGCGTTCCACGACGAACGTCGAACGGGCGTTCCACGACGAACGTCGAACCGGCGTTCGACGAACATCGAATGGGCTTGGCTTCTTTCGGTGATATCGAACGGCTTCTAGTGCATTTGATGAGTATCGACCAGCGTTCGACGAGCGTCGAACTGCGTTCGATGAGCGTCGAACTGCGTTCGATGAATGTGGTTTCGATGAACATAGTGCTTTCGACAAGTTCATTTCGAAGTAATGGTGGCGTTGGCTGCTTGGTCAAAGTGGTGAGTTGACTTTTCAACTCAAATCGTGACTGTTGTGGTAATATGAGAAGGGATTGTGTGACTGGGGTGAAACCCGAGGCCCCAGATGCAGAGGGCTTGGAAGGAGGAAATCATTATTTTTGTTTCTCTCTCTCTTCATTTCATCTCAGTTCTGGAGCAGAGAACCCATTGCTGGAGCAAGGGTTTGGGTGGAACTTGTTGAAGTTGCTGGAGAAGATCTTGTGGCTGAAATCAAGATCCGAAGCTAGAATCGCGAAGGGGAAAGTGAGGCGATCATTTCCATCCACGTAGAAAAGCTTTGTCATTACTCCAAAGAGAACTTCAAGAGTAACGATCTTGCTCCTTGGACATGTGAAGTCCTTATTTTGGCATATACATGGAATCCCCCACCAAAAGGTGGAGTGTCAAGGGATTTCCGTTGGGTTGATTCATGAAATCCTCAGTCAGTCTTGCATATAGATCCGAAATATGTAGTACGGAATAGGCATGCTGTGTGAAGTTCATCTGGACAGGTTGGTCTAGATTGGTGATGCTTTATTTTGCGCACCGGAGAAGACTCTGCGTATAAACGAGTATTTTGTAGAGTCGATGGGTTGTGCCTGTGAAGTGGAGTAACAGGAAGTATTGGAGTGGAGTTCCAGGAAAATACCCTCGAAATTCATGTGTTGTATGCTATGAAAGTCCAATGTTTCTGGCATTACAGTTGGCTGCAGGGTTTTCTGGATAGTGGGTCCAGTTATGGTTGGGGCTGGGTACAGAAAAGCTGCTCTGTCGCTAATGCCAGGCGATAGTGGTTGTCAATGGCGATAGCTCCCAGTTAACTTGTGATTGTGAAAGCCAGTACTTGGAGGACAATATGTCAATTATGAGCTATGCGCTCTTAAAGACCGGTGAGCCGAACGAACAAGAGGAAGCCGACCCGTGTCAGTCTAGACATTGAACTGACGATTTGAGCAACGGGCAAGGGCTGAACAGTATCCGCGTTATGGTTGTCTAACTTGAGTGCATAAGTTATTGGCTTCGTTAGGATCATATAATGAGAGTCTTGGGTTGTCCTCCATCAAGACTAAAGTCTTCGGACGTGTGTCGTGGAGCATGAATGCTCAATGTTTACTGTTGAGTCCGGGACCTGAGAACGGTGGTGGGACCCCGGTTTTCCGGTACACCGATAATGTGCCTGGAGTGCACGGGGCGTCGGGCCGTGCGGTCGACGTTTGTGATATATTGAACTGTGCGTGAGTGCATGTTTTGTGATATATCTGCTTGTGAACTGCTATGCCTACAGGGAAGGAATACCACTGCCCCGAGAAAGGGGTAGGGTCGTTATAAATTGGTCAGCTGAATGCTGACCGTTGCTTTGTTTACCACCATTACGGTGGATTGTCCACATGTAGGTGTAGGAGAGCCGAGTGGGAAATAGTGGGCTGAATCCCTTGCTGCTATTATGCTGGCCCTCGAAGGCCGAATGAAGAAAAGTTTTCCTATTTTTCGTGTGTGGACGACCTGCGCGCCGATTTGTGTAGTCTACACTTGTGAAGAATAACTGTAAGGCCTTAAGGCCAAACATTTTTCTGTACTTTGTATAAATTCCTATGAGATATATAACTGTGGTTATTTATATATAGTGAACATTCATGGTCGTTGAGTTCAGTAATAACCCCTAATGCTTCCGCTAGAATGCTCTGAGTTAGGATGCGTATACTAGTCTTTGATACTAACCTGTAACCCTGATGCCTGTTTGTGGTATATGGTGTGGGGTCCCGGCCAGACCTTCTATTATATGTCATGTAATGGATGGAGGTGTAACATATGAGGTCGTGCATAAGAGCTCTGGAGAAGTTGGAAAGGTTTGTGTTGGCCCTGCTCATATGAGATGTGAGTGAAGGAAAAAGCCTATGAAGTTCTGGATGTGGAGGAATTTCATTCTGAGACCTGTATTGTGAATATGGGTCATCAGGTAAGTGGTTGAAATATTCTAAGGGAAATTCGTCGAGTATAGCTGAGAGGTTTCGACGAATGGTTTGAATTCGTCGAGTATCGTCGTGACATCTCAATGCTTTTGTCTCAGATTCATCGAGTATCGTCATGACAGTTTCGACGAATTAGACCCATTCGTCGAGTATCGCGATTCGTCGAGTATGGTCGATTCGTCGAATATTCTCTTGATACCTGGATGATTTGCTCTGTCTCGATTCGTCTAATATATCTGTGTTATCTCGACGAATATCTTTTATTCGTCGAATATCGATGTGATACTCGACGAATTCTATTTCGTCTGGTTTATTTCCTTTAAGTCTGGTTCGGCTGGTCTGCGATTTATGCCTTGATTCGGTAGCATGTATAAATAAGATTTCTACAGTAAACCAAGTACGAGTAACTGTTCATTTTCTTTGACCTAATTGAGCAACGACTTCTCCTCCCGACGACGGAACTGTTCCGCTAAGTCGCAAAAGCTGCTTGTCGTCGACCACCCGACCTGCTACCGTCGCCGGAAAAGGTTTCATGTGCATCAGATTCGTCACCCCCACCTCTCCTTGAATGAATCTAGTAGTCCGTGGAGACGTTGAGGACAAACCTAGTTCCGACTTATATCCTGTGTGACAAGAGTCTAGGGTGCCCTGTGCTCGTGTGGATATCCGTAGAGCCGTGGACACTATTCTACGCTCGGAACTCTAGCCGTTGGCGTTCGTTGAAATCTTTCGGAGTACCTTGGTTGAGTATAGACTCAATCCATCAAAAGTATTTTTATTTCACCGCATTTATTTTTTGATTAATGTTCATCGCTAGATCCAAACCCTTTTGAGTTTTCTTGTTCATTTTTTCCGTTGCGTGCACAAGTGTTGTGCAATCGTAGCAAACCCAACAGGTGATACTAAAAGAACTTCGATTCTACTACAATCACGGGTGTTTTCTTGGAGAACACCTCTAGTACTTTCTGCAGCAACAAGCAATACCCCTGACTCTGTAACCAACACGTTTAACCACAGAGTATTCTCTTGCACATAAATCAATCATCACCAATCCAGACCAACCTGTCTGGATGAGATTCACACAACATGTCTATTTCGTATTTTGATTTTGGATTCTATATGCAAGTTTAATACTGAAGATATCATCGATCAACCAATTGGAAACCTCCTGTTCTTCACCAATTGGTGAGGGTTCTCATGCACATGTCAAATAAGGACTTCACTTGTCCAAGAAGGATGATTGTTACCTTTGTAGATCGTTTAAAAGCCATGAATAAAGATTTTGTCCTGATGGAAAGGTTCGTCTTGCCTTTCTCTTCGCTGATCTAGCCTCAGCTCGCAAATCCAATTGTAGAAACTTCTTTAGCAACTCTCCAAAAATCTGCCTCCGGCCCTCTTCTTTCTTTCTTCTTTTCTTTCAAGATTTGAAGAGAGAGAGAGAGAGAGAGAGAGAGATAAAGAGAAATGAGTTTCTTTCCCCCACTCCCCTGACTAAGTGCACATAAGATTAAACCCAACCACAAGATCATTTCATCAAAAAGGAATGAAGGGTCACGATTTCAGCCGCAAAACTTTATTTAATGCTATTGCAAAGCGATATCCACCTATCGCGGCGTGATAGCTCCAGTGGTGGCCGCTTGACCCAGTCAGGACCGCTCAATGATCGCTTTTCCACCAGCTGACACGTGGACGCCTGTCACATGCCACGCTATCGCCTTGCGATATCGAGCTAATGCTAGCAATAGCTCCAAAGACCAACTCTTTGTTGTTTTCATTACAGAAAACATGGGGTGCTACAGTTCTTCACCTCCTAGAGCCGGTTTCTTCTTCTCGAAACTGAAGGTAAGAGTATCCGGAGAAGATGAAGAGGAGATACAGGATTCACGCCTTCTTCATTCTTCCTGATCGAACGCTGGTCGAAAACGTGAGAGAGGCGGAACCAAAACCGAGCGTGATTTTCCTTTTTCAATTCCGATCAAAACAGTGATGGCGGAAAACCGAGGGAGCCATGCGAAAACTGTTCCTGCAAAGGGTCTATCTCCTTCTTCACAATTGAGCGACGGTGATGGCCAAAACACAACGGGCGGCGGGACATTTTCAATCGAGCGGCGTTTCTTCCTTTTCCATGGCAGCATGATCGAATTCCACGGGAGATCGGGAGCAGAAATCGCGAAGAGATGGGTGCGACGGGACTTATCCATGTACCCGATCAAAGCACCGACAAGATCTTTCTCTGTTGGCGGCGTAAAAGCAAGAGAAGCTCTCCTCTCTTCCTATTTAGATCAAGGACAGCGTCGCACAAAGATCTCTTCTCTTTAGGCGGCCAAAAAATTTCGGAAAAAATGATAGAGCACGAAACACATGAATGCTCGAGCGACCAGAGAAATTTTGAGAATGTTATGTGGTTCGAAGCATCTCAGGTGGTGGTCAAAGTGGAACTACCTCCCCGTTGCCTACAGCATGTGTTTTATAAACAAACCTAGGTTTAATACGGGTATTAGATATCCCGATATTTAAATCGAGCCCATTATATACCCAAATATACATTAACAATTATAACCACCACAAATAGAATGAATAAAAAAAATGGATGAATGAAGGCCGGTTTATAACCAATCCTTAGTCCAGCTAGTCTATTTAAATAATGTTACTTGTTGCGGACTAACTCGGCGTCCCGGTCGGACCGGAATAAACTGGACCGCCTTAGTTTTTGGGAAGGTCGAGCGCGCACACAGTCAATAAAAAAAGAGAGTTGACACAAGAAGTTTTAACGTGAAAAAATCCCTCAACTTGGTAAAAAACCACGTGACTGGATCTGTGCCGGTCAAAGTCCACTATCAGGTTGCGGTTACAATATGTTCAGAGAATCGAGGGCGACAGACCACCTCTCATTACAACTTGGAGGTGAGAGAGAATTTTTGACTCGCAACGGGCAACAAGCTGCGCCGAGGGAGTACTGAATGCTAACTTGTTTGTTGGTGTGCTTGAGCGCTGGTGGTGGTCGTCTTCTTCCCTTCTCCGCACACTTGGAGACTTGGGCGTTCCTCTCACTCATAGGCGCCTTGAAGATGACCTGAGGGAGTAGTTCTGCAGAGCTCTGGCCTAAGGAAGAATAAGACTCCGAGAGCGAAAAGGTGAGAAATGATGAGGCCTAAGACTCCTTTTATAGCCTCCAGAAGGTGGTTATGGTGGGTCATCCCACTAACTTGGTGGTTACCTGTATATCGGATGGCGATGGATGTTCTGTAATGATCGGACGTCAGCCATTCTACAATCGACGATGGCGGTTGGCGGCGGCGGCAGGTGGCGAGCGGCGGCGACAGTTGGCGGTGTCCGGCGGCGGCGGTTGGCGGAGGGCAACGGCGGGCGGCGGCGGGCGGGCGGCGGTGGTGGCGGCTGGCAATGACGACGGTAGTTGTTGAATGGGAGACCCCCATAATTATTCCTATTGTGGTGGAGATTATGGGGAGTGGGTTGACCGATCAAACCAATGATCTCCACAATAAGAGGAATCATGGGGGAAATGATTAAATGCACACCCAAACCTTTAAATTAGAATTCATCACCATCACTACTACAGTCATATCAATGAATTTACATATTCGTTTTTCCGATCTCCTCTCTCTTACACTTAGGCTCAGTTTGTTCTGGTGGTGGCGGTGAGAAAGGAGTAACGTTGGGAACGGAGCTTTGAGAAAGGAGCTCCGGACAGCTGCCGGAAAGGAGCGTTGGATCGGCTGTGGCGTTGAAAAAGGAGCAGAGAACGTGCGAACCAAACAGTTCCCAGAAAAAAACGACGCTGCGGCTGGAACTCAACGGAGCTGCATCGTGAAAACAAACGGACCCTTAGTCCTAAAGTCAGCATAAGCCATGAGGTAGCAGCTGAATATTTATTTAGCCTTTTTTTAATTATTTAGATTTTCTTGATGCAGAAAAAGAGTGCCCGTGAGCAGGCAGTTCTCGTACGTATCATAAATTAATGCTGCAAATACACATAAAATAATTACGCATGCAGCTCGCACCATCTACTGATCCCTTAAATTACTCCCAACCGCACAGTTCTCGCGAATCAGAACCGTTTAGAATCAACATCACTTAAAACATCAACGTCTACTCGTCCTCATCCAATCATCTTCAGCCGTTCGATTTGCGTCTATGTATCAGTTAGGGAGATCCGTGTTTAAGCGCGGTGCGGTGACCCCATATAAACTCACTTATATGCGGGAAAATGCGGGTGAGCAGATCCTGCTCCCATCAATAAATGCTTCTCCGCCCACCGCAGCTTCTTCCGTCCCAGATCGCTTAGCTCGATCTGCGAGCGAAAACTCGATCATTACCTAACCCTAGCTCTTTCATTAGTTACAGGGGCGATTGCGCGAGTGATGGGATGGTATAGAGGGGGATTGCAGGGGTACTGGAGGAGGAATGCATACCAGAGGCTCGACGGCGAAGATGGCCCCCGGCGTCGGAAAGTGAGTAGTAAGATTGAACTCGGCGGCGGAAGGCGGCGGAGATTCTGGCGAATCAGGGTATCCCCAAGGCTTCGATTCCCGCGAGTGATCTCGCCGGCTCGGATTCTTTCGCGGATCCGGGACGCGTACGTTCGGATGATGTTGGCGTTTGCAAGCTCCGGCGCGCTCGGCAGCTATGGAGGTGATGGGATGGATGCATTCTACGCCCCTCAGATTAAGGAATACGACGAGCGGATGATCCTCGAGCTGTATAAATCGGTTATATCGCAGGGACAACTTATCCCCAAAAGGGGAATCGGCCCTGTTTCCTCCGGCGAGGTTGCCGTCCGGACTTAATTTAATCTCGCACTACTGAGGTTTGTGTTTTGTTTGTCTTTGTAATCGCTAAACTGAAGCTGTAGTACTGTTTCTCTCCGATTGTGCAATAGTCGATTTGCTCTTGCGGTCGACCTGCAGTTAAATTACAGATCCGGCTATGATAATTAATTTCTTTGTTGGTCAACAAATTAGAACAATACTCATGACCCTTGGGAACTTGGCTCTCGATCACTTCATCCGCCCAGATCGCCCTGGAACTTATTAATTTCCTGCTTGTGGATTTCTCCAACAGAAATTCTTTGTCACAGAGGATCTGAGAGCTAGTTGTTTTTTGTTGATTCTTTCAAGTATATATCGATCGATTTCTTTCAAATTAATCCGTTATCAAATCAGATGATCTTATTGCCTGGGCTCAATATTTTGAATTTAATATGCTGATGCTCGCTGTTTCCTCCCTTCACTCCACTCTGCTCGCCTTTTTCCTGCACCCTCGCCTGCTCGTCGTTTCCGCTGTACGCAACTGGTTTAGGAAACATCAGCCCTGTAGTACTCCCTCTCATCGTTTCGGCAATCGGCCCTAGCTCCTTCCAGTAAGTTACAGAAGAATTGTGACTGTTGTTTTCTTCGCCTTTACAAAAGCATTTGTATGCACGAGTAAACCTTTCGTTCCAGAAATAAGGCCGCAAACATTTGTAACAGGCTAAGTATACATTTGTTTGTTAAATATTGTTTAATCTTTAATTTTGCAAAAAGGCAACTGTTTTCTAATGAGAAGATGAAGGAAGACTAGCTTACCATTTAGATATCAATAAAAGATTTCTAAAGGAAGACTAGCTCCCTCCGATTGTGCAGTCGCTGCCGGCGCACGGCCGCTCCGGATGTGCGACCATTGCCGCACGGCCTCTCCGGCCATCGGGCCGCCACCGCACGACCGTCTCATGGCCGTGCGGGCGTCGCCGCACTGCCACTCCGGCCGTGGAGCAACAGCCATACAGGTCCCTGCAGGCGCCGGCCGTGGGGCCGCCGCCCGACAACCGTCTCATGACCATGCTATAACTCCACATTCATCGTACTACATAAAACTAATAAAGCTTTGACTAGAGTATTTTACAAAAAAATTAAAAAAGAAAAATTGGCAAAATGTTGTGGACAACTATTTGAATTCATAAATTACATTTTAATAAAGTTTGTTTTTTGAAATTAGTATGTATATCAATTTAATTTAAAGTGTTGATGAGGTCATGTATAATTTATAGGAGAATTGGTGTGTAATTAGTAGATGTCTCATGACTCTCACTAACTTGATAAGAGTCATGAGGATAATCACCGCACGCACGATCCTTGCGCGATCCGCGCGTGAGGACCCATCACACGCACAACCCAAACAATCGCCCGCGGACGGCCGCCGGGCCTATTCGCCATGCCGGCCTACGTAAGGCCGGTGTCGGATGGCGTTCTCCCAGGTGGCCTCCGTGAGGCCGGCGCCGGGCGGCCTCCACCCGTCGACCTCCATGAGGCCGGCGCCAGGCGCTGCCAACCGGCCTCCTAGAGGTTGGAGCCAGGTGGCGTTCGCCCGGCCAGCATCCGTGAGATTGGGGATGGGCGTCGCATCATAATGGTCGGAGCTGGACAACCTCTGAGCATATGGCCTCTTAGATGTCGTCGACATTCACCCGGCCGGCCTCCAAGACACCGGGGAGTGCCGCCGCCCGGTCGGCCTCATAGAGGTCGTCGTCGGGCATGCTCTGCCCGACCGACCTCCCACTACAAGAAAAACTTTGGTTAGCAAGAAACAAAATTTCTTTCTAATTAATAAAATTTCTTGCTAATTTTAATTAGCAAGGAATTTAGGAACAAAAAAATCACTAGCTAATATGCTCCTATCTAATTTTAGCTATACATTTATTTTTTGCTAATTTGCAAGGTTTTTTAGCTAGGTATTTTATCCTTCCTAAATTACTAAGGAACTTTAGTTTAGTTGCTAATATTTTGTATTTTATTTATCTATTTAATCGAATTTAAATAATATTTATATGTAAACAAAAAAAACATTTAATGATATTTTTGTTGAGAATCAAATCCTAAACCTCTTGCACACAATAAATTGTACTTAACCAGCTCATCTAACAAGCTAATATGTTCTATGAGAGCAATAATATATATATATATATATATGCCACAGAAATATTTATATAATTATAAATTTTATATAATTTATAAAATTATATAAATGATTATAAATTACTTAACCAACTGACTCAACCCTCGTGGTATTTCTGAGACAATTCCAACGTCTTGCATTAATTACTATAATTTTAAACATATTTTTATTGGAAACCCATAATATATATCTTTTTAGAATAGTATATATATATATATACATATATATAGTTTACATAAATATATAATTATTCATTAGATACGTTTATATATGTAAATAAATATTTTATAAATATATAAAAAAAATATTTTTTTTATAAGAGAAGAATAAGGAAATTAAAATTCTATTTTTTTAATTAAGGCTTTGTTTGAGGCAGCGTTTTCACGCCGGCGCTGGAGCAACCGTCGTCGCAAACCGGAAAAACAAATGTCGGGCAGAAGCGTTTGCGTCGTTTGCTCCCACAGCAAAGAGAAAAAAAAACAGCAGACCGATGTGTCTCCAACCCCGCCCCCACCTTCGGTCTCAGCCCTCCGTTGTCAGTCGCCACCGCCCTGAAAGAATCCTAAGAGTGATAAATTTATTTGAAGAAAATAATTTTCCGCGTGCATAAATATCTTGAAAAAAAATATATTGCTATTTTGCAAAAAAAAAAAATTTGCCACAAAAAATTTTGTTGATATTTTAGCAACAAAAAATTTTGTTGCTATTTTTGCAACAACAAAATTCGTTGTTATCTTTGTAGCTAAAATGAAAAAGTTTTTTTCTTGCTAAATTTGAAACTAATTAGTAAGGATTATCAAGTTTTCCTAATTTTCTTTGCTAAATCAAGTTTTTCTTGTAGTGTCTGTAATACCGATGCAGGGCATCGCCGACCGGCTTACTCAAGGTTGACAGCCGCCCATTCGGCCTCCCCGGCCGGGTCTCCCCCCGGTCAGCCTCCTGTTAACCACTCCAGTATGATCACCCTCCGGCGATCACCGCCCTCCAATACGCGGGTAACCACTTGCGTAACCACCAACATAACCACCAATAGTGATGAGTGCAAATAGCCGGAGTGGCGGCGTCCTGTGACTAGCAAAATTATAAAAGTAATACACACCGAAAACTATAGAAAATATATGGCTGATATCGAGTCGAGTTCGAGTGATTTTGGCTCGGCTCGAAATCGAAATTTTCGACTCGAACTTGGCTTGAAATCGACTCGAAATCGAAATTGATTTCGAGTCGAGTCAGCTCGACTCGAAATGGCTCGATTCCGAGTCGGCTCGAAATCAAATCGAGTCGACTCAAAATTGAGTAATTTTTTTCTTTATTCCTTGTTGGCTCAAAATTAAATCAGATAACCTATAAATTTAGCAAATAAAACACTTAAAATCCTCATTCTTTTTATTTAGCTTTAAATTTTATTTTTTTTATTTTAAAATAAGAATATATTAATAAATACATAATATTATTAATTAATTTGAGTTGATTTGAATCATATTTCGAGCGATTCAAGACTGTCTCGAGATCGACTCAAAATCATATTTAAGTCAAATTGAGTCGAATCAATTTTAACTGATTCTGATTAACTCAATTTTTGAGTGATTTTTGAGCGACTTTCGAGTTTCAAATACTATGCTCAGCCCAAGAAAATACAGTCTGCGAATAATGATTTTGGTGGTTACAATCTGCGGATAATCGTGTAACCACCGTAACCACCCATGGGGCCTATAAATAAGACCCCAGACCCCTGTCATTTCTAACTTTCTCCTCCCAATTTTCTCCTACAGGCCAGAGCTCTGTTGAAATAGTCCTGCGAGCCACCTCCCTTCGCGAACTTCGAGAATTCGTCTAAGTCCACAACACTCCGGAGAAAAAGACGTTCCACAGGCCTCTCTAAAGATTCTCCTATGTACATGACGTTTTGCAAGTCTTTCTTAATAAATCTCCTACGTGCGCTGCTACGTCGTGTTGTGGTCGGTCGACGTTCGAGAGCGTCCACCATCAACAGAAGGTGATAGATTCTGAGTTTAGCAAGTGGTGGTATGTCGCTCTCCGAGCACACCCGTGTTTTCTCTCAACCTCAAATTGTAACAACGAGTGGTCTGTCGCACTCGATTTCTCTGGTACCTTGTAAACCACCGCTAATAGTGAAGTTTGACTGACACCGACCTGGTCATGTGGTTTTTATCCAATTTACAGGTTTTCCACGTTAAAAATGTCCAATGCATTTCTCTACTTACTATGTGACTATTTGCGTGCTCAACTGCTCCACGCACTAAGACGGGCTAATTTAGTCCGGTCTTCTAGGAGCCTTGAGCGACCAGCAACAGTTTGACACTGTCTGTGAGAAACAAGTTTCCAAAAGACTTAGAAAGACTCGAAAGACAGTATCCTCTACCCAGCTATATCCGCGACTGACAGCAATGGAGAGAAGGAGCACTCGCACAACCCAGAGATCCGTCCGGCGGGGACTTGACAACACTGGTCCTTCCCACTCTCGTATCAACGCACCACGACAGGAGGAGACCACAGTCGTGCCAGATAAAGCACTCGCCGGACAATTATGAGAAATAATTTTGTATCATGATTTTCTAAGTCTAGTGCGATTAATCATTGAATGTGATTTTATGAAGATGCGTGGTGAAATATCTTGCAACGATTTTAAAATAGAAATTTGTATCTCTTGATATCAGAACTCCATAATCCCTTATCTCACTTGTCATCTCTAACTTAGGTGAAATAATGAACCGCATAAAGATAAAAAATCAATGTTTCTAACACCAAGAGGAAATCTCTTTCACCCTCCAAATGCTATATCGAATTTATGACGCACTTACACAACTCATCTCTCGAATTATGGAGCGTAGTAAAAAGGCGAAACTTTGGCCAAAAGTTCCAAAATATAGATCATAAATTCCATAAAGACATTCACTAAATAATCATAAAGAGAAAATTAGAAAAACATCATCACACAAGACAAAATACTATCACAATACAAAATTAAAATGAATTAGTTCATGGTGATAGAGGAAACACACAAAATGTTTGGAGAGATGTTACAATACATGATGGTTTAATGATTATTCGCTGTAGGATTCTCTTTCTGACGTTGCTCGCTCGATCAACCCGAAGATCCGCCTTCTTCCTAGTAAGAGTCTAAGAGAAGTTGAACCCTAGATGTGGCCTCCTCCTTCAATGTGATTCTCCTCTTAAATTTGATTAAGATTGTCTAAAAGATCACATTTACTCCACAATAATCCCCCTTTAAAAACATCCAGCCCTTGCTCAAAAGATGTCTCCTTCCATTTTTACAAACGACGTCTTTTTTGAATTTTAAAATTTGAAATTCATCCAGGTTGTTGCAACTTTTTTTCTGAAGGTTGCAACTTTTTTTTCAGGTCATGATATTTGAGCAGATTTATTTCTCAAATTAGATTTCTTCGGCGTTTCTAGCAATAACACATTGGAAAAACACTGAATTAGTCACAAATTAAATAAATATGAATTTGCTTTCTTTTTTATTTCTTTTACCCTCATTTTAATGCATTTATGATGAATATTAAGTCCAAAAAACAAGCTAGATAACTTCTTTTTAAGTTATCAGTAGGTCACGACACCATCAGGGTCTGCTCCCCTCGCGGTTGCCCGGGTTCGAAGATTGATCATTCATTGTCACAATCGACGACATCCCTCAGTTCAGATATCTTAATCTCTACTTAGAAATGCTCGTCCTTTGCCTTGATAACAGATTGATACGTCATCAGGTCTCATCCTTCAACCGTCAACCGATCAGCGACATCCCCCAGTTTGATGATTTAACCTCTTACTACATGGCTAGTAGGGTTTACCCCTCGTCTTGATAGGATGTTACAACATCGTCTAGGTCTCGTCCTTTAATTTCAAACATCCAAAGAAGGGGATCATGACCACGCTCGAAGCGACGATATCAATACCACACAAACTCGATCAACATCAAAATAAGGCTCAATGCCAAAAAAACTTACAAACGAAAGTGCAATCCAAAGAAGCGCTTAAAGTGCCACCAACAAGAGCAACTACAAAGTACAAGAATGCAAAAGTACAAGTCTAGCACAAAATGACAGAACCAGACAAATACAAACAACGCAAAGTACATGAACAAAGATACAAAGACGAGACCTATACTCGCCCACCATATCAACATCAAAGTCGGAGCCTGAGCCTGCATCCACAGAAAGATCGTCGAAGCCAAAACTAGATATATCACACTCGAACTTTCTGGCCACCATCTGAAGAGCCTTTGACACTCCATACCTGAAAGCAACTTCTCGTGCATCTTTAATTTGGGGCCCCACTCCCTGGTCTGGACCTCCTCCCAGGCTTCCTCGCCAAGTAAACAGCTGTGCTGCATATAATCCAGAGAATCCATGTACTCATCAAGTCTCGCGGCCTTCAGCTCTGCAGCTCGATTTTCAGAAGAGGGTCACTCTACTTCAACCTTTGAAGCCCCCGACTTGGCCTCCCAACGAGAAGTATCTTCTTGTGCGTTCCTCAACAGCTACACAGTCTTTTTCACTAAGGATTTTTTTGTCTGAAGCACCGCCCGCGAGTCTTCAAGCTCCGCCTTTAGCTCTCACCCAATCTGCCGAAAGCGAGATATATCTCGATCCCGCTTCTCTCGCAAGTCAGAAAGAGAGCTCTCTGCTTCTCGAAGCTTCTCTTGAAACGCCACGTAAGCGCTATATTGGCACGAGCCTCAATCTGCAAACAAAAAGAAAGAAGTTAGATTTATACAAAATAACAAAACCACAGACTTGAAATAAAGATTTACTCACCGCATTGCTCATCACTTTTATAGACATTACACATGTTTCCCTTTCACGACCTGAGGTGCAGGAGCCTCCGCAGGAGGAGCCTGGGGGCAAAAGACCCAAGACCTCAATATAAGAACCGATCGACACAATCTCATCCCTGGAGCAGCAAGGGACCTCCTCAATTCGACAATCCCTTTGTCGTGAAGAAGATCGGGGCTCCGCGTCCGCATCACTACTGCCTTTGAATACGAGTTTTCTCTTTTGGTCACAAACCAACAATGTTGCAACTACGCACCCAGGGACGGCAGAAAGTCTTCACAACAAGTGTTTCTCCTTCACGAACAAGGAAATGTTGAATAGATGGTTCGCCAGCTCACAAGGCTCTGTAAATTCCAACATCGGAGTAAAATCCCGCTCACACCCCTTCATGCAACGACAATGATCAGGTAGTGAATTTCAAAGCTCCGGCAAGCCCCAGGGATTCCAAACGTAATCAAATAAAGTGTTTTCATGGCGCTGATCCGTTCGACTTTCAAAATCGAGCCAACACATGTTGTAAATCTCTGTATGCTCGGCGCTGTCAACTCGAACTTCGTATAATTCTCTGAACAGGTCCAAGGAGAACCTCGAGTCATGCTCCCTGAAGAACGCAACCAACCGCATAATGTGCATCATCCCAAGAGTAGTAAATTGGGATATGGGAACGCCTGCAGAACTTCAAAATCTCGATCACCTTCTTGCACGGCGGAAGATGGAACCTGAATCTCAGAATCGTCTCGTGCAGCGTCAGCCTACCCTTGGCGGGTTCTGAACTCTCTTCTCAACACGTGGTGTCCCTACTTCAAACTCGACAGGTATCCCATATCTTTTTCTCCAAACCATAATCTGCTTAGTGGTAAGTCAAGGATCGCACAGGTCAAACTAGTGCAACTGTGAACGGAAGTGCCCATGCATGAAGACAGAGGGTGTGCGGGTCCAGCCTGCGCATGCCCTCAAATGCACACAGGACTCCTTGCGTGCACGCGCGTGCATGCAGGTCCAGTCCGAGCGCGCACACCAAGTGTGCGCGAGGCTCTCCCGCGCAAGCACACATGCATGCACAGGGGTTCTGCCTACGCGCACGCGCCAGGGCTCGCGTACATCTCGCGCGGGTTCATCTCGCTCGCGCACGGCGCGTGAATCTGCCTCGTTTAATGAGCTTGACTCGCTCGCTCCCCGTGCGTGATCGTCCCCTCCTATTTATTATTGCGACTCACCTTTGTGCTTTTCCCACCACCGCCTTCGTTTTTTGGCGTCCCTTTGTTCACTTCCACCATGATTGCCACAATCCAGTCTCTCGTAAAAAGTCCTCGCTCTTGTCCCGCTCCGACTCTGAACACCGAAAACTTTGGGGGAAAATGATAGGGTCAAGTATAATTTATAGGAGACCGGTGTGTAATTAACCGATGTCCCATGATCACCCCCACTAACTTGATTGAGATCATAGTGGTAACCACCCCGCGTGCGATCGGCTCGCTCGATCCATGCGTGATCTTTGTGTGAGGTCCCATCACGCACACAACCCAAACAAACGCCCTGAACGATCGTCGCCACCGTCGTCGGCGGCGTTCACCCGACCAGCCTCCGTAAGGCCGGTGTCAGGAGGCGTTCTCCTGGCCGACCTCCATGGGGTCGGCGTCGTGTGCCGCCCGGTCGACCTCATAGAGGCTGGCGCTGGACGGCGTACGTCCGGCCAGCCACCGTGAGGCCAGCGCCGGTCGCCACCAGCCGGCCTCATAGAGATCGGCGACATTCGCCTGGCCGGCCTCCAAGAGGCCGGCGCTGGGCGGCCTCCGCGAGTCCGACGCCGGGAGTTGTCGGTCAGCCTCCTCACGGTCGGTGGCCGCCCGGTCGACCTCCCCCTACCGGCCGCCCGACCATCCCTCCCCGGCCGAGTCTCCTCCAGGTCAGCCTCCTGTTAACCACCTTCGTCCGATCTCCCTCTGACGATTACCGTTGTTCGATACGCAGGTAACCACCCGCATAACCACCGGTATGACCACCGATAGTGGTGGGTGAAAATAGCCGGGGTGGGGCAGCCTGTGAATAGCAAAATTCAGAAAAATAATACACACCAAAAACTATATAAAATACGATCTGCGAATAATAATTTTGGTGGTTACGGTCTGTGGATAATCGCGTTATTACCGTAACCACCCCTGGGGCCTATAAATAAGACCTCAGACCCCTCTAATTTCTAACTTTCTCGTCTCAGTCTTCTCCTCCTACATGTCAGAGCTCTGTTGAAATCCTCCTACGAGTCACCTCCCTTCGATAACTCCTACGAGTCCTCAACGCTCCGGATAAAAAGACGGTCCGCCGGCCTCTCCAAAGATTCTCCTACGTGCAAGGCGTTCTGCAAGTCCTCCTCAACAAATCTCCTACGTGCGCCGCTACATCTTGCTGCGGCCGGTCAACGTCTGAGAGCATCCACTACCATCAGAAGGAGACAGATTTTGAGTTTAGCATGTGGTGAACTGTCGTCCTCTGAGCGCACATGTGTTTTCTCTCAACCTCAAGTTATAACAAAGAGCGTCTTGTCGCACTCGATTTCTTTGATATCTTATAAACAGTCTCTGATAGTGAAGTTTGACTGACACTGATCCGGTCATGTGGGTTTTCACCCAATTTACGGGTTTTCCACGTTAAAAACGTCTTTTATTTTTCTCTACTTACTCTGTGACTGTTTGCGCGCTCAACCGCTCCATGAACTAATGCGACATAATTTAGTCCGGTTTACTAGTTGCCTTGAGCGTCCCGCAACAAGTGTTAATAACAAAATTTAGGCGCATTGGTGCACTAATAGATAATTTTGGTATGTGAATAGTAAAACGTCTTGATTACTTAGAATTAAGAAATAATGAACCAATTGAACCTATTCTAATCCCCATTAGGCTTTAGCCGATCCAAGGGGATATAAGAGAAAACCAAGCCTTTTCTATTTCAAAAATCCCACACTGTCTAACTCTTCCCAATCTCGCCGCTCTCGCTACTCAGAATCCGCATTCTTTCCCCTCCTTTCTCCTCAAATTTCTCTTCCTCTCGAAAGAAAGAAGGTGGGATCGACTCTCTTTATCGTGAAACCACCACCTCTTCTTGGTGGTGGCCGGTATTAGAAGGATAATATTGCAATTGAAGAAGGATTTGAGTAAGCTCTATAGCAAAGCCTTAATTTCTCCTTTCTTTTTCCGTTGCAAGTCATATTCCTCTTTCCCTCTCCTTTATGCAATTATTGAGTAATTTAGTTTGATTTTTAGAGATTTGGACACATATTTTTTTTTCAAGTTTGATGTAAAAATTTATGATGTCATGAAAAATAATTCCTTTGGAGATAGTTAGAAATTTGAGTTTTATGTCTGAAATTTATTAGGACTGATTTTGAAAACTTTATTTGAAGCGCGATAACAAGATCCAAAATACATATTCGCAGCCCTCTAATCGATCTTCGTTAACCTGCTAGTCTGCTTTCTGCATGCACCAGTAAAGCTTCTCGAGTCGATTCGCTTCTGAGATGATAAGTTGATTGGGACGCATATTTCGCCCTCGAAGCCATCCATCTCGATGTGGTCTCTCGACAAGTGCCACGTGGATGTTTCTCCCCCCTCCCCTCGCTCTTCTTTTCCCCGACCACACACGACGCCCACCAAATTGGGTTCGGGGGTGGTGCAGTGCAGGAAATGCACTGCACCGTGCAGTGCGCAAGATCTGACGGGTGGGAGTGCATCTCAGCTCGCGCGGAGATGTGTACACGTTTTGATCTCTCACGCACTGCTTTGAGATATGTGCGTTGAGATGTACACGCATCTCAGCGCACTTGCATCCATTAGATCGCACTTTACGGTAAAGTGCAGCGAATCTCGTCATCCGATTTTCTGCACTTTACCTCCCCCGGACCCCCACCAAACTGTTCCCTGCCTTATAAAGATGCTCTCTACCGCACTAAAATGCTTCATACCCCCAGCGAGTAGCCTCAACTTCACCTCCGAGAAGCTAGTTTCCTTCTATCTTAGGCTCCGTTTGGGGGGACTTAAGCGTCAAGCTACGACCGCATACCAGGCCTGGTACATGCGGTCGTCGCTTGACTAGCCTTAATCCAC
Source organism: Platanthera guangdongensis (assembly GCA_039583875.1). Taxonomy (NCBI): domain Eukaryota; kingdom Viridiplantae; phylum Streptophyta; class Magnoliopsida; order Asparagales; family Orchidaceae; genus Platanthera; species Platanthera guangdongensis. The sequence continues at coordinate 26,073,774 of CM077157.1, forward strand.
TAATGCTCTTTCCATTATCACTCGTCTTCATTCAAAGACTGAACACATTTCCAAGATGTATCTGTCAATTACCCCACTAACTGACCTACAATTGAAATAAAAACCTCCTATTATTAGGCAACATATTGGTTATTTATTGGTTACACACATATTACATATTACAACACTCATATTCAAGATTGGCGAAAGATATTCACTAAACTCATCTTGTTGCAACCACTGATCATCTCCTCTGAACTAAGTCCCTTAGTCAAGCAGTCTGCCACTTGCCCCTTTGTCGAAATGTGGCTCAAATCCAGTAACCCGTTATCAAGCTTTTCTTTGATAAAAAAAATCTATCAATCTTTATATGTTTGGTAAGATCGTGTTGAACTGAATTGTTTGCAATACTGATGGCTGACTGGCTGTCGCACCAAAGCTTCATCCTGCCCTTTTGGTCCAGCCTCAACTCCTCGAACATTCCTTTCAGCCACATGAGTTATGCAACCCCTGCTGTCATGGCTTTGTAATTTGCCTCTGTTGTCGATCTGGTCATTACCGACTGCTTCTTGCTCCTCCATGAGACCAGGTTGCCTCCCACAAATATGCAATAGCCTGAAGTGGACCTCCTATCATCCGCTCAGCTTGCTCAGTCAGAGTCGCAATAGCATTCAGTTCTCATGTGTCCATTCCTCCTGAAGGTCAGCCCATTTCCAGGAGCACTTTTCAAGTATCGCAGAATCTGGTACACTGCATCCATATGGCCCTTCCTTGGATCATGCATGTAGCGGCTCATCACGCTTACAGAGAATGAGATGTCCGGGCATGTATGGCTCAAGTAGATCAACTTCCCGACTAACCATTGGTACATTTCCCGATCTACTGGTTCTTCGGCCTCTGCACTCAGTTTGCACCTTTGATCGATTGCGTCGCAGCAGGTTTGCACCATAACATCCCGGTTTCAGTGAGGAGGTTGTAGGATCAAGCGCATACTCAACTGTTCCAAAAGTCCGGACTGTTCGAAAGGGTGCTACTTAGTTTCTTAAATAAGTAGCAGAGCACTACGGGTCAAGTGAGGGAACGCCGAACCCAACAATCCCCCCCGGCGTCCAACACAACCCGTCGGCTCAGAGGTGGAGTTACCACATGACCCACACGACTCAGAGGTGGGGTTACCACATGTCCATGGTTTCCTGACCCTCCGGACCCACACAGGTAGAAGGGAAAAATCAGGATTTAATAGCGCCCCCTTGGTCTTGAACCCGTGACCTCCTCTGATACCAAATGTAGGATCAAGCGCATACCCAACTGTTCCAAAAGCTCGGACTGTTGGAAAGGGTGCTACTTAGTTTCTTAAATAAGAAACAGAGTGTCACGGGTCAAGTGAGGGAATGCCGGACCCAACAGAGGTCCAATGCATATTTTTTTGGGAGAGAATTATCCCCTTGGCCTCATATGCAAACTCAATCCCAAGGAAATATCGAAGAAGACTCAGGTCTTTCACCTCAAACTCCTTACCTAGGGACCCCTTGAAACGGCTAATCTCTCGCTCATCATCCCCTATAATGATCATGTCATCCACATACACTGCAAGTATGGTGATGTGACCTCCATTCTGCCTGAAAATAATGTGTGATCTGCATTGATGTGGTGATACCCTATGCCAATCATTGCTCTCCTAAATCGGTCAAACCATACACGGGGTAACTGCTTCAACCCATTGAGGGATTTTTTCAGTCTACAAACTCTGCCTTCTGTCTTGGCAGTACCAAATCACGGTGGTATCTCATGTACATATCCTCTGCTAGATCCACATGAAGGAATGCATTCTTCATGTCTAGTTGGTGTAGCAGTCATCCTCCATTCACTATCAGGCTGATGAGGGTCCTAACAATGCTCATCTTCACCACTAGTGCAAATGTCTCATCGTAGTCGATGTCGTAGGTCTGGTTGTACTCCTTGGCCACTAATCGAGCTTTGTAACGCTCAACCTGTCCATCTGAGTTCTGCTTTACGGTGAACACCCACTTGCACCCAACATGCTTCTTGTTCTTTGGCAGCCATGTCAGCTCACCATATCTGTTATTCTGTTAGGAGGATTTACTGCATTGTTGTGAGTAGTCTTCAGTGACATAAGAGAAAAAGTAGGTAGAGGAGAAAGGATATCACCTGAAGCTTGTGGAGGTATAGGTGTTCTAGAAGAGGGGGCGGCACAGGAACGAGACTAGGAGCTTAGCTGGGCACCGACCCTGGATCTGATACTGTTGGAGGTTTTTCCTTTTACTGTATATATGCAGTTACCCTGAGCCATGGGTCTCACACCTTGCCTCTGCTCCTCAATCTCCTTCTCTTGCTCATCATCGCTCTCCTGCTCCTCCTCCGCAGATCCTCCCTGCCATACTCCCAGATCTGTCACCAACATCTCTCTTTCTAGCATTGTACTTTCTTTATCTGATGAGTCTAATGTAGGTAGGACTCCCTCTTGTCGGTAGTACTATTTCAGCTCTCTAAAGACCACATTCACTATCTTTTCTTTCAGCTCTCTAAAGATTGCCCCATCATCCATGCTCACAAAGCAAAACATCTTCAAGGGAAGTATCCCCCCATTGTGTCCATTTAGCTGCTGGCATGAGTGTCGTATTCGCGAAGAGTGGACCCTGGGCGTGCCTTTTGGAGATTTTGCACTCTCGGTGGCTAATTTTGGCTCTGGCTTGGAAACATACATGTAACCCTAGCACCCGCCCCGCCTTTGAGTAGGGGCCGGTCTCGCCGAGAGCTAGCAACGGCCGGTCTCGCCCCACAGGCGACCGCGGCCTGGCTCTCGCCCGGGCGGCCTGCTCGCGGGCGACATACTGGATCTCGCCCGGCGGCCTTGATTCGCGGGCGAGGCGGCCGCGGCCCTTGCATCAAGCTCGCGACCTTAGCCGTCTCAGACTTTTACCGCTGTGCCCTGGTGCCCCCCGGCTGTTTCCTATTTTTCCGTAGGGGTATTTTTCACAAAGCTATAAATACCCCCTTGGGTGCCTGGAGAGGATTCTTTTTGGCTTCCTCCTCCCACCCTGGTAGAGTTGAGAGAGAGGCACCCTAGCTCGAGCATTGACTAGGGAGGGAAGTTAAGGGATGTGAGGTGGGACCTCCGCTAGAGCCGAGGGTCCTATTCCGTGACGTCCTCCACCCCTTTCTAGGGACCCCGAACTCCACAGAGACCAAGTTTTGGTTTCAACAATGAGGACCTCCACCCTAGTACTTGTGATGTCATCCTGTTGATCAGTTGTGTCATTGTTAACACAGCATAAACCCACAGGCTCTGAGGCTTTGGTGGCAAGGAGTATGATGTTAAACATGAAGGTGCCTCATATATTCACTGAGGCACCTTCATGTTTAGCATCATACTCCTTGCCACCTCCAGAAGGTGTCTGTTCTTCCTCTCCACCACTCTGTTCTGTGCTGGTGTGTAGGCACAAGTGTTCTGGTGCACTATCCCATGAGTTGATATGTATTCCCCCATTGCCTTGTTGGTGTATTATGTTCCATTGTCTGATCTTAGCACCTTGATCACCGGACGATATTGTGTCTGTAGAAGCTTATGGAAATCCCGGAAGCAGGTGAACACCTCACTTTTATTTTTCATCAAATACAAATATGTAACACAAGATGCACAATCAATGAATGTAACAAAATACTTATAACCATTTTAAAAGCTTACAGTACAAGGTCCCCAGATATTAGAGTGAATAACATCAAAATTGGAAGAGCTTCTTCGGCCGTACTAGCATATGAACTCCTAGTGAGTTTGCCTAAATCACATGTATCACACACCAACTTTGTTTTATTTGTTGCATCTAAAATAGTAGGAAACAACCTAGCTATAGTCCTGAAAGAGGGGTGGCACAACCGTCTGTGATGGAGTATCAGCACATCCTCTATACTCATCTTCTGTCCTTCATTCCTCGTTGTCTCTACCACAGAGATCAAAGTCGTATCCAGTCCTTCCCGATCCAGAAATCACAACTCTTCATGTCAATTATCAGTCCCAAGTATCTATCTCATCCTTTCTCCTAGAACGTCACCTTAGGTATATCAAAGGAAACAACACATTTTAGCTGAATAATTATGTAACTAATGGATAAAAGGCTAACTGGGAAAGAAGCATGCAAAATATTGGAAAGTGTTACCGAACATGAACAATTAACAGTACCCTTACCGACCACTGGCTGAAATGTACCGTCCGTCGTCTGGATGCTATCCGTTATGGCTAGACGGGTATAAGAGGAAAACTGCCTGCATTTCCTGTCACATGGCGGGATGCGCCTGAGTCAATGATCCAGTCTGATGTCCTGGAAGGAGATATAGATGTCAGTGCAAGAGATCCATTAGGAGGTGGGTGGGCATACATAGCGATCCCCCCAAATCCCTCTCTGCTCCCCTTGTTGGCCTGATTCCTCTTGATACCCTCCATCATGCTCAGGAGGGTCTGCTCCTACTCTGTTTAGATAACGTCAAGCTCCTCCACACTCTCAGTCGTACCCAAATTGGCCTGATAGCCTCCTTTACCGCCACGACCACGACCACGACCACGTCCCCTCCCCCCCCCCCCCCCCCCAAATCTCTGTCCTTGGGCGGCTTGGAGCATGCGTGTCTCAGGTGGCCAACCTCACCACAGTCGTAGCACTGTTGTGTCTCTTCCCTTTGTCCAGTAATACTAGGAGCCGCAACCGCTAGTGCTGACTTCATAGGCATGGAACCTCATGTCCCTGCCTGCAGTTTGAGACACACCTCCTGAATCATAGCGGAGATAGCCTCTGTAAAGGTAGGGATCATCATACCTGATAGGAGTAGAGCTCTTCGCTGATCAAACTTGTCATCCAACCCCTTCAGGAACTTCATCGTCCTTTCTTCCACGATGACTCTGGAAGCCCGACACCGTGGGTCACTGCAACACATCCCACTAGAGGCATGATCGTAGTCCACCCATAGTCGCTCCAACTCGGAGGCATACTCCGGGCTGCACCATTTTCTCCCCCTGAACATTGTCATCAATTTCTCTCTTCACCTGGAAGACCCGCAAAGGGTTCCCTACACCATCATATGCGTTCTTCAACTTGTCCCAGACCTCCATGACTATCTCGAGGCCATCTACCGTGGCGACAATCGATGAGACAACTGAGCTAATAAGCCACATAAACACGGTCATATGGACCGACTCCCACTCATCTCAGTCAAATTATTTGGTCTTTTCAACGCCCCTGTCAGAAAACCCTCAACTTTCTTTGTTGTCAAGATTTTCTTCACACGGCGTGACCAACTCAGGTACGTCGTCGTCCATCCAGCTTAAGATCGATCGGTGGAAGTTCCAGTTTCGCGGGCTGTTGCGATGAACCCAACACCCTCAACAATGTGGCCAACTCGACCGGGCCCAACATCTTGAAGACGTCCGCCATCGTTCCCTCCTTCGGCTCCATAGGTCAACTTCCAACCAATCACTACGTCTTGTTCGGTATTACAAAATACATCAGCCTGCCCGAGATCCGATCACCGTATCGGGAGTGACACAATGAGGCACTAGGGCACGAAGGTCGGCGGCTGGAAGCAGAGACAGCGGCCTCCGGAGGCTACGGGATCGCTATTCCCGCAGCCCTAGAGGCAGTGTTCCGTCATCCCTAAACGGGCGTGAGCGGGCGCAGCCAGCTGTAGATCGGGAGGCAGCTGGCTGTGGATCGGGAGGAGGCGGGCGCAGGTGACGGCTAGGCCTCCTCTGATCGGCGGTAGGGACGGCGAGAAGCAGCGGGATCGGCGGCAGCGGCAGCAGAATCGACGTCGGCGGCTTCGTTCGGGAGAAAGATCGGGAGATGGATCGGGACAAACGGCGAGACCTAGGCTCTGATACCAAGTTGAAATAAAATCCTCATATTATTAGGGTCACAATTTAGCTATTTATAAGTTACACACACATATTACATATTACAACACCTACACTTATGTATCCTTCAATCGCAACTCTAACATTGTATCTGTTGCCTTGGCAAATCGCAAGAGAAGGACAGTCCCTAGAAAACCAACTAGGCATTAATAATGTATTAGTTCTATAAATTGAAATGTATGTCCTGCTTCTAAAGCAGAGTTTTTGAATCTGAAATGAAGAAACTTATATGTGCTTATCCTTCCTCTATCTCTCTCTCTCAATTTCTGGTTTAGTTTTCTTTTCTTTAGGTGACGGGTTATGTAACTCCGACGGCAATTGCTCTGCCGGCTCTGAGGGCTTGTGGTCTTTGAAGATATTAGGGATGAGCGAAAATCATATATCACTGGGGAAGGGGGGAGGGAATGGGATATGTTTTAAAGTTGACTGGTGTTTTAGTTAAAAAGATGAATACAACTGCTTTGATGTAATCAAAAAAATAACGTAACTTCGACTATGCGCAAATCGTGCTCTCAAAAAAATTGTCAAAATAATTATATGCACGTGTTCACAAGTCTTTATAATTTTTTAGTATGATTTGCACTTAATATGGTTTGCACTTAACTTGATTTGTACGTAATCAAAATTAGTCTGCACATAACAACACCCAAAAATAATTTCACAATAAACTTTCTATTTACAGCTCATATAAGCGGGCCCTAAATTCCATATATTGCCATTTTGCCTCAATCCCCCATCATCCGAACTGAAAAAAGGTAATTTTTTTTTGTGCAAATCAATTTTGACTACGTGCAAATCATGCTTTTAAAAAACTGTCAAAACAACTATGTGCAGACGATCATTTATGAGTTCACAAGACTTTATGATTTTTTAATATAATTTGAAGTTAATATGATTGCACGACACTCCCAAAAAAGACACCATTTTTTTGTGTTTAAAGCCGAAGAGGCTGAGGATCAAGACTTTATTGAAAGCAGCTCCATAGAGTGACAATTTGTACGTGTCACAGAATGACAACAAATGGCAAAAATAAGAACACGTGCAAAAGGAGCTCTCTCAGTTTTGAAACTTGGGCTTCACTTGGTGCGGTGTTTGAAGGCCGCGTTTGCAACAAACGCCGCCGTAAGACGGGTAACCAAATGCCCGGTGGCGGCGTTTGCTGTTTCTCCACCCGCCAGTCCATGAGAAATGGAGCAAAATGCGGCGTTTTGAATGGCGGCCTCCCCCCTCCGGTTCGAGCAGCGGTCCGGCTCCTTCCGCCACCGTCTCCAAACGCCAAACCAAACGAAGCCTTGAAGCCATGACAAAGAAATATGAGTGCCCTTCATTTCAAAATGCAGTAAACAGACTCGAGGAAACAATTCCAACGAGATCAAAAACTGGAGTTTGTTTGGTCATGGCACACTAAACATTTTGAAGCGGGCTAGACCGGCCCAAACATGTTTTTCCCGATACCCGTTCATACAGTCTGGTGCACCATTCTCCTCCCAAGTCGGCACGAGCCGACGTTCAGCCCAAGGAGGCGTCAAAACCCTAAAGCCAACTCATGGGTGCTGCAGCCCGGCTTTACGCTTGGCAAAAACCACCTATTTAGCAAACCTTGCAAAATCTCCTACTCTGAAGAACCTATATCGGTCTCGAACTCACCACCTCGGCTTTGCGCTCATGGTTAAAACTGCTTGAGTCGAGGTCATCTTCATTCACTCCCTGAAAGATCTACTTGTGTGATATACTGGTATTTCTACAATAAAAAAAACAGTGAAATAATTTATTTGTTTTTTTAGAAAAATAAATCTTTCCCTTTTTAATTCAATTTAACCCAATAGTACTTCCTCTAAGTCTTGATCTTTCATAACAAAAAGAGAGGTATGAAATTAAAGAAAACTCTTGGGCTTATTATTAGCAAAACTTTTATGGATGCATGTTTTCATCTCCTAAAAAAAGCTATCAGTAAACTGTAACACCCCTCATCCATCACAAATAATATAACAGAAGGTCCGGTCGGGGCCCCACGTCATATGAAACGGACAGAGTGAAGAGTTACTAAATGAAACCAAAAATCCTTACAGATTTTGAAAACGCAATCCTAATACAGAGTTGCATTCCAGCGGAAGAATAAAAAGAGTTTCATAAAAACCGTACCTAAAGGCGAATGTCCACTAACCACAATAGAAATGAAATACAACGAGCACACAACTGGCCTTAAGGCCTTACATCAATAGTGTTTAACTCAAATAAAAAGGTGTGCATACATTGACACGCAGGCCGGCAACACATGAAAAACAACTAAACAAACAATTGAGCCTTCGAGGGCCAGCACAGAAAGAAGGGCTTCAGCCCGCTATTTCCCGCTTGCCTCCGCAGCACCTGCAAGCAAACATTCCACCAAGCGGTGGCAAACAAAACAACGATCAGCAAGGGCTGACCAAATTATAACGACCCCACCCCTTTCTCAGGGTGGCGGTGCTTCTTCCCTGCAAGCGGATTAGCATAAATACATAATGCTAGAATGTGTCATTTAAGCACCAATCATCACAAACGTTGGAGCGACCGGCCCAACGTCTCGTGCACACAGGGCACCTTAACGGTGTACCGGACTTCCCCGGGTCCCACCACCATTCTCAGTCCTGGACTGAATGACAACACATTGCACATTCGCTAGCCGTGACTCAAGGTCCGTGGCTCTTTCCTATGCCTGTAGCAACACACCAATTTCCTTAGGTAGTCGAACTACACCACATAGTGCAAGTACAGTTCAGTCAAGCCCGTTGCTCAAATCGTCGTACCCAACACGCATGACGCGGGTCAACCTCCCCTTGCATGTTATTGCATACATAACCGATTGTTATGTAATAAGAGTGGCACTCGCGGCCACCTGAGTTGCGCACTCAAGACACACAACTCCACACACTAGCCCTATAGTCTCCGAGAGACGGGCTTCACACAAACACGACAAAACTCCCCGGGAGTTAATGCCGACGATCCAACGACTTCGTGCAAACATTAGGGTGTTTCTAGGAGCACACCTCCAGTACTAACTGCCGCCCCGGATAGACCCCCATTCCGAAATATTCAACTTCCACGGAGTCTTCTCCGGGAACCCCAGAACATCATCAATCCAGACCAACATGTCCGGATGGGCTTCACACATCATGCCTAAACCGTACTCGCGCTTCCGGGTGCTAATGCAATTAATAGCGGGGATGTAAACATCGACCCGTCAGAGAGCACCCTTCCCCCACCCGTCAGTGGAGAGGGGCTTCCATGCAAATATGTTAATTAAGGGCTTCACCTGCCCATGAAGAAAAGTTGTTACCCTTGACGCGCGTTTCTGAGGCATGGTGTAATGCCCCGAAACTCAAAAGAGCGACGGGTGGCGTTTTAAGCCAAGTTTGGAACTTGGTATGGGTTACACGGCCTGTGACACGGGTGTATCCCAGGGTCGTGTCATGCTCGGGTTCGACGATGGTCGTGCGGTCGACGAAATTGCAGTTGACGATCGTCGAGCAGCTAACACGGCCTGAGACACGGGCGTGTCCCAGGCCGTGTCCTACTCGGGTAGTTGGCCGAGTTGTGTCGGGGGTGAAACACGGAATGGAGCCCAGGCGTGTTCAACCTAACACGGGCGTGTCAAATTCGACTTGGGCGTGTCGAATACCCGTGTTCTTCTTGGGTGGGTGTTGATCCTGTGTCGATGGAGGAACACGCCCAGCTACACGGGCGTGTACTGGATGACACGGGCGTGTCAAGCCCGACACGGGCATGTCGAGAGCCCGTGTTCTTTTCGGGACGCGACGGTTTCAGCGTCGAATGGGGCACACGGCCTTGGACACGGGCGTGTCACAAGCCGTGTTCGGCCCAGGTTTTGGATTTTAAGTGCGAATCGTGGCCGTCCGTTTTCTTATTTTGGGATCCAACGGCTCAGGGCTGTTCTTGCTGGGATATACCCGGGAATAGGGCTTAGAAGCACTCATTCTATTTAGGTTTTCTCTTTCTAAGAGTTCTAGAGAGAGGGGAGAGCAAGGAAGAAGGAGTGAGATCCGGCCACCGGCAGAGCTTCAGAGCCCCAAATCGCAAGCCGAGTTCGGATCTACGAAGGCGAGCACATTGCAGTGCTTTTCATCCGCATAGATCTTCATGGCGCCAAAGAGGAATGTTAGGGTAACGATTCTCATCTTGGACATGTGAAGTCCTCTTTTCCCTTGCATAGGAAGCCCGCTCTCGCGAGTTTGCGGTGAGTGTGAGGTGTTCCTTCGGGTAGACATGAATAGTCCTCGTTGTTTTGCATGTGGAGTCCGTAATCGAGAAATGGACATAGGCATGATGTGTGAAGCCTACCCGAACAAGTTGGTCTGGATCGGTGATGTTGCATTGCATGAATTGCCGGAGAAGACTCCGCGCCGATGGTTGTTTTTTGGGTTTTCTACGCGGTAGATTGCAATAGGGAACCTTAGGGACTAACCTCAAGGTGCACCCGGAAAACTGGACAGAAGCGTGGTTCTGTCATCTTGGTGGCATGGGAGCCAACTTGTACATAAATGAGTTATGTAATATTGTGTGTTAGATACTCGGGCTTCGGAGAAGCTTGACCCGCGCCGATGACTTAAATTGTCATGGTGAGATGAGCAACGGGTTGAGTGGAACCATTCCCGCTCTATGCGGTTCGGTTTTAGTGGTCTTCCGATGGCATAGAGGGCGGGTCTAAGGTTGTTGATGTCTTCAATTGACGTGACTTTTGCCAGAAAGACTCAAATGCTCACGAGTTTGCCGTCCTAGGGGCGTTGGTGGACCGAGTTCACCGTATAAGTGCCCTGAGAGCACGGAGTGTGTGGCCGTGTGTGCCTACGCCTGTGGTGAAGTGTGCTTAAATTGTACTTTCACTATCTTGCTTAGTTTTACTAATGCACTGCAGGGAAGGAGCATTGCCGCCCCGGGTTTAGGGGCGGGGTCGTTATACTTTGGTCAGCTTTAGATGACCGTTGCTTTTGTTTGCTACCGCTTCGGTGGATTGTTGCTTGCAGGTGCTGCGGAGCGTAGTGACAAATAGCGGGCAAAATCCCATGTTGCTGAGCCGGCCCTCGAAGGCCTAATATTTGAATGTTTACCTTATTTCTCATATATGACCGACCTGCGTGCCGAGGTTTGGAAGACACTTTTATTTGAGTAAACTCATGTAAGGCCATAAGGCCAAATACTGGTGTATTTGTACGTTCATTCCTGTTGGGTTTTTGTAGTGGACATTCATGCTGTTGGCAGGGTTCTTTATTTGCAACTTTTAAAATGCTTCCGCTAGAATGTACTTTGTGTAGGAAGTTGGTTATTGGCATGATGGTTTCTATTGCGTAACCTTTCAGTCTGTCTGTGGTATATGACGTCGGGCCCCGGCCGGACCTACTGCTATATGCTATGTGACAGATAGGGGGTGTTACATATGGCTTGATCACGGACTCACGAACAACTCTCGTAATGGTTGTCCACGCACCGATCCGAGCTCCGAAGGGGATGTTCTTCTTCTGACACCACTGGTTGGCCTCTCTCAAAATGTCCAAGCCCAAACCCTACCCATCTTGCTCGGCCAAGAGGAGAGGAGATCGGTCACAGCCTCAAACCTAGCTGGTGGTTTCCCCCTTACTGGCGGCGGCCAAGACAGAGGGAGGATAAGGGGAGACTGAGGCCGGGCTGCTCCTAGAAAAGGAGAAGGCTCGGGTTGGCCCTTCCAGCGGCAACGAGATGGGAGGCCGGGAGAGAAAGAGACGAGCTCTGCTCCTCCTTCTAGCGGCGAGGGAGAGAGGGAGGCGGGCTTCGACAGTCCTTCAGGCGGCGCTCGGGCTGTATGTGAGAGAGAAGCCGAGAGAGGGGAGAGATAGATTGGGAGGGAGAGAGATAGATCGGGAGGGAGAGAGATAGATATTGCGGCTGAGAGGGGGGAGAAGAGTTAGGTTAGGTTTTATATAAAAACCCTAACCTGAAATGATATCCGCACCCCAAGCACTTTTGTCGCACACCAATTAAATTCGCAACACAAATTTGGGGCGTTACAATTCTCTCCTCCTTAAAGAAATTTCGTCCCGAAATTTAAAATATGAATAACGAAATAAAATTCATCATACCTGAGTAAAACAGATCAGGGTATCCCTCGCGCATGACCTCTTTTGGCTCCCAAGAGATCTCCTAGCGGCCACAATTATCCCAACAGACTATCATCATCTTGATTGTCTTTCACTGTAACTGTCGTATGTCGCTATCGACAATGCAAATTGGCTTCACCCTGGTAGATAGGACACTATCCACCTGCACAACATCGGCCTCCAACACAGAATCGGGTTCCCGCGCCGTCTTCCTCAACACATAAATATGGAAGACGTCGTGCGACCCACTCAGCTCCGTCGATAAGGCAAGTCGGTAAGCTGCCTCGCCGATGCGTTCGGCGATCTCGAATGACCCTAAATACCTTGGACTCAGCTTCTTCAAGCGTCGAACCCTCGACACTCCTTTGAAAGGCTTTATCTTCAAGTATACCCAATCTCCAACTGCGAATTCCATGTTCCGGTGTTTGGCGTTGTAATACTTTGCCTGACGATCTTGGGCGATCAACAACCGCTCTCGAATGGTCCGAATGGACTCATTCGCCTCATCAATATCTTTGCGCTTCAACAGCTTGGTATCACCGGTTTCTGCTCATGCTAACGGAGTGCGACACTTCTTGCCGTATAACGCCTCGTACGGGGCCATCTGAATACTTGCCTGATAATTGTTGTTATAGGCAAACTCTATCATGTGAAGGTGATCCTCCCAACGCTGTCCGAAGTCCAAAACGCACATTCGCAGCATATCTTCCATCGTACGATTTGTCCTCTCAGTTTGCCCATCAGTCTGCGGATGGAAGGCTGTACTAAACTTGAGTTTTGTGCCCAATGACCGATGAACGTGCCTCCAATCACCGGACGTAAACCGCTCATCACGATCGCTAACTATACTGCGAAGGACGCCATGTAACCGCACGATGTTCTCCACATACAACTTTGCTAGTTTCTCCATTGGATCGCTTTTCCGATTCGGGATAAAATGCGCAACTTTGGTCAACCGATCGACAATCACCAAGATAGAATCGTTTTCTGTAATGACTTTGGCAAACCGTGCACAAAATCCATGAAAATATCATCAAATTTCCACTCCGGGATCGACAATAATTTCAAGAAGCCTCCTGGTCATTGGCACTCGGCCTTCACTAGCGCGCACACTTGTCATTTTGCCACATATATGGCTATGTCCTTTTCCATACCTGGCTATCAGAACAATATCTTCATGTCCTTGTACATCTTTGAGCTCCCCGGGTGGATTACGTACTTGGTATTATGAGCCTCATACATCAACTCTTCCCGTAGAGTGCCAGACTTTGGGACGCACAAGCGATCACCTTTCCGTAGAAGACCGTCTTCAACCAAGAACTATGAATTTGACCCTTCTGCTGCATAGCGCTTCATGCTCTCATCGAGCTCCAACGCTCTTCGAACTCTGTCCGCAAGGTCACACTGCACCTCCGTCCAGTTCAAGCATGCGTTTGCACTAGTGCTCCTGTCGACACAGGTGATACCCAAGGCTTCCAATTCCTGGATTAAACGTTCATCATGCATGCGCAACCAGTTTGCTCGTGCTGGAGTTCTGTGACTCAAAGCATCAGCGACCACATTCTCCTTTTCGGGTGTGTAATGTATCTCGAAGGTGTAATCTCCGAGGAATTCCACCCACCTTCTTTGCCGCATGTTCAACTCCTTCTGGTTTAACAGGTACTTAAGGCTCTTATAATCCGTAAAGATGTCAACATTCACGCCATATAAATAATGTCATCATAGCTTCAGGGCGAATATCACCGCCACTAAATCCAAGTCATGGACGGGATAGTTTCTCTTATGCACCTTCAACTGGCGTGAGCCGTACACTATAACATTTCCAAACTGTAGGAGGACGCAGCCTAAGCCGCTCTATGAGGCATCGCTATAAATCTCGTAGCCGTCCGAACCACATGGCGAACTCAAAATAGGCGTCGTGGTCAGATGAACCTTCAGTTCCTCAAAAGCTCATGCGCACTCCGACGACCACACAAACTTCTGATCCTTTCTCGCCAAGATAGTGAGAGGTAAAGCTATCCGCGAGAAGTTCTCCACGAACCTCATGTAGTAGCCTGCAAGTCCCAGGAAACTCCAGACTTCCGCCACTGTAGTTAACACTGGCCACTCCTGTATAGTTGCTATCCTCGCTGGATCCATAGCAATACCATCCCCACTAATGACATGACCGAGAAATGCCACAAACGATAGTCAAAACTCGCACTTAGAGAACTTGGCATATAGTCGACTCCTCCTCAAGGTGTGCAAAACCAACCTCAAATGGTTCGCATGATCCTCCTCTGACTGCGAGTATACCAATATGTCATCTATGAAGACTATCACAAATCGGTCCAGATACTCCAGAAAGGTTCTGTTCATCAAATCCATGAATACCGATGACGCATTTGTCAACCCGAACGACATCACAGTGAACTCATACTGACCATAGCGTGTGTCAAATGCTGTCTTGGGAATATCACTCTCCCTTATACGCAACTGATAATAGCCGAACTTCAGATCCAGCTTCAAGTAGACGGTTGATCCAGCCAACTGATCATATAAATCATCGATTCTCGGAATCAGATACTTGTTCTTCTCTGTCAGTTTGTTCATCTCTCGGTAGTCAATGCATAGACGCAGGCTCCCGTCCTTCTTTTTCACGAAAAGGACCGACGCACTCCAAGGTGAACCATTTGGACGTATGTAACCCTGCTCTAGCAATTCCTGCAGCTGAACCTTCAGCCCTGCCATCTCCTTTGGAGCCACTCTGTATGGTGCACGAGACACAGGTTTTGCACCTGGCACCGGATCAATAGGGAAGTTGATCTCTCGCTTGGGTGGAATCCCAGGGAGATCCTTAGGGAACACATCCGCAAACTCTGACACGATAGGAATGTCACCCAAACAAGACTTCGGCTCTACAGTCTCCAATAGCGTGAAGAATAACTTCGCGCCCTTCTGAACCGCTTTGACCACTTGGAGAGCAGACATCATTGTCTTGCTCGATCCTCGCATACCAGCGAATTTGGTCTCGCATTCAGTACCGTGTCCCAGTGTGATTTCCTTCGAGTTGCAGTCAATACATGCATGATGCTCCGAAAGCCAGTCCATGCCAAAGATAACGTCGAACTCGGATATCGGCAGTACAGATGCTTCCAACTTAAACTCATGATTCTCTATCCGCACCTGAACACAACAGGACCTATCCGCACGCATCAAACAACCGTTAGGCAGCACAACATCCAATCTATTAGTTGATAGAACAGAAGGCACTCCGACGCGCAATACGAAGTCCTTGAATAGAAAGGAATGAGAAGCGCCTGTATTGAACAGTGCTCTCGCCGGATAGTCCCAAATTAGGACAAAACCTAATTCAAATAAGTTAAGGAAGACACAAGGTAAAAAGTATATAAAACAGTAAAAACTGTATACTATGTCGTACCTGTCACCACGTCGTTCTATTTTATAGCCTCCTGTTTGCCAAGGTTGTAGACTCGAGGCTGTGTAGGAGTATAATGAGAAGCTGATGACTCCACCGCTTTGCCCTTTTCGGCATAAGATGCTCCAGTCTGCTTCTCAGTCTTCAGCGGGCCACTGCGGCACTCTCGGGCGTAGTGTCCCACCTTGCCACATGTATAACACGTAACCGGGTCTCGACTTGAAGTAGCTCCAGAAGTAACAGAAGGAGGGGCTGATGCAGACGACTTAGCCTTCTTGTTCCACCTGTTACAGAACCCAGACTTCGAAGAGGTATGCACGTTGTACTTTGGCTTCTTCACGGCCAAGTCTTTCTTACTTTGCACTCTCCTCATGTCCTGATCCAAAGATCGGGCAGTGTTTACCAAAACCTGAAAGCCCTGCTTCATCGGGCCTGAGAGAAGTAACCTCAGGCCATCCCGCAGTCCTTCGTAAAATCTGTTGGTCTTTCGCTCCTCGTCTGCAAACGTGAAGCCGGCGTACCGCCCCAACCTTGTGAACTCATGTAAATAGTCGTCAACGGAACCTTCTCCCTGGGTCAAGCGCTGAAACTGATTTTCCAACGCTATTCTCTGTGTGGAAGGGAAGTACATGGCCAAAAACAGTCTCGAAAGCACTTCCATAGAAACGTCTGATAGCTTCCTGCTAGCAAGCTGGTGCAACTCGACCTCATCCCACCATAGCCTTGCCTCTCCATCCAGTAGGAAAGTGGCTATGGTCACCTTCTATGCTTCATCTGTCTCTGTCGTTGTCATGGTTCTCTTTATACGTGAGAGCCAATCTTCGACCTGAGTCGGTGATTCCACTCCTGAAAATGTAGGAGGCTTGAAGCTCATCACATGCTTCATCTGCTTTTCTGTTGCTCGCTTTGCCGTCAAAGGCTCTGTAGGCGCTTGCCTCGCCGCCACTGGCTCAACTACGACAGCCTGCACCGGGGCCACCACAGGGCGTACTTACTCTCTTGGCTATGCATTGATCATAGCGAACACAACTTCCGCAACTAAACAGATTGTCTCGACAGAAGGAGGAGGTGTAGGCACCTCTGCCGGTGCATTACTCTCTACAGAATGCTGATTTTGGGACTGTTCAACACGACTTCTGGACACCTATAGTTGTGTCACACACACTTTAGTGACTAAAGGACATAGCAAACAACAAACAAAGGAACGTTCAGGTTCCATAAACAATGTTTTTAACGTATTTTTCATTTCTAAGTGGACATTCATGAGTTCTTTTCATGTTATAATGGCAACGCACATGAGTGCTCACTGTAACGCCCCCACATATCACATGACATATAGCGGTGGGTCCGGCCGGGGCCCCACGCCATATATCACAGACAAACGAAGGAATCACGTGTGGAAATCAAAAATCTATGCGAATCCTTAACTCATTCCATTCTAGCGCAGCATATTTTATGTTAGCATGAACTCAAACCAGAATGTCCACCCATATATAAAGCTCACATTTATATATATAACAACACCAGGAATGTATCCAACCCACACACACTGGCCTTATGACCTTACAGGTTCCTCTTTTACACAGCAATAAGTTCGTACATCGGCACGCAGGCCGGCCACACATGAAATCCAAACACAACTATTCGCATGGCCTTCAAGGGCCTCATCAAGCTAGCCATTCCGCTTATTCAGTTCAAGCCGCAACACCTGCAATTCCACATCCAAGCCAAACCAGAAAACAAAGTAACGGTCAACATTTGGCTGACCCATTATAACGACCCTACCCCCTACCCGGGGTAGTGGTTCCTTCCCTGTATACAGTGCTCATCACGTATCATCAAGCATCATCCAACAGTATATGTATATCAGTTCCTTTATCCCGCTAGCAAACACACGACGTCACAAACGCTGGAATCCACCAGACGTTCCGTGCACTCAGGGCACCTTCTTGGCGTACCGGAATCCACCAGTCATACACCGCTGATCCGAGGTTTTAACTTGTTGGTTGACCGGCCCTAGTCCACCAGTCTCGCAAGCTGGCGACATCCCGCCCAAACCACACAGAGGTACAACCTCACAGCAACAACCAGAGTAGGTCGACCCACAACCTGTGGTGTAGCACGCCGGGTTTATCCAAGCTCCCCAGGCAATGTCTACCCATCGACCCCTGTCACAACCCGCATTTCCTCAACGAGCATATCGTATCAGAGTAAGAGGAACTACGGGTTATGATGCCACGTCGTGCAGGGGATAACTGCACACGCTCAGGCAACTCTTGACGCTTACTTTATAAGTTGAAATTCAACAGTGAAATGTAAGAAAACTTTTGGATTGCATGGCCGTATCCCTCGGCCCTAGGTATCAAAAACTGTTTTTGTACGCGGCGGAAAATAGGTTAGTTTACTTATGACGAGCTCCTATATACAGTCTATAGTGATACTACTATAAGAAATCCTCTTTGTTTACGCCATTTGGAAAATATGTCTTAGTTAATCAAAACATGTGTGCATGATATACAATAGTAGGTTTTGTTAACTTCAAAATATCTAATGCAACCTACTAGAAAACCATCCCAAAAGCAAGTACATATCATTCCATCCAAGTGAGGTACATTAGCAGTCTAGTTCATATTTACACAAAAGAAAACCACCAATGGGCGCCAACAAGCTGACACGAACCCATTGGGGCCCATGTATGTCTGTACAACAAAAAGATGAACTACCTCGCTATGAATGCTCGGCTAGCTCCCAGGAAACACCACCAACCAACCTAGCCGCTCAACCGGCTACAACCTGCACCTGAGGCATTCAAGAAAGAATACCTCAGCAATCAACCAAGCTATACAAAAGAGAGCATGAATTTCATAAGTGATAAAGAAGGGGCTTACCGACCCCGTAGCAATGCAAAAGAGTGCATAAAACAGGTGCGTACATGTAGTAAACAATGTCATTCCAAAGTGTCAACCGCACCAAGTGCGTACAAGTTCTTCAAGTTTTGCTCAAACCGCAGGAGCAAAAGACAAAACACATGTCCATTCCATCATTCATAGGACAAGAAACTACGATACTAGTGAAGCATAAGCAGCGGTTAAGTTCAATTTCGCAAGGGTCTTATCGGTGGCGGCCCTAAAGTGGAACGCACCAAACAAAACCAGCCCAAATCGGGGCCAAAGTGGTCTCTCTAACCACAAAAACAAAACTCGGTGGCCACAGGCTGAAACCACACCACCTCTTGCAAAATTCTTACACAAACGCTCCTGCCATGGTTCACAAAGTCGCCTCGCAAAACGCCCCATAACCCAAGGTAACATGTTTCCTTTCATCGCCCTTACACACGACTACCAATTTCCAACGTAGAGTTTGACGAACTTCATCACATGAAAAAGGTCATAGGCCTTGTATCCAAGAAGAATTACATATAGAGTTTGATTAACATAAGTACATAAACCACATATTTGGAACACAATCATATGTTTTTGATCAAGGAAAAATCACCTCTATTTGATAGGCTACATGAATATGAACCAAATTAGCTACATGAAATAATCTAGCATAGGGAAAGTTGATAACTACATGAATCACAAATCTAAACATGAATCACAAATCTAAACATGGGAGAGCAAAGTCGTTTAACATAGTGAAGTAGCATAAGGAATTAGCTAATTTGAATTTAGCATAGGGAATTTTAGCATAGGGAATTAGCAAGGTCATTTAGCATAAGGAATTCGCTACATGTATCAAATTAACAAACAAGAGGATTGATCATAATTTGAATCAAGAAGAACAAATACGCATAGGGGAATTGAAAGAGCAATTTAAGGAAGAATTCAACACAAGATCTAAAGCTAGAAAAATGGAAAATTGAAGCAAGAACGAAGATTGGCAAGGGTGGAGAACACCGCTTGCCTGAACCGAGGCGATGCCGCGACGGCTGCTCTCCTCTTTCCTTGCCTTGCTTGCTCCCTTGCTCTCTTGCTTTCTCTTTGGGAGTGAAGAAGAAGAAGATGAAGATGAAATGAGAAACCCAAGTCTCTGTTTCGGACTTATTTCCTCCAGAACAGAGCTGAACCGTTCGATGCAGGATCAAGGAAATGAACGGCACAAAAAAACTGGAAAAAGTCGATTTTCGGGCCGGTCACGCCCTGTGTCACGCCCGTGACACAGGGCGTGTACCATAAGCGGCGCCGAAAGGCGGCAATTCCACGTTTATCCACACGGTACACGGCCGGGTACATGCCCGTGACGGGTCGGTCACGCCCGTGACCTAGGGCGTGTAGCCCGTGTCTCGACACCTCGTCGACATAAAGTGTCGACACTCGACCCATCTTGACACGCCCTGTGACACGCCCGTGTCACAGGCCGTGTCCCCTCTCTCGACACTCGACACTCGATACTCGACGCTCGATACTCGACGCTCGATACTCGAAACTCGACGAAGCGGGACACGGCCCGTGACACGCCCGTGTCACGGGGCGTGTACCCCAGTCGTCGAGCTCAACTCGACGCAAGAAAAATCGTCGAGTCAAGGAGGTCACGCCCAGGTCACGGCCTGGGTCACGCCCGTGTCAGGGGGCGTGTCTCGCACAAAAACGACCATTTTTCCCTTTTGTGAAAAATGTTTCTGAGACGTCCTAGACCATTTTTGCATCAAGCACTTTTTACCCTTTTTTGTTTCCTGAACCAGCAACTTATTTTGAGCTACATTACCCGGGCGCGAAAAAGTGCAAGCATTCCCTACGAGGCCTCACCGAGTCCCTCATATGGACGCCGGTTTGCTGGGGAACCGTGCAACTCGGCAAACAAAACAACCACTCGCAAGCCCGCGGGAAAAACCATGCTCAAACTACAGTCAAAACCAACGTAACGCCCATCATGCGTACGTAATCAAAAATTCCGGGGCGTTACAATCACTCCCCCTAACAAAAAGTTTCGCCTCGAAACTTTCACAAAACCAATTAAAACCATGAATGCAATCAAACACCAAGTCACATACCAGCTTATCTACGGGAACAAATGAGGATGAGCCGCCCTCATTGTTGATTCGAGTTCCCACGTCGCGCTTTCCACATCCTGATTTTTCCATAACACCTTTACCATAGGAATCTTCTTTTTCCGCAACACGCGATCTTGGGAGTCCAATATCCGGATGGGCATCTCCTCATAAGAAAGGTTGGGCGCTAATTGCGGCACAACGTCCAACACTTGCTTGTCATTACGCACACACTTGCGAAGTTGGCTAACATGAAACACATTGTGAACACCAGGAAAGTTCACGGGTAATTCCAGTTTGTAGGCGGATGCTCCAACTCGCGCAAGAATCGTGAAGGGACCCACAAATCTTGGGTCTAATTTGCGCTCTTTCCCAAACCGTTTAATCCCAACCATTGGGGAGACTTTCACGAAAACAGAATCCCCCACCGCAAATTCTAATTCCGACCTTCGTCGGTTGGCATACTTTTCATATCGCTCTTGGGCGATTCGGAGCTTCTCCCGAATAAGTCGTACTGCAACTTCCATATCCTCGAGCGCCTCTGGACCCAACAAAGGCCGCTCACCAACCTCAGTCCAAAAGAGTGGGGTCCGACATCGTCGCCCATATAACGCTTCGAACGGAGCCATTTGCAAGCTTTCTTGATAGCTATTATTATACGCGAATTCCATAAGCCGCAAACGTTCATCCCATGCTCCGCCATACTCAAGAATGTAACATCGAATCATATCTTCTACAATTTGATTTACTCTTTCGGTTTGGCCATTCGTCTGAGGATGATAAGCCGTGGAATATCGCAAATCTGTCCCCAACCCCTCTTGTAGACTGCGCCAAAAACGAGAGGTAAAGCGGGAATCTCGGTCTGAAATGATATTCATAGGCACACCATGCAGTCGGATGATCTCGTTCAAATAGAGCTCCGCTATGGTCTTCATCGGGTAGTTGACCTTAAACGGTATGAAATGAGCACACTTGGTCAACCTATCCACGATCACCCACACGGAGTCATGTCCTCGTGGAGATCTTGGTAAACCTGTAATAAAATCCATGGAGATGCTTTCCCACTTCCAGGTTGGAATCTCCAATGGTGTCAACTTGCCACCAGGCCTCCCATGATCAGCTTTCACCTGCTTGCATGTATGACATTCAGCTACAAATCGTGCTATATCTCTTTTCATTCCATACCACCAGACAATATGTTTCAGATCACGGTACATTTTTGTTGAGCCTGGATGGTAGGCCATACTTGAGCCATGTGCTTCCTGACACACCTTCTCGCGAATATTTCCAACTAAGGGAATACAAAAGCGACCACGATACTTTAACATGCCTGCACCATCAATCGCAAAATCTGGTAATTCATCCCTTTCAGTCCGAAGAAATAAATGTAAAAGATCAGGATCATCTTTTTGATGTTGTCTTGCAAGCACCAGCCATGACGGTTCTTCTATTGCCGACTGACTTTGCGGGTCATATTTGCCCACCGCAATATCCATCAATAGAAATTCCTCTACAAGACGGTCGACAGAAATATGAAGTAATTTCCCCGTCTTCCGACTCAAAGCATCGGCTACAACATTCGTTTTTCCCGGATGATACTGAATATCCACATCATAATCAGCTACATACTCAAGCCATCGCCGTTGGCGCAAATTAAGTTCTTTCTGCGTGAAGACATACTTCAAGCTTTTATGATCTGTAAAGATTTTACACTGTGCACCATATAGCAAGTGTCTCCACAACTTCAATGCAAATATCACCGCTGCAAACTCCAAATCATGCGTTGGGTAATTCTTTTCATGAATTTTCAACTGTCGAGACCCATACGCAATCACCTTTTTGTCTTGCATTAACACATATCCAAGTCCAACGTGCGACGCATCCACGAACACTTCATAATCCTTTCCTTCTGTTGGCAAGATTAACACAGGAGCAATACATAACCTGTTCTTGAGTTCTAGGAATGAGACCTCACACTTGTCATTCCACTCAAACGCCACATTATTCTGGGTTAAGCGAGTCAAAGGTGCGGCCAACGTCGCAAAACCTTCGACAAATCTGCAATAATAGCCGGCCAATCCCAAGAAGCTTCGAATCTCCTTGGGTGTCTCCGGTTTTCTCCATTCCATGACTCAGCAATCTTTTCGGGATCCACAGAAATTCCATGTTGATTAATAACATGACCCAGAAAAGCAACTTGCGGCAACCAAAACTCGCATTTGCTTAGTTTGGCGAATAACTTTTGGTCTCGCAAAGTGGCCAATACCAATCGCAGATGCTGTTCATGCTCCTCAGCACTGCGGGAGTAGACAAGAACGTCATCAATAAAAACCACCACAAACTTATCCAAGTAGTCCTTGAACACTCTGTTCATCATATCCATGAAAGCTGATGGTGCGTTGGTCAAACCAAATGACATCACCAGAAATTCAAAATGACCATGCCTTGATCGAAATGCAGTCCGCGGAATATCAGACTCCCGGACTTTAAGCTGATGATAGCCCGAACGGAGATCAATCTTCGAAAATACGGAACTGCCACGCAGTTGATCAAACAAATCATCAATTCTTGGCAGTGGGTACTTGTTTTTAATTGTCACCTTGTTCAACTCCCGATAATCGATGCAAAGGCGCATCGACCCATCTTTCTTCTTCACAAATAACACTGGTGCACCCCAAGGTGATGAACTCGGCCGGATAAACCCTTTTGCCAATAAGTCATCCAACTGTGTATGCAACTCTGCTAGCTCACGCGGGGCCATCCTGTACGGCGCTTTCGCAATCGGTCGCGTACCCGACTCCAAATCAATAACAAACTCGACATCACGATTAGGGGGTAGACCAGGAAGGTCAGTAGGAAAAACATCTGGAAATTCACGCACAACAGGAATCTCCTCCAAAAGCGGCAAAACAGCACTCGTCCCCACAACGGAGACAAAACAAGCAAAACAGTCGGAAACAAACAACGTCCGAACACATACCGCCGAAATCCGTGGAGAATCCTGACAAGAATCACCATACACACTTCCTGGCTGACCATCATCCTTAATAAAATCCAAGCGCTTTCATCTGCACTCGATGACGGCATCATAACGGGCTAACCAGTCCATGCCCAGAATGACGTCAAAAGCGTCCAAATCGATCACCTTGCAATCAACTCTTGCTATGAAATCCCCCAACAAAATGGGACAATCAAGAAGACCCCAGTCAGCCACCACAGAAGCGCCGGAAGGAAATTTCACCAAAAACGCATTCCCCACTCGCTCTGGTGTCAAATGATATCGATCCAGAAAGGTTCGAGCCACAAATGAATGGGTCGCGCCAAAATCAAAGAGAACACGCGCCCAACGGTTCTTTACCTTAAAGTTTCCTATAAGGTATATATGCTATGCTAAGAACTACACATAAAAGGCAGAAACAAAACAAGAACCAGATGAATGAATCGAACCTGAGATAACTTGAGGTGACGTCTGCGCTTCCTCTGAAGAGACCACATTCAACTTCCCTTTGCCTTTGTCCAAACGCGGAGGCGGAGGCAAAGCCTGGAGTGGTGCGGGTTGCAACACAACTTGAACCTGTGGGCACCTTGCGCGAAGATGTCCTGGTCTGCCACACTGGAAGCATACCTTGTCTTTGGCCCAGCAGCGGCTCACATCATGACCTCTTCTACCACAAAATGTACACTCCAAGTCTCTGGTTGGCGCACCCTAAATGGCGTGCACCTGCTCCTTCTTTTGCATCCCCAACCGCTTGAAACATTTTTCAAACGGGTGACCGGCTCGGCCACAGAAGCTACATAGTTTCTTCTTCTTCTTTACGTCTGACTCGTGGGACATTTTCTCTCCCACCAGCTGTCTCTTGCCCTGCCTCATCTGCTGCCCTCTTTGTTTGGCATTTTCGATAGCTTCTACCTTCAACGCCGCCTCAACCACCATAGTGTAACTTGTCGCTCCATAAGCACTTGCGAACTGCTGCACATCGCTGCGGAGTCCGCCCAAAAATCGCTTTACTCGATCAGCTTCCGTCGTCACCAAACTCGGAGCGAACTGACTTAACTTGCTAAACTCAATTTCATACTCACTAACTGTGAGTTTCCTCTGCTTCAAGTACAAGAAGTCATTCATCAGGCGGTCCCTTTTCACTGCCGGTAGAAACTTGCATCGTACCATTTCTTTAAACACTTCCCACGAACAGCCCGCCCCTAGGCCTTCCTTTTCTCGTAACCACCAACCTTTCGCCAACCCTTTAAGTTGATAGGCAGCAAGCATAACCTTCTGGTTCTCGGTCACACCAGCATACACAAACATTTCTTCCAACGTAATCACCCAATCATCCAAGATCACGAAGTCTGCTTTTCCATCATACGTCGGTGGTCCAAGTCGCTGAAACTGCGAGATGAAAGTCATCGCAGGAGGAACTACAACTGGGGGTGTCACTGCCATTGAAGGAGTCGAACTAGTGGGGCCTCTAACCGCCTCTTGTCCTCTTGGTGCCAGCCCAGACATCGCGGATGACATAGCTTGGAGCTGGGACTGTACCTCCTGCACCTGCCTCGTCAAAGCCTCATTACTTTGGCGAAGACTATCCATCAGGGCATTATTCTGCGCACCCGAAGACTCGCCCTCGGATTGGGGAGTTTGCCTTGTCACTGGACGCTTCGACATCCTATTAACACGTTCACTCTTGTCAAGCTCAAACCCAACAAAACACACAACGGCTAAGTACAGACCATACATAAAGAAATATGAACATCAACTGCTAACTTGCTTTGGGAGTTTAAGAATGATGGTATGCCTAGCCTAAAGATGACTCACCGTCATCCCACTAACTTGTGTCTACCAATGAATGCATGACTTTATTTGACCCAAAACCATGAGTGTACAGGTGTCATCATGTAAATCTTAGCTTGGCACGTTGTGCTATGCAATGTTATGTTATGCGTGTTGTGCGATGCATTCTAGAAAAGGCCTTAATGCATGCCATGAGCGGTCGTACGCATCACAATGCTATGCATCCCATACTACATAGCATTGTATGCAACAAAGAAAAGAAAACGTGCTAGTCGCATCCATGTGGTGAGGTTATGCATCCCATACTACATAACCCGCACATGTTGCCCCTATGGTGGATCCATATACAACCACATATTATGCATCCCATACTACATAATATGCCCCGTATACTTCTTATCATGCCATGAGTGTAGTGTGCGTGCGTCGGCCAAGACATACTGATGGCACCTCGGTGTGTGTATATGATATGATGCTTACAACCAAAACAGAAAGTTTGCCCGACCAATTGTCAAGCAAATCTCCCTCTGATACCAACTGTCACAACCCGCATTTCCTCAACGAGCATATCGTATCAGAGTAAGAGGAACTACGGGTTATGATGCCACGTCGTGCAGGGGATAACTGCACACGCTCAGACAACTCTTGACGCTTACTTTATAAGTTGAAATTCAACAGTGAAATGTAAGAAAACTTTTGGATTGCATGGCCGTATCCCTCGGCCCTAGGTATCAAAAACTGTTTTTGTACGCGGCGGAAAATAGGTTAGTTTACTTATGACGAGCTCCTATATACAGTCTATAGTGATACTACTATAAGAAATCCTCTTTGTTTACGCCATTTGGAAAATATGTCTTAGTTAATCAAAACATGTGTGCATGATATACAATAGTAGGTTTTGTTAACTTCAAAATATCTAATGCAACCTACTAGAAAACCATCCCAAAAGCAAGTACATATCATTCCATCCAAGTGAGGTACATTAGCAGTCTAGTTCATATTTACACAAAAGAAAACCACCAATGGGCGCCAACAAGCTGACACGAACCCATTGGGGCCCATGTATGTATGTACAACAAAAAGATGAACTACCTCGCTATGAATGCTCGGCTAGCTCCCAGGAAACGCCACCAACCAACCTAGCCGCTCAACCGGCTACAACCTGCACCTGAGGCATTCAAGAAAGAATACCTCAGCAATCAACCAAGCTATACAAAAGAGAGCATGAATTTCATAAGTGATAAAGAAGGGGCTTACCGACCCCGTAGCAATGCAAAAGAGTGCATAAAACAGGTGCGTACATGTAGTAAACAATGTCATTCCAAAGTGTCAACCGCACCAAGTGCGTACAAGTTCTTCAAGTTTTGCTCAAACCGCAGGAGCAAAAGACAAAACACATGTCCATTCCATCATTCATAGGACAAGAAACTACGATACTAGTGAAGCATAAGCAGCGGTTAAGTTCAATTTCGCAAGGGTCTTATCGGTGGCGGCCCTAAAGTGGAACGCACCAAACAAAACCAGCCCAAATCGGGGCCAAAGTGGTCTCTCTAACCACAAAAACAAAACTCGGTGGCCACAGGCTGAAACCACACCACCCCTTGCAAAATTCTTACACAAACGCTCCTGCCATGGTTCACAAAGTCGCCTCGCAAAACGCCCCATAACCCAAGGTAACACGTTTCCTTTCATCGCCCTTACACACGACTACCAATTTCCAACGTAGAGTTTGACGAACTTCATCACATGAAAAATGTCATAGGCCTTGTATCCAAGAAGAATTACATATAGAGTTTGATTAACATAAGTACATAAACCACATATTTGGAACACAATCATATGTTTTTGATCAAGGAAAAATCACCTCTATTTGATAGGCTACATGAATATGAACCAAATTAGCTACATGAAATAATCTAGCATAGGGAAAGTTGATAACTACATGAATCACAAATCTAAACATGAATCACAAATCTAAACATGGGAGAGCAAATTCGTTTAACATAGGGAAGTAGCATAAGGAATTAGCTAATTTGAATTTAGCATAGGGAATTTTAGCATAGGGAATTAGCAAGGTCATTTAGCATAAGGAATTCGCTACATGTATCAAATTAACAAACAAGAGGATTGATCATAATTTGAATCAAGAAGAACAAATACGCATAGGGGAATTGAAAGAGCAATTTAAGGAAGAATTCAACACAAGATCTAAAGCTAGAAAAATGGAAAATTGAAGCAAGAACGAAGATTGGCAAGGGTGGAGAACACCGCTTGCCTGAACCGAGGCGATGCCGCGACGGCTGCTCTCCTCTTTCCTTGCCTTGCTTGCTCCCTTGCTCTCTTGCTTTCTCTTTGGGAATGAAGAAGAAGAAGATGAAGATGAAATGAGAAACCCAAGTCTCTGTTTCGGACTTATTTCCTCCAGAACAGAGCTGAACCGTTCGATGCAGGATCAAGGAAATGAACGGCACAAAAAAACTGGAAAAAGTCGATTTTCGGGCCGGTCACGCCCTGTGTCACGCCCGTGACACAGGGCGTGTACCATAAGCGGCGCCGAAAGGCGGCAATTCCACGTTTATCCACACGGTACACGGCCGGGTACACGCCCGTGACGGGTCGGTCACGCCCGTGACCTAGGGCGTGTAGCCCGTGTCTCGACACCTCGTCGACAGAAAGTGTCGACACTCGACCCATCTTGACACGCCCTGTGACACGCCCGTGTCACAGGCCGTGTCCCCTCTCTCGACACTCGACACTCGATACTCGACGCTCGATACTCGACGCTCGATACTCGAAACTCGACGAAGCGGGACACGGCCCGTGACACGCCCGTGTCACGGGGCGTGTACCCCAGTCGTCGAGCTCAACTCGACGTAAGAAAAATCGTCGAGTCAAGGAGGTCACGCCCAGGTCACGGCTTGGGTCACGCCCGTGTCAGGGGGCGTGTCTCGCACAAAAACGACCATTTTTCCCTTTTGTGAAAAATGTTTCTGAGACGTCCTAGACCATTTTTGCCTCAAGCACTTTTTACCCTTTTTTGTTTCCTGAACCAGCAACTTATTTTGAGCTACATTACCCGAGCGCGAAAAAGTGCAAGCATTCCCTACGAGGCCTCACCGAGTCCCTCATATGGACGCTGGTTTGCTGGGGAATCGTGCAACTCGGCAAACAAAACAGCCACTCGCAAGCCCGCGGGAAAAACCATGCTCAAACTACAGTCAAAACCAACGTAACGCCCATCATGCGTACGTAATCAAAAAATCTGGGGCGTTACAACCCCCCTCCTAATCCGATCGACCCACACTATGTGGTGCAGCAACCCGGGTTTAACTCGGCTCCCCAAGCATTGCCACCAATCGACCCGTCTAACTAACTAGATCAACCCACCCTAGTGGTGTAACAGGCCGGGTTTATCACAAGCTCACCAGGCGTGCTACCAATTGATCATATCACAACCAGGAGCTTTGCCAAAGCCTCCTCACATTCAGCATCACATCCATACATTCATCACAATAGAAAACCATTTCCATCTCATCAAATACACGGAGTCTCCTCCAGTTTACCCATGAACATCATCAATCCAGACTACAGGTCCAGATGGGCTTCACACAGCATGCCTATGCCGTACTTCATCATTCCGGCTCTAGATGCAGACTCAACAAAGGAATCACTTCCGCAAATCCATCTCTTGGTGGAGGATTCCAAGCACATGCATAAAGGAAGGACTTCGATGTCCAAGAAGGAGATCGTTACCCTTGAAGATCGCTTCGGTGCCATGAAGTAGCCGGATGGAAATCACCGCCTCGGCTCTGCCTTCACGAATCCGCTCTCGGATCTTCGCTCCGCACTCCGCAGCTCCTACAGCAGCTGGTAGACTCCTCCCTTCTCTCCCCCTTAGGCCTTTCTCCTCTCTCTCTTGGAATAAAGAAATGAAGAAGAAGAAGAAGAAGAAGAAAAGAGGGCTTAAATCCCCTTTTTCTCGGCCTTCAACACACCTGGACAGAGCCCAGCCATTGGATCCAGGAAGAGGGAAACAAACGGCTCAGATTTGGCCAGAAAAGCTAAAACACGGCCTGACACGCCCTGTGACACGCCCGTGTCACAGGCCGTGTCCCTCTAAGCGGCAGACAACCGACTCAAAACCAACAGTATACGGCCATGGGACACGCCCGTGACACGTGCCGTGTCCCCGACACGCCCTCCGACACGCCCGTGTCTGAGGCCGTGTACCTCAACGAAAATAATCCCAAAACAACCCGAGACTTCACACGGCCTGGCACACGCCCGTATTCCTGGCAGTGTGCACCTGGACACACCCGTGTCCCGCAAACACGCCCTAGCTCGAAACGTCGAGTTGAGGTCGACGACCACTGACACGCCCTGTGACACGCCCGTGTCACAGGCCGTGTCCTCACTCGACACTCGACACTCGACGATCGTCGAGAAAATTCGTCGACATCCAGGCCGATCGTCGACACGGCCCCGACACGCCCTGCGACACGCCCGTGTCGCAGGCCGTGTCCGCTGTGTCGACTCCAAATTTCGTCGACTTCACGACTCGACACTACCCAGGCCTGACACGCCCTGGGACACGCCCGTGTCCCAGGCCGTGTCACCCAGGCCTGAACCCGATTTTGCTCAAATTGATCCGATTAACTTCGGGGTGTTACAATCCTCCCCCCCCCCTTCAAATAATTTCGTCCTCGAAATTGACTCCAATCAGCCACAACATCATCAAAGCTTACACCTCACGCCTCCGCACAAACTAACAAACATACAACACAAACAAACATCCCTAACTGCCACTTGTGCACATGCAGCCACAGAAGACCTCAAAACAAAACAACATAAGTGATTTATCGCCTCACAATCACAAGTGCACCAAACACGATTTTATTCCTCATATATAAGCATAGTGTATATACAACAGAGCATCCAAGAGAAGTCATTCATGTTTCACCTCCGCTCAGCCTCCCGATTTTGAAATTCGCGATTAAGAGACAAATTAAACACCCGAGGCTGAATTTCACCAACTGAGCTTTGCGGCTCTTGCACTTCCATCGCGTGCAATCGAGGTTGCGTCCGGGGTGCAGATGATTCGGCCACTGCTTTTCCCTTTTCTTCATATGACGCACCTATCTTTTTCTCACTCCCTGAAGGGGCATTCCGACAGAATTTTGCTATATGTCCTTGATGCCCGCATTTATAGCATATACGTGTATCCACACGTCCTGACCCATAAGTCGCCCCCGAAGAAACAGTCGACGGAGCTGATTCCGCCGGCCTAAATCTTTTCTTCTCTTGTCGTCGAAACTCCGATTGATCCAACTGCGACACTTTCAACTCTGACTTTTCCACCGCCAGTCGCTTATTCGCTTGTACTCGCTTCATATCTTTTTCCAAGGCACGAGCTGTATCGACCAATGCTTGAAAGCCTTGGCTCACTGAACTCGGGAGTGTCTATCTCAATTCATCCTGCAAGCCTTCATAAAACCGATTTGTCTTTCGCGCTTCCTCCGCAAAGGTAGATCCCGCATATCTCCCCAATCTTGTAAACTCATGCAGGTAAGTATCAATCTCTCGCTCACCCTGCACCAAACGGAGAAATTCATTTTCCATCGCAATCCGCTGCGACACTGGCACATACTTGGCTAAAAATATTTGGGAGAATTCCTCCATGGAAACTTCAGTTAAACCTCGACCTGCCAAGTGATGCACTTCAATTTCATCCCACCACAATCTCGCATCTCCTTCCAACAGAAAAGTGGCCAACATCACTTTCTGTTCCTCGACCGTCTTGTTTGCGGTTAAGATCCTTTTTACCCTTGTCAACCAATTTTCCGCCTGCGTTGGTGAAAGCGCTCCACCAAACGTCGGTGGATGAAAGTGCATAAAACGTGTCAAGGAGTCGTCACGTGCTTGCTCTTCCACCACCACCGCAGCATGTCCTTGTCTTGCACCAGGTCTTGCCTGTCAAGTAGGCTGTGCTTGTAACACTGCAAGCACTGTCTCCGTCACCACCCGTATGGCTTCTGCAGAGGGAGGCATAGGCACTTCCACGGGTGCTGCACTCTCAGCAGACCGCTGGGGCTCAGACGGCCCAGCTCCATCCCTCGCCACCTATCAATGTACAGAACACCATTAATACTTCCAATCATAACGGTACTGCGACATTGACTACACACTCACGCACATCTTGTGCATGACCTACATTCCTAGTGGACATTCATGAGTTCATTTATGTTCTCTCCTCCCAAACAATCTAAACCTGGCTTTGATACCACTTTGTAACGCCCCCACCTGTCACATGACATATAACGGTGGGTCCGGCCGGGGCCCCACACCATATATCACAGACAAACGAAGGAATCACGTGTGGAAATCAAAAATCTATGCGAATCCTTAACTCATTCCATTCTAGCGCAGCATATTTTATGTTAGCATGAACTCAAACCAGAATGTCCACCCATATATAAAGCTCACATTTATATATATAACAACACCAGGAATGTATCCAACCCACACACACTGGCCTTATGGCCTTACAGGTTCCTCTTTTACACAGCAATAAGTTCGTACATCGGCACGCAGGCCGGCCACACATGAAATCCAAACACAACTCTTCGCATGGCCTTCAAGGGCCTCATCAAGCTAGCCATTCCGCTTATTCAGTTCAAGCCGCAACACCTGCAATTCCACATCCAAGCCAAACCAGAAAACAAAGTAACGGTCAGCATTTGGCTGACCCATTATAACGACCCTACCCCCTACCCGGGGTAGTGGTTCCTTCCCTGTATACAGTGCTCATCACGTATCATCAAGCATCATCCAACAGTATATGTATATCAGTTCCTTTATCCCGCTAGCAAACACACGACGTCACAAATGCTGGAATCCACCAGACGTTCCGTGCACTCAGGGCACCTTCTTGGCGTACCGGAATCCACCAGTCATACACCGCTGATCCGAGATTTTAACTTGTTGGTTGACCGGCCCTAGTCCACCAGTCTCGCAAGCTGGCGACATCCCGCCCAAACCACACAGAGGTACAACCTCACAGCAACAACCAGAGTAGGTCGACCCACAACCTGTGGTGTAGCACGCCGGGTTTATCCAAGCTCCCCAGGCAATGTCTACCCATCGACCCCCCTCCTAATCCGATCGACCCACACTATGTGGTGCAGCAACCCGGGTTTAACTCGGCTCCCCAAGCATTGCCACCAATCGACCCCTCTAACTAACTAGATCAACCCACCCTAGTGGTGTAACAGGCCGGGTTTATCACGAGCTCACCAGGCGTGCTACCAATTGATCATATCACAACCAGGAGCTTTGCCAAAGCCTCCTCACATTCAGCATCACATCCATACATTCATCACAATATAAATCCATTTCCATCTCATCAAATCCACGGAGTCTCCTCCGGTTTACCCATGAACATCACCAATCCAGACTACCGGTCCAGATGGGCTTCACACAGCATGCCTATGCCGTACTCCATCATTCCGGCTCTAGATGCAGACTCAACAAAGGAATCACTTCCGCAAATCCACCTCTTGGTGGAGGATTCCAAGCACATGCATAAAGGAAGGACTTCGATGTCCAAGAAGTAGATCGTTACCCTTGAAGATCGCTTCGGTGTCATGAAGTAGCCGGATGGAAATCACCACCTCGGCTCTGCCTTCACAAATCCGCTCTCGGATCTTCGCTCCGCACTCCGCAACTCCTACAGCAGCTGGTAGACTCCTCCCTTCTCTCTCCCTTAGGCCTTTCTCCTCTCTCTCTTGGAATAAAGAAATGAAGAAGAAGAAGAAGAAGAAAAGAGGGCTTAAATCCCCTTTTTCTCGGCCTTCAACACACCTGGACAGAGCCCAGCCATTGGATCCAGGAAGAGGGAAACAAACGGCTCAGATTTGGCCAGAAAAGCTAAAACACGACCTGACACGCCCTGTGACACGCCCGTGTCACAGGCCGTGTCCCTCTAAGCGGCAGACAACCGACTCAAAACCAACAGTACACGGCCATGGGAAACGCCCGTGACACGTGCCGTGTCCCCGACACGCCCTCCGACACGCCCGTGTCTGAGGCCGTGTACCTCAACGAAAATAATCCCAAAACAACCTGAGACTTCACACGGCCTGGCACACGCCCGTGTTCCTGGCCGTGTGCACCTGGACACACCCATGTCCCGCAAACACGCCCTAGCTCGAAACGTCGAGTTGAGGTCGACGACCACTGACACGCCCTGTGACACGCCCGTGTCACAGGCCGTGTCCTCACTCGACACTCGACACTCGACGATCGTCGAGAAAATTCGTCGACATCCAGGCCGATCGTCGACACGGCCCCGACACGCCCTGCGACACGCCCGTGTCGCAGGCCGTGTCCGCTGTGTCGACTCCAAATTTCGTCGACTTCACGACTCGACACTACCCAGGCCTGACACGCCCTGGGACACGCCCGTGTCCCAGGCCGTGTAACGCCCCTAGCCGATCCAACGTGACAGCGTCACGGCTCCGCTCTAGGCGACGCTACCGGGCTGCAGCCCAAGCACCCCAACCCCTCTCCCTCCACAGGCGGGTTGTTGGTGGCCACAGCCTCCCTTTGATGAGGTAAACTCGATAGTCAAGCCCGCACTACGGGGACTTCCCAGGAGGTCACCCATCCCAGTACTACTCCAGCCCGAGCACGCTTAACTATGGAGTTCTTTCAACTCTCATCACCATTTGAGCTGCAGCTCAACTGGTGATGAGAGTTGAAAGAACTCCATAGTTAAGCGTGCTCGGGCTGGAGTAGTACTGGGATGGGTGACCTCCTGGGAAGTCCCCGTAGTGCGGGCTTGACTATCGAGTTTACCTCATCAAAGGGAGGCTGTGGCCACCAACAACCCGCCTGTGGAGGGAGAGGGGTTGGGGTGCTTGGGCTGCAGCCCGGTAGCGTCGCCTAGAGCGGAGCCGTGACGCTGTCACGTTGGATCGGCTAGGGACGTTACAATAAAAAGTGCAATTTCTCCAGCCCGAGCACGCTTAACTATGGAGTTCTTTCAACTCTCATCACCAATTGAGCTGCACCTCAATTGGTGATGAGAGTTGAAAGAACTCCATAGTTAAGCGTGCTCGGGCTGGAGAAATACTGGGATGGGTGACCTCCTGGGAAGTCCCCGTAGTGCGGGCTTGACTATCGAGTTTACCTCATCAAAGGGAGGCTGTGGCCACCAACAACCCGCCTGTGGAGGGAGAGGGGTTGGGGTGCTTGGGCTGCAGCCCGATAGCGTCGCCTAGAGCGGAGCCGTGACGCTGTCACGTTGGATCGGCTAGGGACGTTACACTCACCACCCCTTAAAAGGAATTCGACCATGAATTCAAATAAGGAAGAACGACACCAGAGTCTGATACCAAATTGTAACACCCCCCATCCGTCACAAATAATATAACAGAAAGTCCGGTCGGGGCCCCACGTCATATGAAACGGACAGACGTAAGAGTTACTAAATGAAACCAAAAACCCTTACAGATTTTGAAAACGCAATCCTAACATAGAGTTGCATTCTAGCAGAAGAATAAAAAGAGTTTCATAAAAACCGCACCCAAAGGCGAATGTCCACTAACCACAATAGAAATGAAATACAACGACCACACAACTGGCATTAAGGCCTTACATCAATAGTGTTTAACTCAAATAAAAAGGTTTGCATACATCGGCACGCAGGCCGGCAACACATGAAAAACAACTAAACAAACAATTGGGCCTTTGAGGGCCATCACAGCAAGAAGGGCTTCAGCCCGCTATTTCCCGCTTGGCTCCGTAGTACCTGCAAGCAAACATTCCACCAAGCGGTGACAAACAAAGCAACGGTCAGCAAGGGCTGACCAAATTATAACGACCCCACCCCTTTCTCGGGGTGACAGTGCTTCTTCCCTATAAGCGGATTAGCATAAATACATAAAGCTAGAATGTGTCATTTAAGCACCAATCATCAAAAATGCTGGCGCGACCAGCCAAACGTCTCGTGCACACAGGGCACCTTAACGGTGTACCGGACTTCCCCGGGTCCCACCACCATTCTCAGTCCTGGACTGAATGACAACACACTGAGCATTCGCTAGCTGTGACTCAAGGTCCTAGTCTCTCTCCTATGCCTGTAGCAACACACCAATTTCCTTAGGTAGTCGAACTACACCACATAGTGCAGGTATAGTTCAGTCAAGCTCGTTGCTCAAATCGTTGTACCCAATACGCACGACGCGGGTCAACCTCCCCTTGCCTGTTATTGCATACATAACTGATTGTTATGTAACAAGGGTGGCACTTGCGGCCACCTGAGTTGCGCACTCAAGGCACACAACTGCACACACTAGCCCTATAGTCTCCGAGAGACGGGTTTCGCACAAACACGACAAAACTCCCCGGGAGTTAATGCCGACGATCCAACGACTTCGTGCAAACATTAGGGTGTTTCCTGGAGCACACCTCCAGTACTAACTGCTGCCCCGGACAGACCCCCATTCCGAAATATTCAACTTCCACGGAGTCTTCTCCGGAAACCCCAGAACATTACCAATCCAGACAAACATGTCCGGATGGGCTTCGCACAGCATGCCTAAACCGTACTCGCGCTTCCGGGTGCTAATGCAATTAATAGCGGGGATGTAAACATCGACCCGTCGGAGAGCACCCTTCCCCCACCCGTCGGTGGAGAGGGGCTTCCATGCAAATATGCTAATTAAGGGCTTCACTTGCCCAAGAAGAAAAGTTGTTACCCTTGACGCGCGTTTCTGAGGCATGACTTGATCACGGACTCACGAACAACTCTCATAGTGGTTGTCCACGCACCGATCCGAGCTCCGAAGGGGATGTTCTTCTTCTGACACCACTGGTTGGCCTCTCTCAAAATGTCCAAGCCCAAACCCTACCCATCTTGCTCGGCCAAGAGGAGAGGAGATCGGTCACAGCCTCAAACCTAGCTGGTGGCTTCCCCCTTACTGGCGGCGGCCAGGACAGAGGGAGGAGAAGGGTAGAGTGAGGTCGGGCTGCTCCTAGAAAAGGAGAAGGCTTGGGTCGGCCCTTCCAGCGGCGACGGGTTGGGAGGCCGGGAGAGAAAGAGACGAGCTCTGCTCCTCCTTCTAACGGCGATGGGAGAGAGGGAGGCGGGCTTCGGCAGCTCCTTCAGGCGGCGCTCGGGCTATGTGTGAGAGAGAGCCGAGAGAGGGAGAGAGATAGATCGGGAGGGAGAGAGATAGATCGGGAGGGAGAGCGATAGAAATTGCGGCTGAGAGGGGGAGAAGAGTTAGGTTAGGTTTTATATAAAAACCCTAACCTGAAATGATATCCGCACCCCAAGCACTTTAGTCGCACACCAATTAAATTCGCAACACAAATTTGGGGCGTTACATAAACCATCCCAAAACTCGCCCCCTCACCCCCTCCACCGAAGTCAATCATTTTTTTGCTAAGTGCGGATTTGAGCATCTTCAATTCCTCTGCGTCTTCCTTCCACTGTTTCGCTTCTCGTGCACTGTT
This sequence comes from Platanthera guangdongensis, assembly GCA_039583875.1. Classification (NCBI taxonomy): domain Eukaryota; kingdom Viridiplantae; phylum Streptophyta; class Magnoliopsida; order Asparagales; family Orchidaceae; genus Platanthera; species Platanthera guangdongensis. Next base: position 26,110,518 of record CM077157.1, read on the forward strand.
GCTACAATCACCACCTCTCCAGAATTCGACACAAGTCTGCGTTGCAATATGTTTGAGGGCTCTCCTGTGATATGTTATGAAGATGACTGAAGAAAGCTAAGAATCCAGCCACATTTGGCGCCAAAGTCGTCCTTTGAATTTCCATCCTTTGGATGTGTAGCCTTCCTAGTGCAACCAACATTTGTTCTTCTCCTCTTCCCTACAAATTTGTTAACGGCTGTAGCATTGTTACTAGTCAAGTGTTACGGGCTTCCGTAACATCGATAATTTGTCGAATTAGTGATAGGAGTCGGAGAAGATGGCGATGGCGGAGGATATCATGGAGTCAGAACCGCGGCTAGCTGCCTATGTGGGGCTTGCTCGTTAGAGGAGAGAACTACCAATATCTCATAATAAGAGGACAAGAAAATTAGAATTTTCATTCATACCGATACAAGATCCACTAGGTTCTTTAAAAAGGACTTACAATTGACACACATAAAAAGAAAGAACATTAAAGAAAATAACGACCAACTTTGACATGCGACTACAAAAAGATACAACAAAATTATGGCGTCATATAAGGACGCGACATTTAAAACAGAATAAAACATATTAAAAAATAATTAATACAAAATAAAGTCATTAAAAAATTCATAACATCAAGTGTTTCTCCTTGGAGAATTGTTGTTTTTTTTTTTGCTCTGAATCAATGTCAGGTTTAGAACTTGAATCTATGTTCTTCTCAGCGTCATCATATCCAACACTTCCAGAAGTCTCCTATGCACATTTTGCATCAATGGATTCTGTTGCAGACTAACTCGACGTCCCGGTCACGCCGGAATTCTTGAACCATTTTAGCTCTCGTAACGGTCGAGCGCGCACACAGTCAATGAAAATATAAAGTTGATAAGGCAAATTTTTTTGACGTGGAAAACTCCGAAAAGAGGTGAAAAACCACGTGGTCGGATCTGTGCCGACCAAACCTCCACTAGATCTGAGTGTTGTTACAAGACTTTTTCAAGAACTCGAGCGCGACAGGCTGCCTCTCGTTACAATTATTGGGGAGAGAGAGAGAGACTGGAGGGTGACAGAGCACCACTCACATGACTAATTATTTCTTTGAGTGCTGTGGGAGCGATGCGCTCTTTGACTTCAATATATTATTGAAAAAACATACAAGTACACAAAATTTCTTTATTTCCTATACATTTCCATACTTCGATTGATATATCGTCTGGCCCAACTGTTTTTACATTTTTCATCTTATTTAGAGCATCTTTTACCTCTGATACTTGAATTTTACGAAAAAAACGTTATGTTCTTATACTTCCCTGACTTACTTAACTCTTCAAAGTTTAATTCATTGTTCTTTGCTTCATTATACAGTTGATAAAAGTATCTTTTCCATCGCTTTTTAATATTTGCATCAACAGTCAAAATTGTATTTGTCTCATCATTTATGCAATTTACTTAACTTAAATCTCATCTTTCTTTATCTACCTCGAGCAATTTTATATATGTCACACTCTACATCTTTGGTATTTAGTCACTTACAAAATTCTTCATAACTTTGACTTCTTTTTTACTTTCTGTCTGTTTAGCTTCATTTTTGGCAGCTTTGTACCTGACAGCTTTACTTAATGTCTGTTTTAAATCTCTTGTCTTTCTTTCTCTAGCTCGAGAGGGGATTTCTTCTCCTCTTATGAAGGATTCAATCGGCGACAACAATGGTGATGGCGAGCGGAGAGGTGTCAGAGAAAGCAGACGACTGTTCTTCACAAGCGAAGGTTAGTCCTAAAGAAGATGAAAAACAGAGAAAGTGTACGACGAGAAAGGTCGGAGTGCGAAGCCGATGAGAGGAGCCCACCGTTGCGAGGACAAGACAACCGGACAGGGCATCCGCCGGCCGACATCTCCCCGGGGCTGGAATGCGTCGCGGGCATGCTGGGACGAGTGCACTGTCGGGCGTGCCCGGCGTACTCGGGTGCGCGCGTCCCCCCGGACTATGCGCTCGTGCACACCTGTGGAGGGTGCACGGGCACGCACCCAGTGGGCGCACGGGCACGGGAGCGCGCACCTGGGGTGCGCGCGGGAGAGAACACCCTTGGTGCGTGCGGGGTGCGCACGGGGGCGCGCTTCCCCCAAGGTTAGCGCGTGCGCGCGCTTCTTTGAGCGTGCGCTCTTGCGCATGCGCGTGCTACCGGGCGTGTGTTGCACACCCCTCTGCTTGCAAGCTAGGGAGCTTGCACCCCTTTTTTGGTAGGCGGTCTATTGGTTGGGTGTGTCTTACGTGTGTATTGTGCATGTGTGTATGCACGTGTGCTTGCACGCAACTTGTGCGATTTTTGACCTCTCATGTCGAGATTGTAGATACAGGGTGCTCAATTGAACAACTGACACTTAATTGATTTTTTCTAACCTTTGATTTTTATTTTCAGGTTTCGGGTGTCCTACAAGGCACATGCGGCTGCACTCTACGCTCACTACTGAGCAAGTCGCAGTTTGGAGGAAAATGTACGGGTTACCCGCTGACCTTGAGGTGAGGATACCTCATCCTGAAGAGAGAGTCCAGAACTCTCCTAGGGGCTAGTTGACGATTTACGAGACGACTTTGAAGTCCAACTCTGCTTTCCACCGTGCAAGGAGGTGATTGATATTCTGAAGTTCTGTAGAGTCCCGATATCCCAGTTCACTCTGATAGAAATGACACGCCTTATGGGCCTGGTGGCTTTCTTCAGGGAGCATGACTCAAAATTCTCTTTGGAGTTGTTCAAGGATTCATGCGATGTTTGTGTTGATGGTAGCGACCGTGTTGAGTTCCGCAGCAACAAGAGTTGGCTTGACTTTGAGTCCCGGACAGATCGTCGTCATGAGAAAACCTTGTTTGGATATGTCAGAAATTCTTGGGGCCTGCATGAGCTCTAGAATTCCTTGCCCGATCGTTGTCGACGCCAGAGATGGTGAGAGCTGGACTTTACGACGATATTGGGATTCTTTGATTCTCGAGAGTTGACAAACTTCTTGTTCAATATTTCTTTGTTCGTTGAAGAGAAGCGTTTGACCCAGTGTGGCCTTTCAGTTGAGGTCGAGCGTGCCGCTCAGTTCACAAAAGAAATCTTGTTTTGAAGAGTAGTTGTGAGCAGCTGAGGGATTGCAGACTTTGCTGAGTCGAAGAGAGAACCTGGTTAAGGAGGTCTCGTGCGACGAGCTTGCTCCAGGCAATTCTTATCTTGAGGTAATAGAGACCACTGCCCCCCCCCCCCGGTCGGGCCTCACTTCCGGATGACTGAATCCGACTGATAATCGGGTATTCCCATTTTATCCCCCACGGGTCTACATTTTACGCGAATTTCTCTCTTTCTCTCCCGCTGCCTTTCTCTCGCCGCAGCCCTTCCTCACCCCCTTCTTCGGCGCTCCTCACGGCAAGCACCACCTGCGGCGTCCCTCCAACTTGAGAATATCAGCGGCGCCGAACCCTAAATCCATCTCTCCTCCTCTCTCTATTGCCGCGCAGCAGCGTGCAGGTGCGCCAAACCCTAAATCCATCTCTCCTCCTCTCTCTGTTGCCGGCGCATCGAGCTCCGCTCCTTCCTCCGGCCGACCCCTCCTGATCCTTCCTCCGGCCGATTCCGTGAGCTTCCTGTGTTCCCCTTCCTCCCAGCTGAGCGCCACTGCTATCCAGAGGTCCGACCATCCTCCAATGAGTTGTCCCTGTCAGCATCCAGCATTTCTCCAGTGCCTCCCGGCAGTCCTCAGTCCTGCATTTCCAAGAATTTCTTCACGGTTTGTTTTGATTGTTTTTAGTGGATTTCTGGCTTGTTTTTTATTTAATCAATCTGCTCCAATGAGTTTGATTTGGGGCTTTGTGTTTAAAGATTTTAGTTGAATATTCTGAAATGGTGAGGTTTTGGTTGATTTGGGGTCATCGCTCTCTTCTGAAATGGTGAGGTTATTCACTAAAGACAATAGTTAAGATACAAGGTTACGTACTATAGTTTAGCTAAGATTATCAGCCGCAATCCATGTTAATTTCTCCCCTATTGGCATTACTGCTTCTGCAACTTCTCCATGATGATTATAGATTTTTAGTGTTTGTTGGCCTCATATGGGTTTTGTTTATCTAGGGATAATTCATCTACTATTTTTTGTAAATTTTCAGTTAAACCTTTTATCCTGCTAAGCTGATCAATAGTTACTAATCCTCCTAGTATTTGTGGTATTTGTACTAAAGAAAATAATAGTATCAAACTTGCTATCCAGTCATATTTATCTATTGATCCAATATCACTAGATGATGCTATTATTAAAAACCTTAAGCAAATGATTATGGTACGAGCCGATTTTAATTGGTATGATCTAGGTAATTGGAACAGTTTATGGCAAGTACAAAATAAAGATATACTCGATAATTATTGTGAAGGGGATGTTATAAAAATGGATACTACAAATTCATATATTTATTTTAATAATAAGCTTAGTGTGAGAATAGGAATTGACGAATTGGTAGTGATTAATACTAATGATACGTTACTTGTAGTACCTAAATCAAAAATAGAGAAGGTAAAAGAATTAATCCTACAAATTTCTAAAAAAAGGTCGAAGAGAAGTATATAATTAAATATATATAGCTGTAAGATCTCTCCATCCTCTAGGTTCTGTGAAGGAAATTTCAAGATGTAGTGAAATTTGGTAATTTCTTAGTTAGAACACACAAGAAATTACCACATGAATTATTACATTAAAGAACGAGAATGGAAAATTATATTTGCCAAACATCAAAAAATAAACCAATATAGTGAGTTATGTTTGGCATGTCAATGGCTATGACCTCCATCAACAAAAGAAAACTAGTTTTGAACATAAAAGTGGATGAAGTTCATTAGTTGAGTTCAGAGATGCTCAAGAACGATGGTTCATGACCACTGTGTTCATGACCACCACCGCCGTGCCAAATGGAGGAGCCTGAATCAGAAAACCCCTAATCATGAAGATGCATTGATTTCTAATATATGACTTCTAAATGCTGCTCAAATAGGACACACTGGTCAGTTATGATTGTATTTAAACATGTCAGCAAATCAAACACCTGAGCTTATTAAATCAAAAACTCTCCTGACGAAAAAAAACCCTTGCAAAACGTAATTCTTCAGATTGGCCTTCGACTCCTTGCGTCAGGAGGAATGCAGATCCACCAATTGCATAGATGGGTCTTAAAATGTCATGCTTGCAATGATGTAACTCAAGAGATTGGTAAATATTTTGCCCAAAGTGTGGAAATGGAGGCACTCTGAGCAAGGTTTTGGCGACTGTTGGCGAGAATGGCATTCTCGCCGCATCACGTAGGCAACACATTATTTGGGGCTTGGATCTCATTACTTGATGTTTATGATTAATTTTCCATTTGGCTGGGTGTATTTATATCAGATGAGAGTTTGATATTAAAGTAGTTTTGTTCTACAGCTTCCAATTATTTGGTTATGGTGAAAGTAAATTAATTGGGATTTTATTAAAATTGTTCCTGAAAGATTTTATTGAATTGAATATGCCTTTGTCGGGTTTTGATTTAGGGTTTTTTGTCGTTATTGGTGTTCATTTTGATTTAAAGTCTTAACAAACTGATAGGGCTTTGTGTTTTATGATCAAATTGAAACCTTCAACTCAATTTGTGATGCAACTGGCAGGAGATTTTCTCAAAAAAAAAACTTCTTTTTTTGGGGTGATGTAACTCATTGAAAGAGGCTAAATGAATGATGCTACGGGTATGTATAATTGTGCTCCTGCCGTCATCAAATCAAAGGCCACTAACGATTTGGTATAATTGTGCTCCTGCCGTCCCGCGCTCGCCGTTTGACCTATCCATCCACCGCTACTTTATCAGCCTCACTTCTCCTCCCCTCATATCATCTCATCACATCCGCTCCAGGTATGCAACATCTTCTCCTCGCCAGCCGACCTCTCTCTTCTGCTTCCTTTGATGCAGCGAAGGAGATGCAATCCCCGCGCTTCTGCGCCATTATCCGTGCGACTTATGGCCGTAGCCCTCTCCCGATTCACAAGCTTCGTGGTATTACAAGCCCCGAAGTATAATGCAGGGGAGGGAACCCCTCAATTTTTTCCAAATTTGTAAAACTCTTTGCTTAATCCTTCCTCTTCTTCTTCTTCTTCAGTGTAGGCCGCCACTCACTATTCTGATCCCGAGATCCTGGCTGATGTTAGCGCTGGATTGGGGGAATCGATGGTGGAAATCAACCTCAACGACGCCAATGTGGATCAGTGCAAGGCATGTGATTTCTACTTTTACTTTTCTTCAATCTCTCCTCATTCAAAGAAACCAGACCTTGTTATTGTCTTCCCCCCTGTGATTTTGTCGGTGCTCTGTTTTATTTGCCTTTTCCCCGGGTTTAACCTTTTCGTAGATGCCAAAGTCTTGTGAGTTTTGATTATCAGAAGATGACTTCACGAGATTGACACTTGTCCTCACAAATTTGAGAGTGAGTTCAAAAAAAGAAACTCAATTAATGTCATCTTCAACTAGGCGAATTCTCCAAATTATTTTTGAAATTATGATTCGATCTCTTTAGGTTCCATTTGGGAGAAATATGACATTTGAGCAGTAGCGATGTGAAACTGTGGTTGTAATCATTGTGGTTGTGGTTCACCCATGTTTGGAACTTCTGTGAAAGCTTTTTTTCGCCGAAATTCCATTTTCTTGGATCTAGATGTTCACGGCCACTAAAGTTTTACCACACTTGTATGACTGCGATAACATTTTGGCTTAAAATGTTATTTTTAAAAAAAGTGTTTTTGACAACACTGAAGATGCATGTGTTACTACACTGTTGTTGTCACGGCCACTAAAGTTTTACCACACTGTTATTGTCTTCCCCACCGGGATTTCTATTTCTCTCGTTCATGTTTTATATCGGCTAGCAGGCGTTGGCTGTTAGTTTGTAGCTTCTGTTTAAGATCTGTTGCTTTGGATTAATGGCAGGGCGGCGTCTATTCCGTTTTACTCACTTTGTTTGGTATTTTATCTGTTTGATACATTCGGCAGCGGAGATTTTGATGATATTTCGTGTTTACGGGTAAAATTTGTGCCTAATTGATTGTTTGCGAATCGCTAGAGATTAGATTGATGGTGGGTATGATTTCTTAATTTAGAGAAAGTTTTCTTGTATTTGAGTTCCTATGTTAATTTAGTTTTTTTGAATTCTCAATTGTTCTTTTGATATTGGGACATGAAGATGATCGGTACCAGAGGGTGGAAAAACCTAGGGAGGAAATGCCTATTAACGAGAAAGAGATCTATATTACAACACAGGGAAGGATGCGCAGCTACATCACTTACGCCACTAGTTTGATTCAGGAAAACGGGTCAGATGAAATTGTTTTTAAGGCAGAAGCGGGAGAGCTATTAATAAGACTGTTATGATTGTAGAGTTAATAGAGAGAAAGATTGCTGACCTTTATCAAAGTACTGCAGTTGGATCTACAGACATAACTGATACATGGGAGCCATTAGAAGAAGGCCTGCTTCCGCTTGAAACCACTAGGCATGTGTTAATAATTAAGAGATATTGGCTTTCCCATGCAATCAATTTGGAGGTCAAGAGCCAAGTAGCAATGAGGTCAAATTTTTTGTTATCTAGGAACGGGGACAAATTTTCTCCTACCTGTGTTTGTTGGGTTCATTGTGTTGGATCTATGATAGAAAATGATAAATCAGCTTTGATAAAAATTTTGTTGTTCTATTTCTTCAATTTACTTTTATACGCATTGTTTTTCTTTCTTCTTTAAAACAATGTCAGGTTAACTACACGAATCATGATTACTCTGCCTTTCTTATGTGCACTTTCTTTGTGATTCAGATAAAAATGGAAACCACATATTGCACTGTCTATTTTTCAATGCATTTATGTTGTTTTCTCTAGCCTATAGATCATGAGTTTTTTTATTGTTCTCAGTATCACAGTATGCGGCGATTTCTTGAGGATTTACGACAAAAGTTCATTTGTTAAACACATATACCTAGTTTTCTTATTAAATCTCATTCTTATTGACCTGAATTCTTCATCCAACAATAATTTACATATTATAATTATAAGTCAATATTTACAATCCAACACAACCAGCTCTTGTATGAGTAATGTTTCACTCCCCAAATAATTCTATAATAACTAATCGTGGTTGATTTTGCTGCTTGGAGATGAAGTGTGCATTACAGAAATCATGATTAGTAATCGAGCATGTGATTCCAACCTCATCCCTGTATCTCTGTTCTCGTCCCTTTCTCACTCTTCTCACATGTGAAGAAGATTTAAGACGTAAAATAAGCTAATAAAATGAATGATTTTCCGGGTGTAAATTATGCTGCAGGTTGTGGAGGGAGTGGAAACATTATGTGCACGACATGCGGCGGGCGAGGTCATGCTGGCCATTATTAAGGTAATAAGGTGCTCTCTCCTTGCTTTCCACATACAATATCTGCAAAATTTGTCTCAAAAGTTCAGATTTCTGGTTTGTATGTTATTCAAGGTAACATGAAGCCAGAAAAGTGAAGAAGAGAAAGAAGACACTTACTTTAAAACATCTTCATCCCTATATCATTTGATAGCATCCATCAAGACACGTGCACACAAACAAATATATATATGATGGGGTTTTCCGAAAATAGTACGGCCGAAGAGGAATTTTTTTCTCCGACCTCGACCGGCTTGCCAATACAATTCCAACTGGCTCATTGTCACGCAATTACGAGCCGTTTGGTCTCCCAATCGGACGCCGGAACGCCCCGTGTGCCCATGCACGCAAACCGCGCCCCGCCAAACGCTCGTGTCGCGCACAAGGCACAAATTACCGCCCGACACAGTGCCATGCGGCCCTACCACGCATCAATTGTTGGGCGGTATTTGCTACGCGAACTGCGCGGCAATTGTCGCACAGGCCGTGCGGCAATTGTCTCAAATAATTTTTATACCATTCTTTCATATTTTTTGCAAGTGAAATTTGATTTTCGTATATCAATCATTATGCACTGTTAGAAGGGCTGGATGTAGTTAAACGCTCATTATTTGATTATTTTGATTGGCTATCTTTCCTTAGCATTGGTTATTTCTTGTTGAATGCCTCGTTTGTCATGCTTGTTTTATTTGATTCAATAATATACTATTTATTTATTTATTTTTGAAGTTTAGCATATCAATCTTGTAACTCGAGTTCAGTAAGAGCTGCAGGTTGAACTAGCAAATATTCTAGACATGTATTATGAAGATCGCTATATAATGTCCGACAAAAAGCTTTTATTGTTTACAGAACCCCCAGTCACCTTAAAGAGAAAGGTATTGCCAATCTTATAATATCAAATGCACTTTATATTTAGAGATAAATATGAACTTCTAACGTTATTTTTACATTGATCATATTTTACAGAGCACACAGTGGAAATTATTGTTTGCCATATTTGCTGGAGTATGCGCCATTATGATTTTAGGTATTCTGGCTCAGTTTTCCTGGCCAAGGCATGCAAGAAAAGTTGCAGAAGTGAAACATACTAATTCATTATCAGAAGTCAATTTCAGCGATGTCTAGTCTCTAGAGAGTAATGTGGTAGTATAAACAATCGTAATGTTTTGCTTTTATTTTATCATTTAACTAGAAATTTGCAGTTTCTTGCTACAATTTAGGACGTTTAATTTTGAGAGTGACTTTCATATAAGTTTTATTTCTATTGAAACCATTTGTGTATTTGTTCTCTAATGTTAGTGGTTTCAAATTGTAGATCCTCCAATGTAATTGTTGGACCTAGAAGCCACTTCGTACTTCATCATGTGATCTGGTTTCCCACAAGGAAGGCGCATAGTACCCTTCCTTTGAAGTGCACATCATCGTTTTTTATCCATTTTAGTGGATCTCGTAGACACTTTTCATGAAGCCGAAGTTATCGATAAAAATGTTCGATGTATTCCATGATGATCGCGGGGTGAATTGTATGTGATGTTGTGTGTTGATGATAAAATGACAAACTTTTGACTCCTTCAAGATAATTAGTTGACAATGTTTGTGTGGGTTGTATTTAGTGAATTGGGCGAATCAGGATCCCAATTGTTTATGTTCAACTTGCTATATATAGTTCTATTTTGAACCATTAGTTCATTTTCCATATGTTTATTCATCATATTGTCTTTATTTATTTATTTAAGGATTTTGCTTGAATTAATCTTTAATCTAGAGTCATCATTCCATTTATTAAAAAAATGGTCAGCACATCATTTTGACTTCTCATTGGAAGTAATTAATTGATTTGGCGACTTGCCCATCCAAATCGTCATTCTTTTAACAATTTTTTGGGTTCTGTAAAAAACACTAACAAAAAGAGAACTTAGCCTAAAAACACTAAGAATATCGGAATCTAGTAAAAACACTAACAAAATCAGAACTTCAATATCAGAACGTAGCCTAAAAAACTGAAAGCACTAACAAAATAGTAGTATGAGGCATGTTTTTTTTACCACGCGTATTTATTTTAATAATTTATTATTTTTTAAGTTAAACTTTAGCTCCACATTGTGAATATTACTAGTACATTTTCTAAATTATAGGTCATTTTGTTTATTCATGAAAAATATGTGTGGAATGAGAAGAAACTGCACACTCAAGCTGAATCTAGAGTTTGGAGAAACTAAAAATCGGAAATCTAACAACGCTTAAAATATGTGTGTATATGATAAAGAAATAATAGCACAACAAAATGCAAGAATGCGTCTGTAGCTCAGTGGATAGAGCGTCTGTTTCCTAAGCAGAAAGCCGTAGATTCGATCCCTATCTGGCGCCTAAGCTGAAAGATACCACCTGCAAATGGTAAATACAATCAAAATAAAAGATCTTGTATTTTGGTTTAAATTATCAATTTGCAGTCATAAATTCACTACAATTATAGAAGAATACAATCAAAACCAAAAGAGATTGAAAATATAAATAAATAAAGAGCTTGCACTTAGAAAACTCAAATTTACATTTCAATCACTAGCAGTCTGGCAAGGGGGAGCCCGTGCCTAGCGAACGACAACACCCTCGCCGCTCACCATCCTCCTTGCACAACTTATAATCAATTCATCATTTGATTCCAAAATATCAGGTTTAATTTATATGTGATTCCAAAATAACATGTTTAATTAATCATTTGATTCCAAATAAAGCAATGGGAAATTGTAATTATTTCCAAAAAAATCTATATGACCAGTGCACAGAAACTTTCTCATTTAATAGAAACCAAGCCCCGACCCTTTTCTTCATTCCCCTCCCTCCTCTATTTCTTCCCCCCCCCCCTTTCTTCTCCTCCCCCTCTTTTTTTTCTTTCTCCCCCCTCCCCCCTTTTCCCCCCTCATACCGGAGTGGAACCCGGCGGCCCCCCCGAGTCCCTCGTTCGAAGACTTCTGTCCCCCAAGTGTTTCATATTTGAAGGCAATGAGTGACGTGGTAAGTGAGACTTTCATCTTTATTTGAACCGATTATTTTGTACGATATTAACCATTTGTTTGTTGTTTGCAGATTAAAGCTCGGGGCGCATATAAAGTTCACATGGAACAATTATCATGTGAACTTGAAAGATGAATACTTGACTTTTCAGAAGAAGTTTCGAGAAGCGGAGGCTTCAGTTGCAGCCTCCCGAGAGGAGCTAGATTGAGAAGTATCCCGTTTTCAGCAGAACAGATGAGAGTTGAAGTTCGAGATGGAGGAAGCCCGAGCATCGTTGCATGTAGAGAAGTCAATGGTAGAGAAGATTGTGCATAACTTTGGAGGCTGCTCGGGAGGAGAGCTCCAGCTTGAGGGCGGAATTAGAGGCTTCCAAGGTGGAGATAAACGTCTTTCATCAGAAGAGCGAGTACACGAGATGAAGGCAGCTTGTCTTCAAGAGTGTAGGGATTCCTTGGATTACATGCACGATCATGATTTGCTTGACAAGGAGGTTCACGGGGATGTTTGGACCCAAGAGGTTGAGCCCTAGATAGAGGACGTCCACGAGGTTGCTCTCAAACACGGCGTGTCGCAGGTTTTTCGGCTATTAGCCAAGCGTCTGAAGTGCGACGTCTCAAGCCTTAGTTTTGACGACGTTTCTGACGACGAAAGCGGTGAGCCTTGAGCTTGATGTAGATGTGGTCGGCGAGTGGCAGCTCATACTTTTATTCTTGTATGTTTGTATATATTTGTTTTTTCTTCGATGTGTCTGATGTATGTTTGTCGTCACCTTTGACGATTTTATGTTGCACATTTGTGTCGGTGTTGATATGATAGTATTATTTTTGTTCCATTTACTTTTGTTGTACGGATCCTGTTAGCTGGCGGAATGTAAGCTTGTGCTAGTGTCAGAGAGTACAACTCAATACAAGGGTCTGAGAATGTAAGAATTTTTTCTATAAATTATGGGAAATCCCATCAGCAGCTTTATACCGTCTATTGGGGCGGCATGCGATGAATCACAGTCGGTGTATTATCACGAGTGCACGAGAGTCCTCCCGTATACTGTCACTCGTATTATCTTAAGTAGGTGAACTCATTAGAAAGTCATAAATGTACAACTAATGTTAAGGTCCTAAGATTATGCTCTGATATAAGTTCCGTTTTGAGGGACTTATTTTGACCGATCGTTTAAAACGATTACGCGGGCATAAATCATCGGACCTTAATTAATAACAAATAAAAATTTATAAATTCTGACCATACCATTATTAATCTACTAATGGCAGCCCAACCGCCAAACCTAGGTATTTTTTCTTCCGCCCCGTCTCCCCCACGCCGACTCACGACGACATCGTCTTCCCCGTCGCACCCCTCTCCATCTCCGTGATCTCTTCCACCGCCGCCCAGAATCTGACCGACGGAGAGCCCACGCCCTGCTTCTCGACCTCCATTCTGTCCTTCTGATTTCATCTCTTCCGGCCACTTCTGACGTTTTAGTTGCCCGTTACTGCATACATCCAAGGTAAATCTCAATTTTGCGTTTCAATGCTTCAATTTCCCCCATGCTCTCAAACAATGTAGGAGAGAAGTGCATCTCATAGTCCGCAACATCTGACCTCATGAACACAGTTATTTTCAAATATAGACATTCTTAATCATTTTTTCTGGCTTTGATGATTAATATTGTCCATAAAAAACCTATTAACTACATAGATTCTCGGGCATGGCTTCCAATTTAGTTTCTTTTCATTTCATGTTCTATGAAATTTATAAACTTCAATTAGATGCATAATGAATGACAGTTCTTAATCAGTTTATATGATTTCTTTTCATTTCCCGAACATTTATTAAGTCCGAAGTAATCTGAAGGTTAGTGAATCTCATAGCATTTCTTTCATATTTCTCTAAGAGTTGTGTGGCTCCATTCCACATCATTGTAATTTCTCTAAATTAGAGAGCCTTTGATTCAATTATTAAACCTCATTTTATCTTTTTTTGTAGGGTGTCACATTTACTTGTTTTGAGGGAGACAAATTTTAAACAAATAATATATATGATGTGGAATGATAAGTCTTGTAGTAAAAAATATAACAAAGATCTATATATATGTAGACAATAATTATATGCACGCCGATTTCGGCTGTGTAGTCCGCACATTTTCTTAACAATTATGTGTAGGCCAAGACCAATACGGGTTCACAACTTCCTGCGATTTTTTTAGTTTGCCTGCATTTATCCTTACACTGCACATAGCCAAAAATGTCTTGCATATAACATGACCCTATATACATGGTGTGGAATGATGTGTAATGATATGCTTTAATTATTCTTTTATTTTCAATTTTTTGGGACTGCTAATAACAATTTGGGCTGCAATGTGAGAACAATGGGCTGTTATTAATCATGGGACGCCACTAGCTAAAACTGGGCTGCCTATAACGTCTTTATTAATTGATTGGTCAAAGTAGCAAGGAGATGTACAAAAAATAATCATTGTGATATGGGCATTTGATTCATCTCTAAACTAGCTCAAGAACCAGTAGCAACCTCTAAATTCGAGCATTCCAACGACGGTTAGAAGGATGCAAACAACTAGTTTGTGACATGGACACAAGCACACAACCTTTGGGTTAACCCACCAAGCTTTAGATTTCAGTGTAACTCGGTGCTCCCCTAAAGAAAAACGCTTAGTCTCTCTTTGGCACTATGTTTTTGCTCCGGTGAGTCTTGAAAAAAACACCACTTTCAAAGAATGAATGTTTGACATGACAATGGTTATGACTTTCGCCAAGAAAAGAAAGCTAGTTTTGAACATAACATTGAATGAAGTTTCATAGATGGGGTCGGGCGTTCACGAACAACTGTTTATAACACCGAATTCCTGACCGCTACCGCCGTGCCAAACAAAGTCTTCCAAAATGGATTATGTGGATTATGTCGTGTAACATCAGACTTGTCGAAATCCGCCGACTCATGGGTACTTTACGTTTAGAGATTTACATAGTTCGACAATTTGCGTACTCTACGTCCATATTAGGATTTCTCGCTATATTTTTCAGTTACAAAGCGAGATGCAAATGAAAATAATTTTATACTTGAAGTCTAGGGCTACCAAAAAGCAGTAAAAATACATAATTAACTAAGCTAAAAAATTTCTTTGAAGGATTAATTAACAGTACGACCAGACTCCACATCTCCAACACATCCTCCACATAGAAATCAACCATCCTCTACTAATGAATCATACCGTTAACAAATATAGGTTAAAAAGTCGTCGTCGGCGAAGTTTGCTTTAAATCGTAACAGCCTTTGATGATGATTAAATCGTTAAATAACACATAAATTGTAAGTCAACGGTTATATATATAATTTATTGTGTAGAAATATTCTTTCAAGTGATATATACAATTATACATAAACTCAGGATCAGAAGCATTGCGGTTGTCATCATGTTATGAATATTTGTTCATTTGCTTACTATCAAGATTCTCAATTATTTAATACAAGGTTTATAGAGTTGACAAATATTTTGGCAAATGTCATTCACACTACAAATTTGACTATCCACATTCACTTTTAGGTATTTTTAGGGATTCTCAAAAAGACTAACCACACTCTTATTTTGAAGCAGCCGCTTCCCGTGCAATCTCGTTTTCATGTCTCTACCTTTTCCGCCCTCCACTTGCACACCCCACCGAACCATTTTTTGTTAGCCAGGGCGCACGGACGATCACAAAATATGATTGACCGCAGGACCTAGGTTAGTCTCCAGTTTTCACCATTTTTTTGTCGATTTTTTTTCCCTCTGCGACTCTCCTCTTCAGGCAAATCACCTCCCATACTCCAGTTTTCCAGTTTTCATGTTCCGGTTGCCCCTCTTCTTTGTTATTAATGAATTATCATGCTGGAGAAAACTGTATTGCTGATTATGAAAAACAATGACAGCTTGGGTTTTTTTTCTATTTTTTTAACGAAACTGTAAAAAATGCTGGTGTTATTATGGTAATAACAATTTTTATAAAATTTATTTGCAAATCACCTCTCCCATACTCCAGTTTTCCAGTGCTGTGAAAGATTTCTCCTTGTTTCAATTAGAGCCAAATCCTTTAAATTTTCATTTCTCAAAATTTTGTTGGCAGATATTCATTAAAAAAAAGACATGCGGTTATCAAATAATTGTAAATATATAAAAAAAATACTAACAACCACCACCAATAATTTCTTGTTTCATGTATATGGCTAACTTAGCTAAAAGTATTTTTTTGTTCACGAAAGTCAATGTGTAAGAAGTTAGCCGCTTGAATAGTACAAACAACAATATCAAATAAGGAGCTTAAGTTCTATCGCTTGATATGTGCATTTTTTTATTAAGACATGTGCAGTTTTATCTTTTTGATAATACATGAGTGTGCATTTTTTTTAACACCCAGCGGCGTCTGGATCCTTAGCTGCCATGGTTTCTTTGGGCACCCCGCTCCTTGCCGTTACCCTCTTTTTTGTTGGTCCTGCATTCGGCCCCCCTGCTACGGGAAACCTTGTGCCTTGCCCCCCCCTTCTTGTTTTTGTCATGCCTCTGGTGTTGCTTAGCTGGTGGATGTGAATGTGATGCATCCGTGGACGCATCCGGATGAGCTGTGTTTGTGTGTGTGATTTCTTTTTTAAAAAGTATCATGTTTGTTTTCAACTTTTGTATCGTTGCGTTGTATCACATTTTTATTATCGCACTTTTTCATTGTAACGCACCTTTTTTTTTAATATTGCGGCTTGTTGGATTGATCAGCCAACTCGACCTTTAATGAATAGGTCCGGTAGTTGTAGGCGTTAGGAATCAAGCGCGAAATTATTTTAAATTGCATGAGTGAGGTTTCAAATTCCTGGTTTAATAATGCAAAATTAAATAAGGATTAATTGGGAAGTTTTCAAAATTTAATTACCCTCTTGATTGTCCATGAAATCTCTTGGATTCCCAAAACCCCCCTCTTTATTTCATGGCTTTGCAACCCCCATAATAGTAAAACCTGCTGTTGAAACCGCTGCTCCTCTTTCCCTCTATTTAATCCAAACCTAATTAAGTTGAAGGCAGCTGGCGGAAAGAGAACGGAAGAGACATACTTGTCTTCTTTCGTTTTCATCAAGCAACCATTCTACGCCACTCCCGAGCCACTTTCCTCCCCAATTCCGCAGATAATCCCGTCCCGCTGCTAAACCCGTGCTTCCCGGTTTGCATCGCTGCCCTCCTCTTCCTTCCCCGACGAAGTCGAACCCCCGGAAGATCGGTCGACGGCGACCCGAGCTCCCGATCTCCCTCCGGCTCAACCTACCGCGCCTCTTCCTCCTCCGGCAGGGTCGCGCGCCTCCTGAAGATCGGTCGACACCGACCCTCCTTTCCCGATCTTCCTACGACCCGCTCGACTGCAACTCCGCCTTCCCCGATAAGTCCACCGCCTGGATATTCCTGCAACCAGCGCCGCTCAACTCCTCTTCCTCCTCCGCTCCTCTCTGGCTTACCTTACCTGCATCCATACCTCCTCCAGTCACCTCCCCCGTTTCCTCCACACCAAATCCCTTGTAGCTTCCCAGGTCCAGCTTTCTCTGCCCCAGTTTCCAGAAAATTCGGACCAGCCAGCTCCCAACAAAGAACAAAAACCCAGAAATCCCATTTCAAGGAAATCTCCCGCAGGTATACCTGACTGCTCCTTACTGTTAAATTCCACTCATGCAATTACTTTTTTTGATCAAATTGATAGCGCTTGCAAACTCTTAACGACTCCTACTACTGTTTTCTTCCCTCAAACAAAGTGCGACGTGTTTATTTTTCGAACTTTGAGCCGACCGCTTGCGTGACAACTAAACGTGCGCTTGGGGCCAACGCTAGGCAATCGATCTTAATCACCGTAAGTATAGATTTGCTAACGAAGATCCTACTCTCTCGGGAAAGTCGCCGCTAAACACTTATCCCTAAAACGGGTTACACCAGAATGTTTAAGGTTTGATTTATTTTTTGTGGGTGGGGTTATAGGGGGTCCTCTTGCCGATCCTCCGTCGTTTGGTTCCAAGATTTCTTCATTTGCCAATGTGGTTTCTTCGCGCTTTCTCCAATCTTCCAGATCGACCACTCTCACTCTCCACATCCGGAGATCTCATCGAGTTTTCTAAAGGAGGAAATGATCTTTGATGTGGGCCTGTGGCCTCGCTTAAGTTTTGCTTGGTGGTTACTGTTGGTGCCGAGATCTTCTGTTCACAAAGTTCGAACCAAAGAGATGGCCGAAGGTTACTAGCCCTTAAATTTGCAGGCTTAGGCACGAAACAAACAAGAGAGATCGCAACTATTTTATTACAAAACGAGGTGGTCGTGTTACATTGTGGAGGTCCCGTCGTATAAGGCTGCCGAGGTGAATTAATGAGGCTGCTGAGGTGAATACCTGAGGTTTTTTCCTTACGCGTTTCTAATCTCGCTGAATTACGGGTTATACACAATCCCAACTTTTTTCGAGCTCGAAAGAATAATTTAGGACCCTTGGTTCGACGAGATATGCACGAGATGATATGTCGCGTGAGCTCCCTGTAAAGATGAACACAATCAAAGGTATGCAAGTAATTCTCATTTCATTTGCTTACCAAGCAAGTTTAACCGAAAGAGGTTTAGAATGAGCTCTTAAGGGGTCAGTCGGCGAGCGTCGAAGGGGGAGCTAATCTCGGCTTCCATTGTAGAGGCATGGACTTATGAAGACTCACAATACCCAAGCCTTCAACTGATCTCGGGAGGGGGAAGCATGTAAGGGGGAGATGATCTTGGCCACCACTCCAGATGCATGGACTCATGGAGACTCGCAACATCTGTGGCTTAAACTAATTTGGAACATAGAATGAGCTCTCAGGGAGTCAGTCGACCGTCATGCAAGGAGGGAACTGATCTCAGTCGCTTTTGCAGAGGTATGGACTTATGAAGAGTTCCAGTGCCCGGGGATTCAAAGAACGATCACTCCGGGGGGGGGGGGGGGGGGGCATAAAAGGGGAGTTAACATCGACCACCTTTGCAGAGGCATGAACTTATGGAGACTTGCGGCAGATGTGACTTTAATTAATCTGGGAAATAGATTGAGCTCTCGGGGGGGGGGGGGGGGAATTGGCTAGTATTTAAGAGGGGAGCCAATCCAGTGCGCCACTGCAGAGAAATGGACTTATGGAGACTCTCAGCGCTTGATGCTTCATAAAGTTATCACTCACGGGGTTAGTCGGTCAGCATACAAAAGGAGAGTTAACCTCGACAGCCTTTGTAGAGGCATGGACTTACAGAGGCTCACAACACCAGGGCTTCAATTGATTTTGAATATAGAATGAGCTCTCGGGGGTTAAGTCGGCCACTGCGACTGTTTTCCTATTAAATGAGGTGGTTGTGTTACATTGTGGAGGTCCCACCACATACCTAGGAGTGTATAGGAACTTCCTCTCCCAAGCTAAATGTTGTGTGAATTTTAGGAAAGCCATACGAGGTCGCCAAATATTCAAATGGGCGACTCTTTGCAAGGTGTGGACTGTTTTTCACATGTTATAATAGGGTCTTATTTATAAGGAAAGATAGGGGGTACCCCTTCTCCCGACGAGGTAAATACAGGAGGCTGTCAAGGTGAATATAGAAGGTTGTTGAGGTGAATATATTAGGCTGCGGAGGTGAATACTGGAGGCTAATGAGGTGAATATAGGAGGCTATCAAGGTGAATACATTGAGCCGTTGAGGTGAATACCTGATTTCTCTTACATATTTTAGATCTTGATGAATTACGTGTTATACACAATCACCATTTTTTCGAGTTCAATATACCAAGGGGGACTTTAGGCTGGCTAAGAGGGTTGGATGAGGGTAACCTGATTAGTAAATGGTATGTTTGTAATTAGATTGTAATTGGGTATTGTTTAGATAGGTTCCTGTATGAAAGCTATAAATATGGCCTAATAGTTTGTAACAGCTTATGGAATGAAGTAATCTAGTTCTTCATGGTCTTATAGAGTAGTTCTCTCATTTCTTCTCTCCTTGTCTAGCCTCGTCTCTCTCCTCCAGTCATCTCCTCTGGCCTTCATCTAATTTCCCTTCGTCTCTTCCCCTTTGATGCGTCTCTCTCCTTCGGCCTTTCCTTCTATGAACATTCTTCTCATATCGTTTCTTCATTTCTAACGCCGGCAACCCCTCCGGCGATCACATAACGACATTTGATCGTTACAAATGGTGTTCTCGTTGATGTTTTCGCTTCCGACTCACCGTTCTTGAAGACACGCTTTACCGCTCTGGCCTCACTGGCGGGATTGGGATACATATTCTCCCTCTTATCTCAGCAATGGAAGCAGCAATATGCTTTTTTTGGATCTAACACTGCAGCCATTTCCATTTCTTCAGCGTTCTTGAAGAGAATCACAACCATTTCCATTTCTTCACAAAATGACTCAAAATGACAATTTTGGGCAGGACACAAAATCTGGCGATCAGGCCGCTAACAGGTTGCCATGGCCATTTAATTGTCTATCCAGGCACTGCAGTTCCATGTCTTCTTGGTAATGAAAGCTATCCCATGTCTGCTTGGTAATGGAAGCCGTCCACCATAATGGACAATATTCAGCCCAAATTCTGTACAAGCAAAATATCAAGAGCCGCAAGGTCAACAATGACAGAAGTTCTATCGATATATCAGCAGTGCAACTGACGAAAGAAGGTGAAATTGTGATGGGGTGATCAACGCAAATAGAAAATTTTCCTGCTGAACAGTTGGAAGTCAAAGACAAAACAGTAATATCAGCAAGCATAATTCCGCTGTCACTGTCAACTGGATCGCAATCTGATTGGATTGAACCTGCTATGTATCTGCATAGCTCTAAAGCTCATCATTCTCAAGAATGGGAAAAAAAAGAGGTCATCCAAGAATTCAAGAGATCTCTATATGCAGGTGAAAGTAAAGCCACAAGACCCGGACGAAGGCGGTCATGCTGCCCGCGAAATCACAAAATGGATATTGGGCGCAAAGACAAAATCATGGAAGTTTTCAACAAGATTTCACATCATTTGAGCAAAGTGAAAGTATTTCGTTCATATGATGTGGAACTTGAAGGCCGTCGATGCGGATCTCCAACGACAACTTTCTGAAAAGTCTCTTTGGAATCACAGCGAGAGGGATTTCAGAAGAGGGAATGTGGGACAGTTGATCGATTACAATAAAGCAGTTGAATAAAAAAAAGAAAATAAAATTTCTTTCCCTTGGTTCCAAGTGGCTCGGAGCCCTTCAGCAATGAGAGCAGATACCCCTCCGCAACTTCATCAAATTCTTTGAGTATTTATATTGACATTTTGTTGCCCCGAAAAACTGCATAATTGGAGGTCCCACCAGCAATAACAGAAATTAAATATCCAACACATTTGTCTTGAAATCTCGATGAAGATTTGAATCTTCAAGGAATGCAAGTTTGAACCGCGGTGTTCTTCCTTCGTAGTATTTCTTTCATTTGTTCGCTCACAAGATTCATCGCATGTCTTCACCCAAGAAAGCAAGTTTGAACAACACCTTCATTCCTCATTGCAATTTGTGTTGATCAAGAATTCCATCGACATTTTCTCTCTCTTTCGATTAAGGATTAAACAATGAGGTCGTCGTTTTTCGGGCATTGATGGAATGTAATGTGATTAGTAAATGGTATATTTGTAATTAGATTGTAATTGGGCATTGTTTAGATAGGTTCATGTATAAAAGCTATAAATATGGCCTAATTGTTTGTAATACAATTATGGAATGAAGTAATCTAGTTCTTCTTGGTCTTATAGAGTAGTTCTCTCATCTCTTCTCTCCTTGTCTAGCTCCGTCTCTCTCCTCCAGCCATCTCTTCCGTCCATCTAATTTCCCTTTGTTTTCTCCCCTTTGATGTGTCTCTCTCCTCCGGCCTTTCCTCCTATAGGCATTCTTCTCATATCGTTTCTTCATTTCTAATGCCGACAATCCCTCCGGCGATCACGTAACGACATTTGATCGTTACAATGAGTCTGCGCCATTTTCTATAGATCCGATCCTAGTAAACCAGAATGTAAAAGAATATGTGGTGATAACATTTCTCTTGCATAATGGTTCAAAATTCTAAGACGGTAACAAACATCATTATTTAAAAAAATGTAATACCTTTGCAGCAGCATCGAAAACCAATACCCTGGAGCAAGATAAGCAAATGCTAACAAACTTCGTTATTAAACAAATAGAAAAGAAAATGTGATATTAATGTCTTAAAAAGCTGTGAAAAAACATCTTGAATCGGACTAATGAAGCAACAAAGGAGGTCGGCTTTGATGGAGGGATCAAGTGAACTAAAAAAGGCTTAGCTAGAATTGGAATTTGATAGTTTGGCAGGGAGCCAAGATCACTATAATTCATTTAGAAGAAATTCAACTTTTTGTGGATTAAATGTTCAAATCAATCGAGTATAGAAACAGGGAGCAAAGATCAATATAAAGTGCACCAAGCTATATGCGTTTCCCAATAAAGGACTATATTCTCAACACTCCCAGATATGCATGGTCATTGGTCTCCATTACATGGATTTTTCTTTCATTGTTTCCAATACAAAAATGTCTAATGATGGATGTTGTAGATGAAATCCTAGTGTGGCTCCAGCTTAAGGTAATAATGCATGAAACCTGAAACCGCAAGACTTTACTGCTGTAATCATTCAGCTTACACGATTGCTCTGAATAAAATCAGAAGACATGGAGTTCCATATGAAATCATGCGCATGTATGTATTGGTAAGAGTGTTGGATTTTACCGGATTTTTGAGAGGGTGGATGCCGGATGGTATAGACAAACGGAGCCAACCTATACAAAATTATGCATCTATGAAATTTGAGGATTCCAAGTAGATAATATAAAATCAACTTGTAAGATTTGTTACGTGGATGTACCTGAAGTGTTGCTAGGCTGTAATGCAAGAATAACTTTATGCAAGAGATTGAATAGCTGCAGAAGAAAGTAATAATGAGGAAGAATAAGTTGAAGTTGCCCGCTCCCGGAATGCGGAGACCACTGGAAGGAAGAAAGGGCAAAAAACAGAGAAAGGGGGTAGAGAATGGAACTTGACATGGAATACCTAGAGGCTAAGGTGGAATGGGAGGAACGGCAACCGACGAAGTTTGCAAATGCCACGATTAAGTGGTCCGACGATTTCAGAAGGAAGGATGTGGCGTGCGGCGAGGATGGATTGCAAAGGAAAAGCCTCTCCGATCCAGATTTCTCTTCTCCTTGTTGCAGCTGATGCACAGAGCGCCGAGGAACCACAGTTTTTAACTGTTAGCGTTGGTGTCGACATCGGCGAGGGAATGCGAGGAAGATAATAGAGGCGTGTGACTACGGATAAGATAGAGAGTCGGGATGAGCGGCGCTGCTGATGCCGAAGCGGGCACAAAGAAGTGACGCCACTCCTGGTGTCGGGGAGGGCACAGAGGATATAACCCCCTCCTCGAATGCTTTGTGAAAGCTCGGGGAGGGTTATCGAGGAGGTAGCTAGGGCGCGCATTTGAAATGTCGTGAGTGAGCCAACTGGTTATTCAAATTAATGCTGAAATGAGAATCATGAGGGAAGAATCAACTACCAAGATTACTCCAATGAATTTTTAATTCAATAATTTCTTAGTCATCCATATTTCGTTTTAGAATTATATATATATATATATATATATATATATATATATATATATATATATATATATATATATATATATATATTATACACCAAAACTTCCCGTGAATGTTAGCATAATTATAGGTTGCACCCCTCTTATTATTGAAATTATAAAAACCTCCCCTGAATGTTACAAAACATAACGTTTACCTCTTCTGAAGTTCACATTTCATAATACTCATGCGTAAAATCTCTCTCCCCCTGAAAATGTACTCCGAGGGGGGTATTTTTGTGGATGGATGTTATTAACCCTGAACTTCAGGGAAGACAAAATGTTATGTTTTGTAACATTCATGAGAGATTTTTGTAATATATATATCTATATATCTATTACCTCTTAAAAAAGAAGTATCATGTCTAGATAATTAGACTAATTTAATAAGACAAAGTGCATCTTGGCCCTTCATCTAAGCACAGCGCAAAGGCCCCTACAATTTATTTGCGGCAGAAAACCTTTCGACCCAACGCTAGGGTTCTCGCTCCACACAACCTCTTTGATCTCCATCTCCCAACCACGAAAGTCCAACTTCCCGCACCTCTCACCGGAACAACGCTGAAGCCAATCTCCAACCGGTAACAGCCCTCTTTTACTACTTTCTCACTGTCTCACAACCTCTCTTCCTTACTAACATGTGCTCCCCGCCTCTGCTAGCTCATCGCCCATCGCTAGGGCTGCCTTTCCATGCCGCTATCTCACAAGCAACAAAATCTCCCGTTCGCCACTCTCAGGAATGCAACCTCTCCGATGTCCACCTTCCAACCAGGAAACTCCAACTTCCTGCAACCTCTCGTCGGAACGACAACGCCGCACCCTATGTCCAACTGGCAACGCCCCCTCTTTTACAACTATCTCTGCCTTAATTTTAACTTCCAATTACTTACATCTATGGTCTTTGTGGTGCTTCTCTTGCAACATGGCGCAGAAGGTAGCTTCATTCCTGAGAGGTTTTTCCTGCCACTACTTTATAATGGAATATGAGAATGATAGATCACATCTTATGCCCTCAGTCTTCTTCCATATCCGCTAGGTATTTCTTCTTCCAGATCCGATAGATTTTACCTGCCACTACTCGGTACATTTTGTGATTCTTAACAGTGGTTACAAGTTCCTAATTTGAGCTCTCTAGATGATCCTGAGAGGTTTTACCTACCACTACTTGCTATTCTTGTAGTGCATGGGCGCATGAGGGCACATCCCACTTGCTTGCGGGCAGGGGCGGATGCAGGATTCGAAGTAAGGGGGGCCACAAAAAAATTGTGAATCAAAGTATAATAAGCAAAAAATTTCTAATTTTAAATTTTAGCATTAACAACAAAAGAAAAATTACAATATGAATGTTATCTTATTTTAGTTGTGCACGCCGTTTTTTCAACTCATATAATTCATCAATGAGCACATCTTTCTCGATCTTCTCTGCTATTTCTCGTTCTATGTAGAGAGTCATACAATTTGCCAGAAATTCATCCTTTATTTTGTTGCGCAGTCTTGTTTTAATAAGCTTCATAGCAGAAAATGACCGTTCTGTAGTCGCTGTTGAGATCAAAAGTGTCAAAATTAGCTGAATTAGCTTGTCATTAAGATAATAGGTATTTGATTTTTTCGTTTCGGCCAATTTCTCACAAAGTTTAGTAATTGTTGACAAGTTCTTTAAATCAGAATGAGAAAGAACGTCTAACTGATAATGGTGCAACTGAGGAGAACTTACAGTGAAATTTATGGAAGGAAAATGAAGAAAACTCCAAGGTAAAGTCTGATTCAGAATTTCCCCAACCCAGCACAGCCGACGTCGCCCAAATCTCGTGATAGCTGGCTGGATTCACGCCAAATAGCACAATACGGCTTTGATTCCGCCGAAGGAGGCCGCCAAATCGCCAATCGAGGGAAGAGCTCTTCCTAAGAGGCTCTTAGCCAGCCCTAGCGAAAGGGGAGAGGGAGACGACTCAGACGAGAGAAGCGAGAGAGACGATCTCTTTCTGTCTAGGAGAGAGAAATTGAATCTGAAAATAAGTTCACAGGAGTTATTAACTGTATATACATATATATTTATATTATATACATAACTTATATTTTATAATTTATAAATTTCATCACTTATATTATATATATAACTTATATTTTATAAGTAATAAAAACTAAAGCTACATAAACTTGAAAATCCTTGGGGCAGATCGCCCCCCCACCCCACCCCCCCACCCCCCCCCCCCCCCCCCCCCCCCCCCCGGATTTGATGATCAGTAACAGTCCGAGTGCAAGAAGGTGGAATGTAGGTTATGAGCCCAAAGCAGGAATTATTACTCCTGGAAGGGATGCTTCATGATTTGATTGCAGAAATTATTTCAAATGTTAAATTCCCCTTTAATTTTCAATTTTATGTATCAAATATTTGTTCCTTATATCAATACTTTGGGTTGTATGATCTTTGATATTCATAGCATTTTTTTGTAGAATATTTTTTTTAATTATTTTCAAAATGTTGTGCAAACTAGCCTATGCCGGTCCCAAACTTGGATGAAAAATGGTGCGTGTTGTGTTAGGTAGACGACCAACATAAAATTTAGTCACTCTTATGAATATGGATAATTTGAGAAATTGTGCAAAAGTTAGGTTGTTCCCCTTAAGGAACGCATCGCATGGTCCGAATGCGGCGTCTTGGCAAGGATCGCTGCATGTCCAAGACTTGAGTGTAGTGTTAAATATGTAAGAGTCCTTGTCATATAGTTCGAATGCAACGTCTTGGCAAGAACCGCAACACCTACAAGAGGATTTGAGTGTAGTGCTAAATAGACAAAAATTCTTTCATATTAGACGTCCTAGAGAAGTATGTCGTAGAAATTGTGATCGACTTAGGTTTGGAAGTTAGAATATAGGTACGCTAACGTGGAAAACAATGAAAGTAGTGAATACGATGATTAAAATTAAATAAATATTTTATGCATGCAAGAGAGTAGATGAGTGAGTGAGTAAGCTAAATTTTTAGATAATTCAGGTTTTAAATTATGGTACATCGAAAAAAATAAAACAAGCAGTGAAGTTGATATTATTGTGGATACTACTTGTAAGGATGAAGTTGTTGGAGTAAATAGAAAAAGTGATAGAATTTTTATAAAATTTATTTGCAAATCACCTCTCTCATACTCCAGTTTTCCAGTGCTGTGAAAAATTTCTCCTTGTTTCAATTAGAGCCAAATCCTTTAAATTTTCATTTCTCAAAATTTTGTTGGCAGATATTCATTAAAAAAAAAGATATGCGGTTATCAAGTAATTGTAAATATATAAAAAAACGTACTAACAACCACCACCAATATTTTCTTGTTTCATGTATATTGCTAACTTAGCTAAAAGTATTTTTTTGTTCACGAAAGTCAACATGTAAGAAGTCAGCCGCTTGAATAGTTCAAACAACAATATCAAATAAGGAGCTTAAGTTCTATCGCTTGATATATGCATTTTTTTATTAAGACTTGCAGTTTTATCTTTTTGATAATACATGAGTATGTGCATTTTTTTTAACACCTAGCGGCGTCTGCGTCCTTAGCTGCTATGGTTTCTTTGGGCACCCCGCTCCTTGCCGTTACCCTCTTTTTTGTTGGTCCTGCATTCGGCCTCCTGCTACGGGAAACCTTGTGCCTTGCCGCCCCCCCTGCTTCTTGTTTTTGTCATGCCTCTGGTGTTGCTCAGCTGGTAAATGATGTTCTAAATAAGATGAAAAGTGAAAAGATGGTTGGTCCAGATGATACATCCATTGAATTATGAAATTGTCTAGGAAATGAAGTAATTTTGTGGCTTACATGTTTTTTCAATAATATACTGAAATCAAAAAGGATGTCAGACCAATAGAGAGAAAGTATTTTGGTACCTTTGTATAAGAATAAATGATATATACAAAATTGTGTTGATTACAGAGAAATTAAATTGATGAGTCATACCATGAAATTATGAAAACGAATAATAGAAAGAAGAGTAAGACATGAGTCTAACATCTCGAAGAATCAATTTGGATTCATGCCAGGGCGGTCGACCATGGAAGCTATACATCTCTTGAGCAGACTTCGACAACTATCGAGAAAGAAAATAAGATTTTCATATGATGTTTATTGATCTTGAGAAGGCTTATGATAGAGTTCCAAGAGAGATCTTATGGAGAGTCATAGAAAAGAAATGTGTAAATGTATCATATATTGACATAATCAAAGATATGTATACAAATTCGGTGACAAGGGTGAGGACATCTGGAGGATTAACACAAGAATTCTCTATCACTGTTAGCTTACATCAAGATTCAGCTTTAAGCCCTTATCTCTTTACCCTTGTCTTAGATGAGCTCACCAGACATATCCAACAAGCAATACCTTGATGTTTATTGTTTGTGGATGATATCGCCTTGGTTGATGAGACGCATTATGGTGTAAACGCAAAACTTGAATTTTGGCGATATACTTTAGAAAATGAGGGTTTTAGGTTGAGCAGGGCAAAGACGGAGTATATCGAGCTTAAATTTAGCATTACAAGAGGAACAGATGAGTTAATTATTTAGTTAGGTGATCAAGATATTTCCCGTAGTGAGTGTTTTAAATATCTTGGATCGAT
Source organism: Platanthera guangdongensis (assembly GCA_039583875.1). NCBI lineage: Eukaryota > Viridiplantae > Streptophyta > Magnoliopsida > Asparagales > Orchidaceae > Platanthera > Platanthera guangdongensis. Next base: position 26,138,250 of record CM077157.1, read on the forward strand.
AATTCAAAACGACAGAGGTATTGATAAAGATGTGGCACAGAATCCAAATGGGTTGGTTGAAGTGGAGAGACGTGTTAGGGATCTTATGTGATCGTAATGTACCACTAAAACTTAAGGGCAAGTTTTACCGTACTGCAATTAGACCCGCGATGCTCTATAGTTCTGAGTGTTGAGCGGTGAATTGTGTACATGAGCAAAAAATGGGAGTTGCGGAAATGAGAATGCTTAGGTGGATGTGGACACACGAGATTGGATAAAATTGGGAATGAATGTATCAGGAATAAGACATGGGTAGCACCAATTGCAGAGAAGATGCGAGAAGCTCGACTAAGATGGTTTGGACATCTACAAAGGAGACCATTAAAGGCGCCGATTAGGTGCTTAGTTATTAAAGGCGCAAGACGCATCAAGGCGCAAATGGGTCTTGGAGCCTATGCGCAAGGCTCAAGGCGCAGGCGCGCGCCTGACAAAGGCAAGACGTAACCACATCCATTTTAAATAATCAACAACAAACATCATTTGAACTTCTCGATCAGATTCTTCTTTTGCCGTATTAATTAATCATTCATTACTATCGTTTATATCACTTAAAAAATAGAATCAATGTGCTCACTTGCATCATAGTTAAGTCTCAACACACAATTATATTTCACAAACACTAAATAAATAAAAAATTATTGAGTTCTTACATAAATTTTTTCTTAATTTTTCAAGAAAAAAATTTACTACAAAAGTATCACTCAGGTGCGCATTTTATATTCCAAAGGCGCACTAAGACGCAAACCTCTGAGCCTGGTGAGCTTTGAGCCTTAGGCGCGCCTGAGGCGCGCCTTTAATAACATAAGTTAGGTGTTGTGAGTCTAGTCACTAGGCATGTTAAACGAGGGAGGGGTGGATCAATAAAGACTTGGAATGAAACTATAAGGAAAGACATGATGTTAGGCTTGCGAGCGGTTCGGCTAACCGACATGCCTCGGTTTTTAGTTTGTCTAAACCGACCCGAATCCGGTCGGTTCGGTTCAAAGTCGGTTCGGTTTTTTGCGGCTCGGTGTCGGTTTTTTGCGAACAAATTATTGAAGACTGCTCACTTGTAGAATTTGTGATTATCAAAATTAACCTTTATTAAACAATACTATCTCTACATTTACTGTGTGTTTTGTTTATTTTTCTTCATTGATGTAAGGATCAAAATGCTTACATGATTATGAACGTGCACTATACTAGCTTGTTTTCACGATTGATTGTGACGTGCAAAACTCATTTTGTTTGCTAATTTTAATTAACGTCACTCCAAAAAATAACCGAACTTGCTTGAAATTCTCTGTGAATTATTATGATAGTTGTTTGGGTTTTATGCGTTCATATATTATTTGTTAAGTTTTTTTTGGTCATTCCACATACATGCATCAACTACGGGTCCTCTTACACATCCTTAGCTTGCGTCAACAAGTCTTTTCAATGAAATTTTGAAACATATAACAACAAATGATTGAAGAAGAACAATGCCAAAATTTAAGAACAAATATATTTAATCAAAACAACGAAGTTATTGAAAATATCTACAAAACAACTTATGATCAAAACAATGAAATTATTGAAAATATCTATAGAACAACTTATGATCGACAAATGAATGCGGCGAGTTCATATAACCATATAAGCCCCTATACATCCTTCATAATTATTATAAAATAGAAAATAATCTATGCATAATTTATAATTATTATAATATCAATTACTAACATCAGTTTGGTTTGTTTTGGTTTGGTCGGTTTTTACAACTTGAAAACCATCCTGAACCAATATGACTTCGGTTTTCAAAAGCTCCAAACCGAACCGACACCAATCCAGCCGGGTCGGTTTCAAAATTGGCGCGGTTCGGTCGGTTTGATTGGTTTTGTCGGTTTTAGCTCCTCACCCCTACATGGTGTACTTAGGCATTAGTGAGATTATGACAAAAGATAGGGTACAATGGCGACAAAAATCTGTTACAGACCTGCACCCCAAGGAGCCACCATGGCGGACATACACGCGTCGCAACCGCGTTACTGATGAGTCGGCTTAGCGCCGATGGCGCTGTTATCTTATTTCTTTTATGTTTCGTATGTTTTGGTTGTTATTTCAATTTTGGCTACTCTTGTTATTGGCACGCCATGTAGTATAAATGGGTTAGTGTGTCTAGGGTTTTGTTATGCAAGATTGATTCTAAGAACGGGCTGCTCCTGTGTTTTCTCCCTCTCTCTCTCTCTAAGCCGACCGACCTCCTTCACCTACCGGTTTCCCCCTCTCTTCCCCACTACCCTAATACTTGGTCCGACCTGCAGCTCCGCCCGCAACAACGTCGCCGGAGAAGCCCACATCGTCGCCTGGTGCAGCCCTGCGTCGCACTCATCGACCCGGAACCCGCCATCGCCGCGCCATCTCCGCGCCATCGCCGACCCGGTTCCTGCATCGCGCCGCGTCCTTCGTCCGCGACATCACCCCGCTATCGCCGCATCGGCCTCGCCTGTCCGGCTTCGCCCTCGCTATCGTCGGGCGTCCATGACCCGATCCACCCGGCTGCATCCCGACAACCCCGCCGAACCCATGGACAACGATGCCATCGCCCGTCGCTTCGACGCACAGGACCAATCCATCGCCTCTCTCCATTCCTCCCTTTCCGCCATCCTAACTCGCTTGGACTCCCTGGTACCGCCGACCACCGCCTCTGCGGCAGAATCATCTGCGGCGGCGTCTATCTTAGGGCGACCCCCGACGGTTGACCCCCCACCGGCTGCTCCGCTACCGCTGCCCCTATCAAACCGGCCCGCCCTCTCCCTCGACATTCCGTCCTTCGCCGACGTCGACCCGATGAGATGGATCACCAAGGCGGAACAATATTTCGACCTACACTCCACTCTTGAGCAGGACAAGGTCGCCCACGTCTTCGTCGGATTGGATGACTCGGCTCTTCATTGGGCTCGTTGGCTCCGCCAGTCCAACCCCGACCTTACTTGGGCAGATTTGAAGCAGGGAATGATTGGCCGTTACGACTTCCGCTACACCGGCTCCGCTATCGAGCGTCTGTGCGGAGTGCGGGAATCGGGCACCTTGGAGGAATACATTGATGAGTTTGTTACGTTGGTAACCCACGTTCCGGGGCTTCCGCCGGACCACTACCTTGAATTCTTCATGCAGGGCCTCCTACCACGGATTTGCTCGCGCCTCCGCACCCACCGCCCGAGGACCGTGTCAGAAGCCTTGGTTATGGCTCGCCTCGTGGAGGCGGATCTTGGTGCCCGTTCCCAGGCTGCTCCGCTACCGCCCCCACCTGCTCGGCCGACCGCCGTTCCTCTGGCCCACTCGCCTCGACCACCATGGCGAGCGGCCAATGCCGCACCAGCCCGCGGTCCTCCAGCAACACGTCGGCCGGCTAGAGCCCCCCCCCTACGTTTATCCAACCAAGACTACAATGACCTCCGTGCGAAAGGGTTGTGTTTCCGTTGCCGCCAACCCTACGGGCCCAACCATGACTGTCCAGTCAAGGAATTCCACGCCATTGTGGGTGACCTGGAGGCCGAGATGACTTTGGCCGATTTTGAGGCTTTAGAGCTGGAGGAGAACGACGTTGGCCAAGACGCCTCCGCGGCCGCCGCCGCGTCCCTCTGCCTTCTGGAGCTTCCCTGCTTCTCCATGGGGGAGATATCCGACCCACAAACCATGAAGTTAGCAGGGTGTATTCAGCAACACCCGATCGTGGTGATGATTGATAGCGGGGCCAACCACAATTTCATTTCAGAACAGTTAGCCATGCAGCTCCAGCTTCCGTTGGTGCCCTCCCCGGATTTCACAGTTTGTTTAGGGGACGGGCGACGCCATCCGACGATGGGCCGTTGCCCGCACGGGTTACTCTTGGTGGGCCCCTGTACGGTGACGGCTGACTTCTATGCTTTTGGTTTGGGCGGAATTGACATCATTCTGGGGGCCGCTTGGCTCCGCACCCTCGGCGACTTCAACATCAATTGGACCTCCATGACGATGTGTTTCCTCCAGGCGGGCCGACCATGCCGCTTGGTGGGGGATGTTACTCTGCACCGCTCTCCTATGACCTTCCGAACCCTATAACGCACGTCGGGGGGTGGACTTCTCGGCCTGGCTATGGTCGATTACCACAGACACCTGCCCAACCTCGGACCAGCCGCCGGCCTTGCAGGAGCTCCTGACACACTTTCAGGACGTGTTCCAGCCACACTCTGGCTTACCTCCCTCTCGCCCCATCGACCACTCCATTCTCCTCCAGGACGACACTTCCGCCGTTTCGGTTCAGCCATACCGCTACAGACATGTTCAAAAAGATGAAATCGAACGACTGGTGCACGAGATGCTCCTGGTCGGCATCATCCGCCCTAGTGCGAGTCCTTTCTCCAGCCTGATACTCTTGGTTTGGAAGAAGGACGGCAGTTGGCGGTTCTGTGTGGACTACCGCGAACTGAACAAGGCGACCATTCCGGACAAGTACCCCATTCCGGTCATCCAGGAGCTGTTGGACGAGCTTCACGGCTCCACTTTCTTCACCAAGCTGGACCTGCGCGCCGGCTACCACCAGATTCGGGTTCGCCCCGAGGACATTTCCAAGACGGCCTTCCGGGCTCATGATGACCACTATGAGTTCCTCGTCATGTCATTTGGTCTCACCAACGCACCGACGACGTTTCAAGTGACCATGAACGATATTTTCCGAGCGGTACTTCGCAAACATATATTGGTTTTTTTGATGACATCTTGGTGCACAGTTCGACTTGGCAGGCACACTTGGAGCACGTCTGTAGTACTCTGGCCACTCTATGGCGCCACGGCTTGGTGCTGAATCAGAGAAAGTGCTCCTTCGGCGTCGCGGCAGTCAGCTACTTGGGTCACACCATCTCGGCGGCGGGGGTGGCGATGGACGAGGACAAGGTGTCGGCTGTCCTCCATTGGCCGACCCCGACGTCTCTCCGCGAGGTCCGCTATTTCCTGGTTTTTACCGGCTACTATCGGCGCTTCATTCAGCATTACGGGAGCTTAGCACGCCCCCTCACTCAGCTGTGGCGGGCCTCGGAGGAGGGACCCTTCCAGTGGACAGCCGCGACCGTCGTTGCGTTTGCCGCACTAAAGTCAGCCATGGTCCAGGGCCTGGTATTGGCCATGCCTGATTTCGGTCTTCCCTTCGATGTGGAATGCGACGCTTCCGGCACCGGCATCGGCGCGGTCCTCATGCAGAAGGGCCGCCCTGTGGCCTATTTCAGTCGGGTGTTCTCGAGCACACTTCGTAGCCGTTCGGCCTACGAGTGTGAGTTGATGAGCTTGGTTTTGGCGGTACAACATTGGCGGTCGTACCTTCTTGGTCGACCCTTCGTGGTTCGGACCGACCACCACAACTTACGGTACCTACTTCAGCAGAAGATTGCTACTCTGGCACAACAGCTCTGGATGGACAAACTGCTGGGCTATGACTTCACCATTGAGTTTCGGCCCGGGAGGGCGAACCGGGCGGCGGACGCTCTTTCCCGACAGTTAAATTCACCGGAGATTTCAGCCATTTCTCGGCCAGTTTGGGAGGAGGCCGTCATGATTCAGCAGGAGGTCGAGGCGGACCCCACCCTTGCCGCTATTCGAACGGCCTTGATCGTCGCCGCCAATTCGCTCCCCCCCCCTCTGATTGGCGGGCTCCTTTTCTACAAGGTCCGCAGCGTGATTTCTTCGACGTCTCCAAGCATCCCCCACCTGCTGGCCGAGTTTCACGCTTCCCTAACTGGGGGACACGTCGGGGCTTTTCGGACCTACCGCCGCCTGGCCGTTTCGTTGTACTGGCTGCAGATATTTCGCCAGGTGATGACTTATGTCGCCGCGTGCCTGACTTGCCAGAAGGCCAAGTATGAAACGATGTTTCCGAGGTGCTCCTCCAACCACTTCCCATTCCGGACCGCATCTGGGAGGATATTGCGATGGATTTCATCACGCTGCTTCCTCGCTCTGGAGGGTTTGACTGCATTCTGGTAGTGGTGAACCGACTGTCCAAGTATGACCATTTCATCCCCCTCTGCCACTCGTACACTGCCGCCCCCGTCGCCGATAGCTTCATCACCGGCATCGCCTGCCTCCACGGTTTTCTCCGGTCCATTGTTAGCGACCGGGACCCCCTATTCTTAAGTGCGTTCTGGATGACACTATTTCGCCTTCAGGGGACACGTCTACGCATGAGCACCGCCTACCACCCTCAGACGGACGGACAGTCTGAGGTCCTCAACCGTTGTTTGGAGACATACCTTCGGTGTTTCGTTGGAGAGCAGCCCCGGACGTGGACGAGATGGCTTTGTTGGGCGGACTATTCATACAACACCGCCTACCATCAGGCGGCTGCCACCACGCCGTTCGAGACAGTCTACGACCTCCCTCCGCCGACCCTTGCTCGTCACCTTCCTGGAGAGTGTGCAGTCGCCAGCCTCGCCGACTATCTGCAGGACCGTGATACCGTGTTGGAGCACCTGAAGCATCATCTTCGTCGGGCCCAGGACAAGATGTCCTCCTTCGCCAACTGGAAGAGGCGGGACTTGACTTTTGTGGTGGGCGAAAAGGTCTTCATCAAGCTCCACCCGTACCGCCAGCTTCGGTGGCCCGCCGACCGTGTCACAAGCTTGCTCCCCGCTTCTTTAGCCCGTTCGAAGTCGTGGCACATATTGGTGCGGTGGCATACCGCATCGTCCTCTCACCCGGCAGCCGGGTGCACCCGGTGTTCCATGTTTCCCAGCTGCGTCGGGTGTTGGGCGATCACCCGGTCATGGACCATATCCCCGCCGACGTCGAGCTGTCCGGCGACCCTCCCCTCTACCTCGCCAAAGTTCTTGATCGTCGTCACCACCTTCCGGGCGATGCGGACCCGGAAGAGATTCTCATCGCGTGGGTGGGTCGTGCGGATTCCGACGCCACATGGCTCCTTCGAGATGATTTCTGTCGCCAGTACCCTGACTTTTGCCTTGAGGACAAGACAAATTTTCCAGACGGCGGCATTGTTACAGACCTGCACCCCGAGGAGCCGCCCTGGCGGACATACACACGTCGCAACCGCGTTACTGATGAGTCGGCTTAGCGCCGATGGCGCCGTTATCTTATTTCTTTTAAGTTTCGTATGTTTTGGTTGTTATTTCAATTGTGGCTACTCTTGTTATTGGCACCCCATGTAGTATAAATGAGTTAGTGTGCCTAGGGTTTTGTTATGCAAGATTTATTCTAAGAACGAGCTGCTCCCGTGTTTTCTCCCCTCCCTCTCTCTCTCTAGGCCGACCGGCCTCCTTCCCCTACCGGTTTCCCCCTCTTCCCCACTACCCTAATAGAATCCATATAGCCGACCCCACTATAGTGGGATAAAGGCTTGAGTGTTGTTGTTGTCGTAATTTCAAAGTGCTGTGCATACCTGCAGTTCATTTACAACTCGATGTTTGTTTTGTATATGCTGCATACCATCAGTTCTGAAGAAGTGGTGGATTAAAGATCTAACCTACGACTCTGCCTTCAATTTGAATAGGGATCATGAACATCAGATCCTCTTCAAGTTTGGGTTCTTTCAATCTGTTTTTAAGGTGATTGATGTTGCTGGTAATACAAAATCAATGTTCTGCTATGCTTACAGGTCTGACTTTCACTTTTTGTTTGTATTTTTTTTTCATGAATTTGTATTTATTTTCTGCATTGATTTGTATTCAGGGATGAAGGCTTTGTGGAAGCATAATGTGATGCATCTACGAACGAAGGACGAGACATGATTGCATTAAACGGAAATACGGATACAATCCGGAGCGAACTCCGGCCAAGGTAAGGAGGTTGGTTTTAACTATGACCCCACTCTCAAATAAGAGCCAAAACCTAAAACCAAAGATGATCCAAACACTCTGATACTGTCTCCTTATATAGGGAGGAGGGCTCACATAACATTAAAACATAAAATAAGATTTAACTAATATTAATTCATTAATAATAGTAAATTAATTAATACCAATTAATTACATAATTAATTAAGGAGGTTTCTATATGTGCGCTTCGATAGTTTTGATGATGCGTGACTCCTCCGGCGAGTGCGTGCGGGTAACATAATGTGTTTGGCTTAACTCCAACCATTAGTTCTCTTCATTGCTTACTGGTAATGAAGATATCAGCCGCTAATCACACTTAAGAGCAAGAAGCCACGCTTTCTCATGAAGATTTAGGTTCCGTTTTGGGGGACTTATTTTTACCGGTCAAGCGGTTACGATCTCATGAACCGGATCATAATTAAGATTTGGTTCATGCGTTCGTAACCGTTTGACCGGTGAAAATAAGTCCTCCCAAACGGAGCCTTAGTTGCATGCCTCTAACAACCTTTTCCTTAAAGTTCATTTGTAAATATATATTCCCTTTCTTTCTACATGTTACATCTACTAGAATGCCTTTTTGTCTTGAGAACATTCCTCTAAGATGAACCATTGAGATATAGGCAATTATTATTACTATTATTAAAAGTGGTGATCAAGTAATCAAATGTCGCCGCTACGACGAGTGTCGCCGCCCTCTACGAGTGCCGCCTTCCCGACGAGTGACGCCTTCCTGGATGAGTGCCGCCTCCTGATGTGACCCTAAACCTAGGGTTGTGGGTTTCAAAATAATAAATGCGATCTTTTAAAATATTTGGGGCGCGGCAGACTTTTGCGGACTATTTCTAACGAACTAAATGACCAAGACGTCGCTCGCGAACGCAAGACTACCGCACGAACGTAAGAACATTACAAGTCTCAATTCCACAGGCTTAACAATCGAGTGAGCGACAACACAGGAATGAAATTAACGGTTATTAAGAGACACGATAGTCGGGCAAACTCTAAATAATTAACCATTCATTTAATATTCAAGCACAAAATAATTAGTGAATGTGAGTGGGAATGAAGAGGTATACCCTAGGAGGAGCGGCCGTGACGAGCAACACTCCTGAACTGTGGAGGAAGAGGGATGTAGTTCCCGACGGTGCTCTGAACCCCAAAGATGGGACTGCTCGGGTCGGTCAAAGGCTGGTGACTGGACTGGAGGTGGAGTGGAGGAGTCCGGCAGTGGAGTTGGCAGCGGACTTGGAACATCGGCCTCAATCGTCTGGACAGGAAGTAAGAGGAACCGACGAGCAAAGGAATGGGAGCAGCAGTGCTGAACAGTCCTGCTGGCCGAGCAAGGAATGGCTCGGGATCGGCGATGTCGGCGGTCTGGTCGCGATAGATAGCAGAAGAGGGAGCGGCTGGCACTGGGCCTGGCAAGAGGGCTCACCGGAGCTGGTCACCGGAGCCGTGGAGGGAGGGGAAGGCGGCGTCGAAGACTTCCGTCAGGAGAAAGCAGCGGGTGATGGCCGAAGCTTGGAGCGTTTCCGTCGAGCAGAGAGGCGCAGAACAAGGGCTGGCTTAGGCTGCGGTGCTGGAAGAAGCAAACCGAGAAACCCTCGGTTCAATTCTTCTTCCAGCCAGCTTTCAATGGGGAGGCCAATTGCTTATAAAGGGGCAGGATTAGTGTTTTTTAAAAAATAATTTTAATTAACTTTGGTAGGGGGCTTTTGGTAGTGGGCTTTTGGGAGTGGGCTTCAAGATGGGCTTACAGATATCAAACAACGATTAGAGGGCTATCTGAATGAGGATTTCAAAGTGAATCGACTATAGGCATAGGAGACGCTACAAAATAAAATAGTTAATTAAAATTAAGCTTGCCCTAAGCTAACCTACCTCCTAAAATACCGGACCTATGCATTTAGGGTCCCGTTGACCGGTCACACCAACGATCCAAACAAAAAAGCGCGAACAAAATGCGCGATACAAAATACACAATAAGCGCAAATAATTTGTGCGATACAACTCTACGCTACATAATAATCCAAAAAATGCGCGAAAACGTGCGCTACAATAATAAAAGACATCTGCGATAAGATTAATAAAAACGACGAGACTCGATGTAACCTGCAAGTAGAAGATCCAAGCGTCGATCGGAGAAATGTTGCATACAGTCCTGCTGATGCCATGGTTGTGACCCAAAACCTGCAAGTAACCTCTCATCCCAAAATCTCGCAATCCATTAGTCAAAATTTCATGCCCAATATTTAAATAAACAGTAATTATTAGAGCTTTCAGAGGATGACAGGGGCGGTGTGTGGGGGAACATGTGGCAGTAGGGGCAACATGAAGCAAGTTGAATCAGCCCGTGGAATCAGTAACTCATGACGCAACATACTCTCGTCCGATAGACACTTACGTTCGTCCGCTAGATCAAGTCCGTTCATCGCTTTGACGTCCCTCGATAAAATCGCACTCGAGTCACAACATTTTAAGCAGATCCCAAATCTATCAATTATAACCTTTCACAAAAACTCATGGAAACGAGTGTCCCGATGAGGAGTATAAACCAACGGGTCATCTCAACTCTCCTCGTACGACTCGACCTACGAATCACAAACATCAAACGATCGAAGTGAGGAGCCCCAATGTGCTCGACTGCCACCAAGGGAAAACAATGCGGACTAAATGCGTGCTCATCAAATACGAAGTCAATAAAAGGTGGTGCTTCCAGAGCACCCAAAATAGATGACTCTCGAAAATCAGATGCCTCCCCCTGGAGCGAGGGTCCAGGCCGAAGCGTAGCACTAAATAGGAGTGGTGTAGTGGAGACTAAAGACGACGACGCAGATGCTAGTGAGGTCCTCTCAGGTGCTCTAGGAACAGGACCATTCTTCTGGGGAAGAAAAATAATCTTGCGCCCAAGGCGATCAAAAGAATGGGAGTTCCTCACACCATCAGACAGAATATGTCGGTCATACTGCCAGGGTCGTCCTAAAAGTATGTGGCAAACGTCGATGAGTGCGACATCACATAACACTGAATCACGATACACGTCCCCGATAGAGAACTCAACCTGACAATGATGAGTAATGGGTATAGTCAACGGACACAAGACGCACGAGTCTGTGTCACCCAAGATAAGGGTCTCATCACTAACTGACTCCTCTGGGAGAAGAGAAAGCGATGAATTGTCATCTGAGGTGAGTGACACATCACTAGTAAGTCCTCCCTGGAGTGGGGGCCTCAGGAACAACTCGACAACTGAAGGATGTGAGTCAGTGGGGGAAGTGGGCACACCATGTCATTCGGGAGGAAGGAAGGAGAGGGAAAGAACTCATCTTCCTCGAGCAGGGGCTCGGGAAGAACATCCTCGATCGAAGAGGGTGCTAAAGCGGAGACAGGTGAAGACACGACATCAGTCGTGGTTATAAAGATACGAGAAAATTTTTTTTTCCGGGAGCAGGGGCTCGAGAAGAACATCCTCAACTGAAGTGAGCGTCACAGTGGGGGTGCGTGGAGCTAAAGTGCTCGTCGTGAAACTGAGGAGATGTGGAGGACTAACGAAACACCTAACCTCGGGTTCCACTACGTGAGAAGTGAGAAGGTATGCAGGAGCAGCATAATACGTGCGTGTTGTCACCTCGAGGTTGTGAATAAAGGCGCACAACCCACACAAATTCTGTCGGACGTCAGCAATGACGCACTCAACATCTTTCATCAAAGCTTTAATGCGCGTGTCTAAATCACTCGTCATTTAAAAAAAAACGAAAACAAAATGTAAACCGAGAATTTGAAAACGACCGGCGTTCGGCTATCCCACGATAGGAGTGAGATATCCCAGCAGCCACGCTAAACTGATGTGACCCTAAACGTAGGGTTGTGGGTTTCAAAATAATAAATGCGATCTTTTAAAATATTTGGGGCGCGGGAGACTTTCGCGGGCTATTTCTAACGAACTAAACGACCAAGACGTCGCTCTCGAACGCAAGGCTACCGCACGAACGTAAGAACTGTACAAGTCTCAATTCCACAGGCTTAACAATCGAGTGAGCGACAACACAGGAATGAAATTAACGGTTATTAAGAGACACGATAGCCGGGCAAGCTCTAAATAATTAACCATTCATTTAATATTCAAGCACAAAATAACTAGTGAATGCAAGTGGGAATGAAGAGGTATACCCTAGGAGCGGCCGTGACGAGCAACACTCCTGAACTGTGGAGGAAGAGGGATGTAGTTCCCGACGGTGCTCTGAACCCCAAAGATGGGACTGCTCGGGTCGGTCAAAGGCTGGTGACTGGACTGGAGGTGGAGTGGAGGAGTCCGACGGTGGAGTTGGTAGCGGACTTGGAACATCAGCCTCAATCGTCTGGACAGGAAGTAAGAGGAACCGACGAGCAAAGGAACGGGAGCAGCAGTGCTGAACAGTCCTGCTGGCCGAGCAAGGAATGGCTCGGGATCGGCGATGTCGGCGGTCTGGTCGCGATAGATAGCAGAAGAGGGAGCGGCTGGCACTGGGCCTGGCAAGAGGGCTCACCGGAGCTGGTCGCCGGAGCCGTGGAGGGAGGGGAAGGCGGCGTCGAAGACTTCCGTCGGGAGAAAGCAGCGGGTGATGGCCGAAGCTTGGAGCGTTTCCGTCGAGCAGAGAGGCGCAAAACAAGGGCGGGCTTAGGCTGCGGTGCTGGAAGAAACAAACCGAGAAACCCTCGGCTCAATTCTTCTTCCAGCCAGCTTTCAATGGGGAGGCCGATTGCTTATAAAGGGGCAGGATTAGGGTTTTTAAAAAAATAATTTTAATTAACTTTGGTAGTGGGCTTTTGGGAGTGGGCTTCAAGATGGGCTTACAGATATCAAACAACGATTAGATGGCTATCTGAATGAGGATTTCAAAGTGAATCGACTATAGGCATAGAGGACGCTACAAAATAAAATAGTTAATTAAAATTAAGCTTGCCCTAAGATAACCTACCTCCTAAAATACCGGATCTATGCATTTAGGGTCCCGTTGGCCGGTCACACCAACGAGTCAAACAAAAATGCGCGAACAAAATGCGCGATACAAAATACACAATAAGCGCAAATAATTTGTGTGATACAACTCTACGCTACACAATAATCCAAAAAATGCGCGAAAACGTGCGCTACAATAATAAAAGACATGTGCGATAAGATTAATAAAAACGACGCGACGCGGGTTGCATCACCTCCCCCGACGAGCGTCGCTGCCCTATATGTTCAAATCTGAGCAATGCAATGAGGATGCCCCCTTTATTTTTCGCAGCCAAAGCTCCAAACATTTATTACTTCATAGGTACCTTAATCTTTCTAATGCGCTCAACCAATATCGCTGTCCACGACAAATATTTCCGTTCACGACAAATGTTCCCGCCCACGACAAATGTTGTCATCCACGCCGTTGCTCTCACGTATGTGTGCGTATAATATAAGCTGAAAGAATTAATATTATTTGACATAATGCTTGTGGCATCAATATCAGGGGGAAAAACAGTATAGTTGCTTCATTTATTTGCCTACAACTACAAGCCTAGATATGGACCCACGAAAAAAAGGAATGAAGGAGGCTCCATTGGGACCAGCTCCTCGTATGACCTTCTCTTTCATTCACGCATGCCTTGCTTATAAAGGATACATATTTCTCCCCTTGCCTTCTTTTGACTTGGGCAGATATATTGTTAAGTCCAATGAATTTGATGTCAGTTGACTTCACTCACAACCTCACAACAATATTGCAATAGATAGATGTGTTGGCTTTCATCTGCTCCACTCTTATTCATATTTCAAAGAACTTTATTAGCTCGCGCCACTTCGATCGGTAGATTTGTATTACGTGCCACAGATATACGACAAAGAGGATACAGTTGTGCGATCAGAAATTGCGCTACAGTGACATCTCGACATTGAGCATGATACAAGTCAAAAACATAGGGCTGAGTAGATCTTTAGCTTACGCAATAGACTAGTTAGTGATGGCATCCAGGAGGAACCTATGTTATTAAAGGCGCGTCTCAGGCTCGCCTAATGCTCCAGGCTCACCAGGCTCAGAAGTTTGCGCCTCAGTGCGCCTTATTTGCGTCTTTCAAGTATAAAATGTGTCTAAGTGAATTTTTTGTTATAAATTTATTTCTTCAAAAAATAAGAAAAAAATAATGCAAGAATTCAATAATTTTTTATTGATTTAGTGTTTGTGAATAATAATTGTGTGTTGATCCTTAGATATGATATGAGTGACAACATTGATTCTATTTTTTAAGAGATATAATCGATAGTAATGCATGATTAATTAGTAAATTAGATGAAAAATTTGATTGAGAAACTGAAATAATGTTTGATGCTGATTATTTAAAATGGATGTGATCGCGTCTTGGCTTCGTCAGGCGCGTGTCTGCGCCTTGAGCCTTGCGCCTAGGCTCCAAGACCCCTTTGCGTCTTGGTGCGCCTTGCGCCTTTAATAACTAAGAGAGGAACTCACTCGGGACCTCTCCAATATTATCAGCGGCATTTTATAAATGTAAGGAATGTTATATAAACTCATTGTAGTGTATGCCGTATGGGTTGGGATATTCATAAATCTGAAATCCTCACACTTCCATGTTAGGATGAACCAAGTCAATGTGTATGTGCTTTTGTTCTTTGTTTATTTATGATTTGTTTGATAGCTATGTCCTAATGAAACTTTGTCATATTTACTCTTCCTTTGAATCATTGCTCCTGATCATCTGGTTGATTACAATAGTTATGGGTGTATTGTGAGAATCTACATTCCAGGTAATAAAAATTTGAATTGATGGTTCTAAGAATGCTAACAACACAAACTTGCAATTCTACTTTGCTAATCGTATCTAAAAGGTTTATCTAATGGTATGCATGAACAACCGAAGAACATGAGCGAAACCTAACCGAACCGAGTAGTTCGGGTCTGTTCTCGTAGCTCCGGTTTGGTTCCAAGTCCATAAAAATTAGAATCAGTTAGTTTGGTTCAGTTCTTGTTTTTTCTGTTGTAATGACTAAATTTACATGCAACTATATAACATTTGAACTATTTCATTAAGATGCAGCATTTGATTATACTAGTTTTTTATTCAATAGGTAAGAACCCTTGCATATATAAGGGTATATGAGAAAATTTATGAAGCATCGGTTGAACCTAGAATCGAACCGGAATTTTGAACTGAGATTTACGATTCAGATCCGATTCTATATCTTGGGTATATGAACCGGTCCAGGATCCCAAAAATTTGAAGCGAATTTACGTGGATCAGTTCTTAATTTTGAGTAGAACTGGTTTGAATCCATCCGAATTGCGACCGTTGCTATATCATATTAAAATTTGATTATTCAAATCTAACTAAAATATTTATACATTTTTTTTGATTGGCTGAAATTTGAAGGTGAGTTTTTATTTTATAGATGAGTCGGTCTCAATATAAATTAATTTTATTGTTTTTATTTGGATGAAATGGTCATCCTTGTCAACAACCCACCTAAACTCTAGGTTATCTGACTTTTTATTAAAAATTATGTTTATTTTACAGTCTTCCTTTAGCAAAGGTGTTTTCTCATATTATATTTGTGGGATATTATAAAAGCACTTTAAAAACAACTTAGCATGGGACATGTGATGAAAGATGAATCATGATGACATCTGATTCATTACGGTCATATTTGGCCCCAAAGGGCAGTTACTGGTGACTGAAGGGCCAGTGGGGGCACCTACCTAGAGCAGGGTGGGGCGGTGGTTGCTCGTTCGTGTCGTCTCAGAGAACAGCGATAGTATGCCCCGTGCATACATATTATGCTCGGGGGAATCATCATTCTGGATTAGGAATAATAATTGCGTACGAGTAGCACTCATTCCTCTGAGAGCGGGTGAAATTTAAGCCGTTGATCTCGCATATCCAATGTCGGTGATCTCGCCGAAATAAAAAAAAAAAAAAGAAAAACAAAGGAAAACGCACAAATTTTGTAGCTCCATTGGACGGCGAGATCGTTACCCGCGCTCCTTCATCCGCGCTCCTTCCTCTGGGCTTAGGTTGCCTCGAATCGATCAGTGCGCCTTCATCAGGCTTAGGTTGCTCGCGATTCATCAGTCAGTCGAATTTTTAATGCGGTAGTGATGGTTTGTACATGTCCCTCGATAAGACTCGCGTACCAAGTCTTATCGATTTTATTCCCTGGCAAAAAAAAAATATGGGATGCTATCAAGTTAAGGCTCTATTTGTTTGGACGTTTCGCTGCTCTGTTTTGGACAAATGCCGTCGGAAGGAGGGAAAATAAATGAACCTCCGGCACAATTGCTCCGTTTTTTCACCCGGCCCTCCTAGAGAACGCCCAAAAAAGCTCTGTTTGGAGCGCATGCCACTCTCCCTCATGCTGTTTTCGAACACTCCTTTTCATCACCACCCTCATCGCCGGATCGACACCCAACAACGCCGAAACAAATGAAGCCTAAATGTCTTGTTTATTCACCTTCATATGTGTGCCGCCATGCGGCTCGGCTTCATCACCTTTTCTATTAACTTATGTAGTTATAGACTTTTTAACAGTATTAATACATATGAAAATGTTCGGAAATATTTATTTTCATATTTTTCAAAATAAATAAGAAAAAAGTACATCAATTTTTAAGCTTACAAATATATTAGAAAAATTCGAAGGTATAATAATTTTCTCTGTATTATTATTTCTTAAAATTAAGCATATGAGAGGTTAGATTTGGATCAGTTTAAATTCAAATGAAGGAACTATCTTTGGGTTTTTGGTAGGTCAAAACAGACCATGCATGCCTGAACATAATCAAATGCTCAAAAGTTGTTTGATATAACAAAATCAGTGAGACTTGATTAGTGTGGAGCAAGTAGTGTGACTGGTCTTAACTTGAACGTGACGAGACGAACACGAAGAAGCCAAGCAGAAGGTGAACATGTCGATCATCGAGAATGCTAAGACTTGAGAATGAGAAGGGATGAAGCAAGGAGGACAACAATGCTACATTTATAAAATGTATATTTAACATGACAATGTCTATGACTACCACAAGTAAAAAAAACATTAGTTGTGAACATAAAACTAAATGAAGTCTCTTAGGTGAGGTCAGGCGGTTATGAATGACAGTTCATAATAACTGTGTACATGACTACCACCACCACACCAAACGGAGCCTACAGCTATTCCTAGGGGCGGACCCATATGCAGGCACACCTGGGTATGTGCCTGGGTGAAATTTTCGCAAAATAACTTTAAAGCCTCGTCGTTTCTGCCATCCGCGGCTAGGGAGCGCAGCTATTTCTGTCTCCTGCGTGCCCTAATCTGCAAGATTTCCATCTCCCGCGTGACTCCCACGACCGGCAACCATCAACATGCGACTGTGATTTTGTGACTCCCGTGAACGGTGACCGGCGGCGAGTGTGCCTTAATTTGGGCCTTTGGACTCGAGGTCTCCCAGCGAGTTAGTGAACAACCCTCCCCGACATTTTCCCTTTGCCTACATTTCCCCTTTGCTTCTCCAGGGCTCCTTTCAGGCTTTCACTGATTTCACTCATCTCAGTGGCCTAATTTCTCGATTTTAGATTTTTAGTTGGATGTTTATATGCTATATCATTCATTTAATTAGTTAATCTGGAGTTGGTTTATTTAAAAGTATCATTTATCTAATTTATGTTCCAATGGAAACCAAGGTGTTTCACAAAATGCTCAAAGCATAGCTTCTTCAAGCTGTTTTGCCATAGTTTAGAACTACTATGTTACAAGTTAACTTTTTGAGCATTTTGTGAAGCACCTTGGTTTGCAATTTCGTTTTCACTTTTAACAAGTGTTGTGTTCCATGGTTTCGTTACTAACAGGTACATGTTTTTGAATTTTTTGTCGTAGCTTAATTAAAAGGTATCAATCTAGAGTTAGGCTCTGCTTGAGGGGACTTATTTTCACCGATCAAGCGGTTACGACCGCATGAATCAGACCTTAATTAAGCTTAGTTTATTAAAAGATATCAATTTGGTGTTTTTGTTAGGGGCGGAGTACGGCACCCGCGGGTGCTGAGATAGAACATTGCTTATTGCATTCCGCTGAACAAATGGACGCACAAGATTCACACACGAACCTCTGTCATCAGAGACGTGAAACCCGCAACCACCACCGGAGAGAAACTCTGTCAAGGCCGACTGCACCGAAGAGAAACCCTGTCAAAACTGGAGAGAAGCACAGTCAAACCTGCAACCACCACCTGCGAGAAACCCTGTCAATGGACGCACAAGGGACTTCTTTTTCCCCAATTTGTTTTGATTTGCCTGTTTTTATCGTGCGTGTTGAAGCCGAGAAAATTTCTTACTCCAAAAATTCAGATCAAGGTAGCCTAAGGTTAGTGATTTTGCGATCCAACGCCACAATTCAAATGTCTATCGTGGGAAAGTGAAAACTATCTAAAAGCACATCCCAAGTGCTCCAGCAGGGAGGTCTCATCACGTATCCGGAAGTTTGGGAGAAACTTTCCCTCCGCTACCAAAAGCTGGGCGAGGTACTCGACAGACATGGACTTGGTGAGTATCCACTTGGGGGGACCTCAACCTCTTCCAAAAATCCATTTCTAGTACTCTTAGGGGGCAATTTATAGAAAAAACCTATGAGAGCTATTTATAGAGAACACCTAGAGGGTATATGCGAGTATCCAACTTCTGTCAGCGAGTTCCAAGGGTCTTCTCTCCCAAACTCGCGAGGTACTTGCCCATAATCGCCCAAACTCGACTCTGCTCGCCCAAGTTCGACTCTGCTCGCCCAAGCTCGACTTTGCTCACTCAAACTCGCATCTGCTCCTCAAGCTCGCCTCTGCTAGCCCAATGGTCTGCGAATAGCCGTCTGTTTGGATACTTCTGATCTCGACGAATTATGAGTTATACACAATTCCTGTTTTTTCAAACTCGACACGAGCTTGGAAAAACAATGTTGAATCTGTAGTTCGGAGAGATGACGCTAGACGAAGTGCTGCGCGAGGCCCTTCCTAGGAGTAGAGCTCAACTTGATGTGGAGAATGTTAACACCTCACAGGAACCGAGTTCAACTGAATTGAAGAAGAGTCGACACCTCGCAAGAGAGGAGCTCAACAGAAGGTGGAGAATATTGTCGAAACCTAGCAGCAGTCGAGCTCAACTAGTGATGGAAAAGAGGTTGACACATAATCAGGAGGAAGCTCAACTGAAGGTGGAGAGTCGATACCAAGCTCAACTGGTGGTAGAAAAGAGGCCAACACCTAAAAGGAGGAAGCTCAACTGGAGGTGGAGAATATAATCGACACCTAGCAGAAGACGAGTTCAACTGGTGATGGAAAATAAGTCGACACCTAGCAGGAGGAAGCTCAATTGGATGTGGAGAATATAGTCGACACCTAGCAGAAACCAAGCTCAACTGGTGGTGGAAAAGTGGTCGACACCTTATCAGGAGGAAGCTCAACTGACGGTGGAGAGTCGACACCTAGCAGGAGTCGAGCTTAACTGGTGGTGGAAAAGAGGTCAACACCTAATCAGGAGGAAACACAACTGAAGGTGGAGAGTCGACACCTAGCAGAAGCTGAGCTCAACTGGTGGTGGAAAAGAGATCGGCACCTATCAGGAGGAAGCTCAACTGGAGGTGGAGAATATAGTCGACACCTAGCAGGAGCCGAGCTCAACTAGTGGTGGAAAAGTGGTCAACACCTAATCAGGAGGAAGCTCAACTGAAGGTAGAGACTATAGTTGACACCTAGCAGGAGCCGAGCTCAACTGATGGTGGAAAATATAGCCGGCACTTAGCGGGAGCCGAGCTCAATTTGTGTTGGAAAATATAGTCGACACCTCGTAGGAGGAAGCTCAACTGGAGGTGGAGAATACAGTCGACACCTAGCAGGAGCCGAGCTCAACTGGTGGTGGAAAAAAGGTCGACACCTAATCAGGAGGAAGCTCAACTGAAGGTGGAGAGTCGACACCTAGCAGGAGCCGAGCTCAACTAGTGGTGGAAAAGATGTCAACACATAGCAGGAGGAAGCTCAGCTAGAGGTGGAGAATATAGTCGACACCTAGTATGAGCCAAGCTCAACTGGTGGTGGAAAAGAGGTTGACACATAATCAGGAGGAAGCTCAACTAAAGGTGGAGAGTCAACACCTCACAGGAGCTAAGCTCAATTGGAGGTGGAAAAGAGATCGACACCTAGCAGGAGGAAGCTCAACTTGAGGTGAAGAATATTGTCGACACCTAGCAGGAGCCGAGCTCAACTGGTGGTGGAAAAGAGGTCGACACCTTGCAGGAGGAAGCTTAATTAGAGGTGGAGAATATAGTCGACAAGTGGCAGAAGCCAAGCTCAACTGGTGGTGGAAAGGAGGTCGACACCTAGCAGGAAGAAGCTTAACTAGAGGTGGAGAATATAGTTGACACCTAGCAGGGAACAAGCTCAATTGGTGGTGGAAAAGTGGTCGACACCTAATCAGGAGGAAGCTAAACTGAAGATGGAGAGTTGACACCTAGCAGGAGTCGAACTCAATTGGTGGTGGAAAAGTGGTCGACACCTAGCAGGAGAATGCTGAAATATAGGTGGAGAATATAGTTGACACCTAGCAGGAGCCGATCTCAACTGGTGGTGGAAAAGTAGTCGACACCTAATCAGGAGGAAGCTCAATTGAAGGTGGAGAGTCGACACCTCACAGGAGCCGAGCTCAACTGGAGGTGGAAATGTGGTCGACACCTAGTAGGAGGAAGCTCAACTGGAGGTGGAGAATATAGTCGATACCTAACAGAGTCGAGCTCAATTGGTGGTGGAAAATAGGTCGACACCTAGTAGGAGGAAGCTCAACTGAAGGTGTAGAGTCGACACCTCACAGGAGCTGAGCTCAACTAGAGGTGGAAAAGTGGTCGACACCTAGTAGGAGGAAGCTCAATTGGAGGTGAAGAATATAATCGACACCTAGCAGGAGCCGAGCTCAACTGGTGGTGGAAAAGATGTCCACACCTAGTAGGAGGAAGCTCAACTGGAGGTGGAGAATATAGTCAACACCTAGTTGGAGCCGAACTCAACTGGCGGTGGAAAAGAGGTCGACATCTAGCAGGAGGAAGCTCAGCTATAGGTGGAGAACATAGTCAACATCTAGCAGGAGTTGAGCTCAACTAGTTGTGGAAAAGAGGTCGACACCGAATTAGGAGGAAGTTTAACTGAAGGTGGAGAGTCGACGCCTAGCAGGAACCGAGCTCTACTGGTGGTGGAAAAGAGGTCGACACCTAGCAGGAGGAAGCTCAATTGGAGGTGGAGAATATAATCGACACCTAGCAGGAGCCGAGCTCAACTGGTGGTGGAAAAGAGGTCGACACCTAATCAAGAGGAAGCTCAACTAAAGGTGGAGAGTCGACACCTCGCTGGAGCGGAGCTCAACTGGAGCTGGAGTCGAGTTGGGTTGAGCTCGTAGTCAGCCTGTAGGAGGGAAACTCGTACTGGGGCCCCGGTTTACGACAACAACACACACGAAGAATCAACATCTTACAGGAGCCGAGCTCCACTGGAGATGGAGTCGACAACTCTCAGGAGCCGAGCTCAACTAGAGGTGGAGTCGACAGCTCTCAGGAGCCGAGCTCAACTATAGGTGGAGTCGACTCGGGTCGATCTTGTAGTCAGCCTGCCGGAGGGAAGCTCGTACAGGGAGCCCGGACTTTGACAACAACACATACGAGGAATAAACATCTTACAGGAGCCGAGCTCAACTGGATATGGAGTCGACAACTCTTAGGAGTCGAGCTCAACTGGAGGTGGAGTCGATAGCTCTCAGGAGCCAAGCTCAACTGGAGGTGGAGTTGACTCTGGTTGAGCTCGTAGTCAGCCTGCAGGAGAGAAGCTCGTACAAGGGGTCCGGACTACGACAACAACGCACACGAGAAATCAACATCATACAGGAGTCGAGCTCAACTGGAGGTAGAGTTGACAGCTCTCAGGCACCGAGCTCAACTGGAGGTAAAGTCGACAACTATCAGGAGCCGAGCTCAACTGGAGCTAGAGTCGACTCGGGTTGAGCTCGTACTCAGCCTGCAAGAGGGAAGCTCGTACATGGGGCCCGAACTATAATAACAACACACACGAGGAATCAACATCTCACCTGAGGGGGTTGGTATTCAATATGCAGGAGAGGAACTCGTGTAGGGACTTAGACTACGATAACTCCACGACTCGAAGACTTCTATCGATGTTGAGGTCATTCGCCCTGTTACTTGAGAGATAGCCAAAGAGTTAGATGTATCAACTTCTTTGATGACAAAGGAAACTTCTAAAGAGACGACGATCTACCCTCCATCAAGTTGGGATGTTGGCGTCCATACTTATTCCTGATAGTTCCTCCAGTCGGAGGAGAGATGTAATCAGGGATAGTTAGGCCGACATACAAGGGGGAGCTGATCTCGACCGTTAATGCAGGGACTCGGTCTTACAAGGACACTTAAATCCTGAAGTATCGTCTCATCGTCCGCCCTGAGTTTTTTAGGAGAATCAAGTCGAAGGCTCGTTTCTTAACTCAATTGTGAAGATCGCTTCTAGTTAAGCCACTTAGCTACAAAGGCCATCGCACAAGTGAAGGGAAATGACCCTCGGGGGGGGGGGGGGGGGGGGGGCTACAGGACACATACTCGACTCCACCATCCTCCACAAACTCGTACCTTCTAGAGCTTAGTTGTCAAGCTGCTTCTAAAAGCATGGCGGGTTATCGCACCTTGGCAGCAACAAAGACGTGTCCTGCCCTACATGACCAACAATCGCTAAGAGCGAGTATAGTCCATCTAGTCAGTGTAAAGATGTAATCGGGCATAGCTGGGCCGACATATAAGGGGAGAGCTGATCTCGACCGTCAATGAAGGGGTTCGGTCTTACAAGGATGTTTAAATCCCGAAGTATCGTCTCATCGTCCGTCATGGGATTTTTAGGAGAATCAGGTCGGATGTTGGTTTCCCAAACCGATTGAGTAGATGAACTTCACTGTTTCTAATCGACTTGGGATGATCAACACAAAGAAAATAACTCGCAACTACTCGTGCCTCCGGGGGCAAGGATGTGTATAAATAACATAGAAACAATATTACAGGTAAGCAATACATGTTATCGCTAAGGGTATAACCTTTTCAAGTCATCCCCGCTCCAAGTACTTGAGGAGATGAAATGAATAACATAGCGGCCTGGTTGCTGAAGCGATAGCCTTACGCGTATAAACTCGTAGAATTGAAGCGAACACCATAGTTGCTGAAGTAATGATCTCGCGAGTATGGGCTCACAGAATTAAAGGAGAGCACTGTAACTGTTGAAGAGATGACCTTACGAGTATGAAATGTAGGTTGTCGGAGGAGATCATCGTAAGTAGGAGCTCGCAGAGCACCTCGTATGTTTTTCCCTAGCGGCGAACTCATCGTGATTCTCCCTGTTTGTTAGTCATACAAAAGTACGCACGAGGTTTATCAAAACACCTATAAGTATGAACATGTATGAAAAACACCACTATTGAAAAAGAAGATGAACTAGGCAGAGGGTAAGTGTCCACTCCCAACTTGTCCAGATTCCGAGCTCTCGCGAACTTGCGAGAAAGTCGCCTGCAGAACTCTCCTATAGACGAGTAACAAAGATACTCGCCTCTTCAACTCGCCTATGAACGAATAATCAAAGATACTCGTCCATCCCGCCTGTACTCGCCTAAGGGCGAGTGTCAATCCTGCCTAGACTCGCCGGTATATCGCAGTCTGCAACTTGCCTCCATGAACTCTTCTGCATATTCTCGCATAGGGTTGTCGTCATATGGAACTCACATATTGGCGAGCAACAAGGGAACTCGTCAACCTCTATGAACTCGCTTGCATATACTGGCCAACAGAAGTCGTCAACTGAAGTCCGCCTAAGGAGGTCGCAATCTGGAACTCGCTTCTGAGCAAGTAATAGGGAAGCTCCCCTCACAAAGCCGCCGAGCTTGAAAGTCGTCATCGTGAAGTCTCCTATGGGCGAGTAACCAGAAAACTCGGTCACCTTGCCGAGAACTCGCCCACTTTTCTGAGAACTCGCTCGCCTTGTCGAATGCTCGCGAGTTGCTGACTTTGGTCTCCAGCTAGCCATCTTAAGCTATGAAATTTTCTCGCAAAAATTTCTTCCTCGGCTACGATCCACGCTCAACGCACCAAAGTGTTGAAGCTGGGAAAATCTCTTACTCCAAAATTTCGAATCAAGACAGTCTAAGGTTACTGATTCTGCGATCCGACGCCACAATTCAAATAGCTATCGTGCGAGAGAGAAAATTATCTAAAAGCACACCCCAAGTGCTCCACCAGGGAGGTCCCACCACGTACCCAGAAGTTTGGGAAAAACTTCCCCTCCGTAACCAAAAACTGGGCGAGATACTAGGCAGGCATGAACTTGGCTTGTATCCACTTGGGGGGACCTCAAGCTCTTCCAAAAGTCCATTTCTAGTACCCCAGATGAGGTATTTATAGAGAAAATCTATGAGGTATATGCGAGTATCCGGCTTCTGCCAGCGAGTTTCAATGGTCTACTTGACCAAACTCGCGAGGTACTCGCCTTTGCTCGCTCAAACTCGTCTCTGCTTGCCCAAGCTCGCCTCTGCTCGCTCAATGGTCTGTGAATAGCCGTCTGTTTGGGTACTTCTGATCTCGACGAATTACGGGTTATACACTATATATTTGTACTTGTATTTACATATTGAAGAAGCACATGCAAGGTTGACTGATTTTCCTGCACTACTCATGTACTTCTCTACATAATGCATTGGCAATGTGTCGTTGCTTACCTTATCACTACCGAGTACTTTTAATATTTTAGGAGATTTGTCCATTTCTACGCCCTGAAAGCGGAGGCGAGCTAACATGTATTCAGTTTTCACATAATTTAACCCGAGTTGATCGTGTTGATTCAAAAATTAACATAGTTCCATAGGAACGTAGTTTTATTAGTTTAAGATTTTTTATTTTTACTGCTTACCCAAACATAAATTATGCTGGATTTGGCGCGGCTTATCACAACTTATTTGCTCTGGTGAGGTCGGACAAAAAAGTTATTATCATAGAATGTGGATTTGGTATTATAAATATTACAAAAAAAAACTAATTTGAAGCATAAGTTTTTAGAATGACAATAACATCTTTGTCCAACCTCATCGAAGCAAAAATGTCGTGATAAGCCGCCCAAAAAGCAGACTTAAGGCTCGTACTAAAGCCGTCCTAAAATTTGCAGAGCATTAATGTCGATTAGTGTAAATGATTTATATGGTGCGTTATCGTGACTTATTTGCTCTGGTGAGTTGGACAAAAATGTCATTGTCATATCAAAATCTTATGTCTTAAACTAGTTTCTTTTTTGTAACATTTGTGATACTAAACATATATTCTATGACAATTACGTTTTTGTCTAACCTCACTGAAACAAATAAACTGCGATAAGCCGCACCAAACGTAGTCTTTTATATCTCAATGTGACTTGCAAACTACTTGTGCCATTTGAAAATAAAATTTGAATATTGATGTCCGTTAAATAAACATCTGTATTTCAGTATGAAGAAATTAAAGAATATATGTATGTATGTAATTGGATATTATAACATTCGCGGAACCAATGAAAATGTTAATAAGTGGTGGGTAAGTTACAGGGAGCCCAAATTAATTAACCCTACGTAGCAAAATTTTAGCCCAGCAACTCGATTTCCGCCGCTTCCTTCAAGAGAGAGGCAAGGAGCGGAGCGGCGGATCGAAGGCTCCACCCACCACTTTTAGGGTTCTTCCCAACCCAAGGGGGAATAGCATGGTTGATACATAATCTGGTCTCACGGAGATTCGATCGCCGTCGTTCTCCTTTCCCCAACCCCCATCGCAATGGGTCTCGATCTTTTATTGCGTGGCCGGTAGGGATTCGAGCTCCGACGCCGGGGGATTCCAGCGCCGGTGGATTGAAGGCCGCTCGACCTGTGCTGGCTACGCTTAGAATAAACATATCGGTCGACTCACTCTCGACAGATCTGGTCGATTTGAGAATTTTGCATAGCCGGCGAAAGGGCGGATTCGTCCACCACCGACGTTCGAAGATGCTGTGGCTGATGCGGCTCTCTGGATTCCTATCCGTGGCCATGGTGGTAATAGTTCTTTCCCCTTCGCTGCAATCGTTTCCCCCCGCTGAAGCCATCCGATCCTCGCACTTCGATAGCTATCTCCGATTTCCAGGCCAGATCGCCTCCGCCGGCACCACCAGACCCAGATTCCCCTTCCGTCAGGCCTCCCCATTGCACAATGCCGGCGAATGCGAGTCCGTGTCCGTCGATTCTACGGCGTGCCATCCGGGGCTGGTCCACATCGCCATTACGCTCGACGAGGAGTATCTCCGGGGGTCGATTGCCGCAGTGCACTCGGTGCTGCAGCATGCTCTCTGCCCAGAGAACGTCTTCTTTCATTTTCTCGTCTCAGACAGGAGCCTCAAATCCTTGGTCCGCACGGCTTTCCCACGCCTTCGCTTCAAGGTGTACTACTTCGATCCGGAGAGGGTAAGGGGCTTAATCTCGACGTCAGTCCGGCAAGCCCTAGAACAGCCCCTCAACTACGCCCGCAACTACCTCGCCGACATGCTCGAGCCCTGCGTCCGCCGCGTGATCTACCTCGATTCCGACCTTGTCGTCGTCGATGACATAGCCAAACTGTGGGGAACGGATCTCCGTGGCCGTACGGTGGGCGCACCTGAGTACTGCCACGCCAATTTCACAAAGTATTTCACAGAACGGTTCTGGTCAGATCCAAAACTCGCCGGCACTTTCTCCGCCCGGCGGCCGTGCTACTTTAACACCGGCGTGATGGTTCTCGACCTTGATCGGTGGCGACGCTCCGGCTACACCCGACGGATCGAGCGATGGATGGAGGTGCAGAAGCGCGCCGCCGTTGACGGCGCCGGCGGTCGAATATACGAGCTGGGATCTCTTCCTCCGTTTCTTCTGCTGTTCGCCGGACATGTCGCCCCCATCGAGCACAGGTGGAATCAGCACGGTCTCGGTGGCGATAATGTTCGGGGAAGCTGCCGTGATCTCCATCCCGGTCCGGTGAGCCTCCTCCATTGGAGCGGTTCAGGTAAGCCCTGGGTCCGGCTCGACTCGAACCAGGCGTGCCCGCTTGACGCCCTTTGGGCTCCCTATGACCTGTACGGCCGAGCACCCTGACCGACACGAGTCCGTCCCTATCATGCATTCGCTTTACTGTATTTTCACATTTTCCATCTCCACGTTTCGTATTTTTTTCCTCCTCACCCCTCTCCTTTTTTTTGTGGCTAACGAGGCGATTTGTATTTTATTCGTATTTTTCTTTTGCCTCTGGAAAATAAAAAGAAAAGGATATTTATTTGTTCTTGAAAATACATTTTTTTAGCTTAATTACCGCGCCTATTTCCCAGCCAGCTGTACTTCGAAAGTCGTGCTGCTGCTTCCAAACCTCGGGTTTGCCGACTTTGTATCCCTGCCCCCGCATAATTTTACTTTCTTCTGTTTCCAATCAAACGGTCTTTCACGACGCGTGGAATATTGACACGTGTCGGCATCTTGTTTAGCCGAACCGAGGGCGGGAGACACAGCGTTGTATCTATGATCAAACGCTCGGAATCGATTAGTTATTTACTTTGTAATTTATAAATATTATTATTATTATTTCGATTAGTTTCAATTTTAAAGTTTCAACCTTAAACTTTGTTACTGGTTATATATCGGAGGAAAAAAAGATGTTTAATAAAATTAATGGGTGCCCATCTGGGTGCTCGTCTCTTTACGCGTCGGCAATTGACGGCGATGGAGACGTCGCAACCGCCGGCGGCCCCTTCTGCTTTCAGCAGCCTGCTTATCACCTCTCTGCTTCCTATTGAATATTATAGGGAGTAATTGCAATCGGACACAATCTACTGTTTAAAGATTTAAAGCGTTGACAGGAAAAGAAAATAAACCAATAAATTGTAAATCGATTTTTTAATAATATATTCAACGGATTCTTTTGCCGATGTGGACGTGACAGCTGTTCGTTGGAGGAACGGCTGGGATGGGTTGGTTTTTCTCTGGCAACGGCTATGATTTGCTTGGCGAGCTTCATGTTGATCCAACTGTTTGCTATGGTTTAAAAGAGAAGCGGCCCATGTGATCAGCCATGGCTTGTGTGGTTTATATAATCTACATTAAAAAAAATATAGAGCAAGTGGCAATTGGCAGCTATTATTATTAAATAAATATGATGGAAATTTCTTTTTTTACAGTCTGATTTAAATAAATTCCCATATTTCTTGTTAATCCCTCATTAGTTGCTGTGTTAAAGCAATGGAGCAGAAAAAGTTGAATAGGTTGTGATTATTCTTCTTGGGAACTTATGCGTTTGAGCAGTGGTGGTGGCTGATAAAAGGAAAGTACAATGCCTCATCGTACGCATATAAATAGCCAAAATATTTTGTGAGGACCAGCTCATTTTCTATCTTTTCTCTCAAAACATCCCTAGGCATTGATGCTGTTGAAAACTTCTTCTTGCTCCTAGTTGATGTGGTGCGTGGTCTCCATCCCCTGACTGAAAAATGATGAGAACTTTGATGAGCAATGCCCGAGCGAAAATGCAACCCTCTGGGATTTTTTCAATACTTTGGGCAATGCTAGTCTCTAACCTCATGTTTAAGGCTCTGTTTGGCATGGTGGTGGCGGTCGTAAACGTATGGGTTAAACCGTCATTCGTTAAGGATCTCATAACACACATCATCCATTTGAGCATCAAAGTGGATGAAATTCCTTAGGTGAGCATTAACAAATGACAATTTAACCCCCATAATCATAACCGCCACCACCGTAGAGCCTAAGTGTAGTCATTCTTTGAATGTGTATTTATCGTTTGGATGAAGAACCTTGTGTGTATTCCAACTCGGACTATCCAATTCTGACTGTAGTTTCAATTCTGATTCGAATTTCAATTCAGATTGGATTTGTGTACCTTTTATTTCTACACAATATATTATTCTTATGGACAGAAATCAGCCATTGTTTTTCCAATATTGCCATGGACAGAAAGCAACCTATTAAGTGTACTCAATGTATTGCGGCTATGGCCATAAAATAAGATTTAGTATGCAGAAACAACACATTATCTATTTGATGCATATTAGGATTATTAAAGTGCCGGGGTAGGATTGCTCACAAGCTTGTGAAAGATTTCAAGGCCGCAGAATGGACAGAAAAATTACCGCAAATTGAATACATGCACGGCATGTTTGGCATGCGTAACCTTTATTGGTGATAAAGATGTAAGAATTAAGAGATTGTCAAGTTTGTGGAGGAATATAATTACCAACTTGTATCGAGGTCTCATCGTAGCATATATATAATGTCCATTTGCGACCCATATAACATCATATGTGATGAAGTTGGGGTGTTGAGAATGTAGGCAGATCAATTTCAGAGCTAAATGTTCATTTGCGACAATCAGAAGAATAAAGGAGTGGTTAGTGATCCACCGGCAATGCACCCTAAAGGTCTTTCACACGCACGTATGTAAAATCATCAGGAGAAACCAACAAACAAACTTAGCAACACTTTCAAGCATTGTCATTACAATAATACTTAATCTTATGTATGCAATGATTC
Source organism: Platanthera guangdongensis (assembly GCA_039583875.1). NCBI lineage: Eukaryota > Viridiplantae > Streptophyta > Magnoliopsida > Asparagales > Orchidaceae > Platanthera > Platanthera guangdongensis. The sequence goes on from CM077157.1 coordinate 26,167,742, forward strand.
TGACTTTCCTTCTGTCTTGCATGGAGAAGATGTGACCGTAAGAATTAACGGTCATTTAAGACGTTGCACTAGATCCAATGAAGATCAATTTCATGGAACATTCTTCTATTGAGAGAGATTCTCAACTCCATTAGCATCAGCCACAACCCCAACTTTTGAACATTCTTCTATTTTGATGATGTTTTAAAACTAAATGGTGTAGAATCCGCTTGAAATGCTCAAAATTCCAACTGGAATGGGGTAGATTACGACTAGAATGAGCAAAATTCAGATGGAAGCATACAATGCAGAAATAAATGCAAACATGCATGCAATGCAGAGCTAAATGTTCACAAAAGCATATAACTCTAAAATGTCAAACTAATTATATGTAAATTGTCAAAACACAAAGCAAAATACTACATTGTACAAAACTAAATATTTATGGAAATCTTGTGTTTTTCATTATGATGCTCCAAAATATTTGTAAAATCTCCGCAGCCACTTCCGTAGAACCTCATCTATGAACTTCATTACAAAAACCTCACAATCAATTACATTCGACTGTGTTGGGATGCTCGAAAATATATTCATCTGCCATTTTCCAATATTGTTTATGTAAAGAGAGGCTATCAAAGATAGATGAATGTAAAATACCAAATCTTAGAAGGTGGCATGATGCATTTGATTTGACAAGGAATCATAAGACTCCCAGCTTTTAACCATCAAACAACCCACACTGATAATGCCCGATGGCTTACTAGGCAGCAGAGCATTAATATATAATTGGAAGCCTGAACAGGTGAAGAACATACATGATCAACATGCATTTGGAATTGTTCTTAGAATGTATCTTCAAAAATTGCATGAAATAAGAGTGGAGGAGGAGAGGGGAATGTGAAAAGTTGGGTTGGTGGGAGGCAAATTGGAAGAGGCTGGTGATGAGAGAGTAGTGTTGGAGGAGGTGGTGGTCGATGGAGGAGGAAACAAGGCTGGGGGTGTAAGGTCCGGACAAGGAGAAGAGGATGCGACAGAGTGTCTATTCGATGATGGAGCGACCGTGGAAATTCGGCAAGTAGGGTAGGAGAAAGAGGTGCACTTTTTGGAATGGGGTACATTTTGGGTATTTGTGGTCTTTAAAAAATAAATATTTTGATTTTTTTTATTTTACATAAGACTCTAATATAATATTTAATTGTGACTGTAAAATCAAACAAATAAATTTAACATTGAAAAAAAAAGAGAAAAGAGATAATTGGACGAGAAGAAAGAAAAGAAATAAGGACAAATATATTAATGCTTATTGTTGCTGTCTAACTCGGCGTCCCGATCGGACCGGAATAATCTGGACTGTCTTACCTTTCCGAAAGGTTGAGCAGGCACACAGTCAATAAAGTAGGTCGATTATACACACGCAGTTTTAACATGAAAAAACCTCTCAACTGGGTAAAAAACCACGTGACTGGATCTGTGCCGGTGAAATTCCACTATTTCGTGGTGGTTACAGCTTGTTTGTGAAGTCGAGGGTGACAGACCACCTCTCGTTAAAGCTTTGGGGTGAGAAAACACTTGTCGCGCGGCGGACGACAGACCGTCGGGCTGGAAGCTGTTACGAATTGCACTTTGCGTTAGTGGTCTTCGCATAGCACCTTGCTGATTCTAAACTTGGAGCGGAGCGCCTGGACTTGCTGCTGCGGGGGCCACTTGGAACTTGAGAGATTGGGCCTCGTCGGACGACTTTAACTTGGCACGTTCGTGGCTCGAGTACGGCTCGGGTGCGGCCCGGGTGCTGCTCGTAGAAAAAATTCAGCAGAGCTTCGACCTGAGGAAGAAGAAGACTCAGAAGAAAAAAGATGAGAAATGGGGAGGCCTGATGTTGAAACCGAAATTCGGTCTCTTGTGGAGTTCACCCGTGGGGAAGGGGTGATCGCGCACCTACTTCGCTCCTGCAAGCAAAACAACAAGGGAAATAAAGAAGAAACTGACCCAAGGGCTCGGCGGGGAGGACCCACCACACACCCGGAAGATCTTAGAGCGCTTCCCCTCCTTAGTCAAAGGCCGAGCTAAGGTATACTCAGAAAGCGCTTGAGAGATGGAGCAAGTGGGCACAAGAAGCATGCTTTCTGAGGTACCTCTTGGGTCCTATTTATAGATTTCTGAAAACGACATGCAAATAGCCAACTCCCGCTGTTCTGAACGGCTATATGCAGTCCAGGTTGGCCTGCCAACAGCGTAACTCCGCTGTTTTGAAAGAATATGGGCAGGCCAGCAGGGGCAAAATAGTAAAAAGTACCTCATAGACCTGAGCGAGTTGGGGAGCTCGGCCACCCCTGGAGGTCCTGCTCTCCTGCTGTCTGCCGAGCTCCATAGGGCGAGTGCGAGCTGGCTATTCTGCTCGCCCTTCGATCTGTCCTCATTAGTCGAGCTCAGCTCGACGAAGCCCGGGCTTAGCTCGGCGAATGCCGAGCTCGGGGTCGACGAATGCCGAGCTCGGCCTTTAGATTTCCCTGCCGAGCTCGCTTGGTGCCTTCAGATTTCCCTGCCGAGCTCGCCTGTTGCCTGGGCGATCTGAAACAGCCGGTCTGCTTCCTGACGACCTCACTCGCCGGATACGGGGTTGTCAACCTGAAGCTCTTTTTATATGCTCCAGGAGGTGGTTACGGTAGTTAAGCGGCTACCCGCACATCGTAACCCCATAGTTATAATTTCCCATAGTTTAGGGGTGCGTATTAATGCCGTTGTTTGCACTCCAAAATAAATAATTAAATTTACTAATTAAATCCACCCACTAACCTGGTGGTTAGTGGGTGATTACGCGCGAATCGGACGTTCGGGAACGTCCCCAACTGATCGGACGACGGAGGTGGAACTCCACGGGCGGCCGGCGAACTCGCCTCTGATTTCGCCGACGAGGGAGGAGCGCCGACGTCGGCCGGGGAGGAGTGGTCGGCGCGGCTGCCCCTTTTGGTCGCGCGCCTGCGGCCGTGGGAGGGGGCGGCCTCGCCGACAGCCGAGGGAGGTGGCGGCCGCTCCCTGGGCCGCGGCCAGCGGCCGTGGGAGGGCGCGACCCTGGCGGCCGCTCCCTGGGCCGCGGCCGGCGGCCGAGGGAGGGAGCGGCCCTGGCCTGCGCGGCGAGAGAGGGCAGGCGGCCGGCGGCCGGAGAGTAGGCCAGCCGCCCGCCGCCGGCAAGGCGAGGCTCGCGGCGGTTTGCCCACTACGCGTGATGGGATCGGCGCGCGGTGGATCGGGCGCGACGATCGCGCGTGCGGTCAACCTCATAATCCCACTACTTTTGAGGTGAAGATCATGAATGTGTGCTTATATGCACACTTAATCATATAAAATGAGTCTCATTCCCAACACTTATATATACTCTTACAATTATAAAAATAATAATTTCAGCTTTGGCATTGATGCACATGTTGTCCAAACTTTACATGTTGAATAAATAAAAATAAAAATAATTTCCCAAAAAAAGGTCCTTGAAGAAATGATACAAAGGAAGGTACAATGTTAAGCTATTATAATAAACCGTCAAAATCACATTGGACCACCCCAATCCACTCTGAAGAAAGCACCAACAATGTTCGGCCAAGAGAAAGTAAAAGACACGGTAACACTTGCACATTAGTCAGCTGCCCAATTTGCCTCACAGGAAACATGTTGGAACCAGATTTAAGCATAAGCACTATCATCATCGTTGGAGGCCAATCATTGACCATCACTTATGTCGTTGGTGCAAGTATCAATAAAGTTTAGACAATCACCTTCGATCACAGCGCCACTGCTGTTGAACCCGGAAATCACGGTTCAAATGAAGAGTTGGAACCTGGGATGTAGCTCGCATTTACTTCTCTCAAGTTAGTGTCTCAGTTGTGAACTTATAGTTTGGAAACCTTCACACCGGAACGACCTCAAACAGACCCCGAGCCGTAGGGAGGATGTCCCGCCACACACTGGAAAGATCTTGAAATGCTTCCCCTCCCAAATTAATGCTGGACCGAGCACCTTTGGAGAGTCAAGGGAGCTTCCGAGCACCGACCTGGAGACCACGGTGAATGATAAGCTGAAGTTCCTGCCAACCAAAGCTAGCCAGGGAGTGAGAGAACTAAGAAATAGGTCCTCTCCAAAGGTGTTATTGGAGTCTATTTATAATTTTTTGGGGATGATCTGTCAATAGCGAGATCCCGCTTTTCACTACTGTTAAATGCAGTCCAAAGTTCAAAGTGGTCTACTAACAGCGAAACTCCGCTGTTTGGAGTGGCTAATGACATATCAGAATCGAATTATTGGAAAATGAAAATCTACTAGTGGCGAGTAGACGCACCTCTGCCGACTCGCCTCGGCGGTGAGTGCCCATGAGACTGAGCACTCGCCATTCGCCCGACCGGCAAGTTGTCGATGAAGCTGGGAACTACCACCCCGCCTCTCTCCTACGAGAGAGACAACAACTCGCAGGCTCTGCTCGTATATTACTATACTGCATAAGCAGTTAGTGTCTGATGAAACTGAGCACTCGCTCCCTGCCTTTGGACTAGCTGGACCCATTCGACAAATATGAAAGTTGCAAGTTCGACTCCACCCAAATCCCAATGGAAGATTGCAGGCCCGGCGCCATGGAGCAACTACTAATGTCGTTGTGAACCACAACCCCGAAGACCATCCCCATAATTCAAACTAAGACCATCCACGTTAAACCTAAGCTATTCAAGAGGTGGGGCACCAAAAGTTCTTTCATTCCAAAATGCTCTCATTATATCACGCTTAAAAGTGAAGTTCATAATAAACTCCACCTCTTCCTCTAAAAAGATGCATAAGACATTTAAGAGTCTAAATTATTACTTAAACCCAACACCTTCCTTTCAACTCGAGCCTGATCCGAGCCGTCTTTCTATATGCTTGACCTCCATAAAATCACACATTTCCCTCGTTCAATTTTAGATATTACAGATCCACTGTTTTCTGCTCTATTCTTCTTTGAATCACATATCGATCACTAATAACAACCAGACCTATAATATCATGAAATTGTTAGCTTTCTTTTAGCCGATCATGTGCTAAGCTGAACCAGTAACAAACAAACATCAGTCATCAATCGCAGAAATCATCGCTCCTTAAAGGCTCCGTTTGGCACGGTGGTGAGGGTCATGAACATGTGGGTTAAATTGTCATTCGTTAACGTCCACTTAAAAGGAACTTCATCCACTTTCTGTTCAAACGGATGATGTTTGTTACTTAGATAATTCTTAATGAATGACGATTTAATCCATGGACCACCACCACTCGGGCCGGACTCGAATTTCAAAATCCGACCCGACTACAAATCTCCAGTAATTTCGTGCAAAAAAGGCTGTCGCATCGGGCGGAATTTTTCTATCCGGGTTTCCGGATGAACCGGAACCAATGGAAAGAGGTGAATGCATGAGGCCCGCACAAAAGTGTATGTCACACTCCCCAAATGCGTGGGCCCCACATGTATTTTAATGGTGATCCATAGGTCCCGGACCTAGATTTCCATACGGGCTCCGGACCTAAAAATCTCTCTCGCATCGGTGCCAGCTTGGCGGTGGGCATTGAAGAGCAAAGAGAAGCAAAAAAGTTATTCGTCTCGGAGATATCTACAACTTTCATGTTAATCATTTTTTCTGATTCCGCTCCAATAATTCGCAAAATAGGAACTCCACCCCCCTAGAGTTCCCGCAAAAACTCGAGCAGATCCGGATCCAGCAAAGAATCCAGCTTGGAGCGAGCACATGGATCGCCTGTCCGAACTTCCACTGCTGGGCCCCCTCCTGCCAGCTGGCGAGATGTACTCGCAGAAAAAAAAAACCAATACTTTATGCCCCCACAAAAATCTATGAGCAAATGGTTCATAAAATATAAATATGGAGGCTTTATCATTTAATTTTCTAAACAAACTCTGACCCTCCTAAGTCCTAACTACCTTTGATAATAAAATCTACTATGGTGGCTTGTTGCTTATGATAACTATACCGAAGCCCTTCGATCTGCATCAAAATACGTGCACAGATGAGCCGACCTACAGAGTACAGAGTCAATTAAATACGCATATAATGGAAAAGGACGCTGATATTAACACTAATTTTTAAAAAATATATATGTTTTTAATTCATATTAGCTCCTGATCTCTCTGCTCCCGCAGAGGTCAACAACGTAATTGTTGAAATCGGAATCCGGCTTCCTGTGGAGCTCGCCCTTGGGGAAGGGTATGGTCTCGCGCCTATTTCGCTCCTGCAAGAAAAACGACAAAGCAAGGAGAAACAGACCCAAGGGCTCGGCAGGGAGGTCCCACCACAAACCCGAAAGATCTCAGAGCGCTTCCCCTTCTTAGCCTGAAGCCGAGCTAAGGTACCCTCAGAAAGCACTTGAAGATTTTGGGGAGAAGAGCACAGGGAAAAAATCTGCCTTCTGGGTTACCCCTTGGGTCCTATTTATAGCTTTTGAAATCCGGACTGCCAATAACCAAAATAAATGACCTGAAATTACCAGAAAACCCTCGGCTGGGTCTGCCAACAGCCAAACTCCGCTGTTTTGAAGGGCTATGGGCAAACCAGCAGGGGTAAAACAGTAAAAAGTACCTCTGACCCCCAGGCGAGCTGGGAGCTCTGGTCCCCCTGGCGTGCTCTGCTCGCCCACTGCTGTCGAGCTCTACTGCGAGGGCGCGAGTTGCAGCCCGCTCGGCGAATGCTGAGCTCGGGGTCGCCGATCGACGATCTCTGGCCGACGTTTGCCGAGCTCAGCCTCGCCCCTGTTGCTGCCGAGCTCGCCTGCTGCTCCTAACCTGATCTGCTCGCCCCCTGGTGATCCTGCTCGCCGGACACGGGGTTGTACACAATCCCCGCTCTTTTCAAGCTTGTCAAAAAGCTCGGAAAGAAACATCCAACCCGAAGTGTGCGGCGAGCTCTGGCTGGCGAGTTGGAGGGAATCTTCTAGTGGGGGCCACCTGCGGCTATATATATTTACCTGCTCTGCTGCCTTACTCTTGCCATTCCACATGTCGTCTTGCCAAGATGCCCCTCCCTAAGGAGATCCAAGAGCGCATAGACCGAGCTCGCCTGCCTTCCGCGGCTCGCGTTGTCGCGCTGACGGCGGTCCCCGCGAGAGCTCCCCAAATTGATTCTACCGAGCCGAGCTCTAAGAGGACGAAGCCGTTCCCCGAGGCAGCCGAGCCCATTTTCCACGACCTGAGGGGCACCCTGGCTCGCGAGACCGGCTCTTCTACCCGAACTATTCTGGAGAAGGATAGGGAGGTCGTCGTAGTCGGCGACGATCAGGACGGCCAACCAGATGGCGAGGGCACCGCGCCGCGGGTCCCCACGCCGTGAGGCGAGGTCACGCTTGCCACTTCGCGATTCTCGGCACCGGACAGCCATCCCCGGGATCCGCCGCCCCTCTTCGGGATCCTGCCCGTGAGCTCGCAGAGGCCAACTTCACCACCGGGCTCCCCTCCTCGGTAAATTGACGCGGCCGCCGGGGAAGGTCTGGGGTCCATTCCCACCCCGGGCTTCGAGCTCATCTCGTCGGGGGCTCGCGGCCCAGGTCGCGGGAAGGACCTGAGGTTCATCCCTCCCCGCATCTCCTTTGAACCGCCGAGCTCTTCAGGTCAGCCTCGCTCAACCCTGTGCTTCATAAGTTTTCGCTCTGCTGATATCTGCCTTTACAGCTCTTCCCAGTCAATCGGCTGCCGAGGAGTCCTCGCGGGCAGCCCACCACTCTCCCCTCCCGTCTCCGAGCTCGCTGGACTCTTACCTGGGTCCGGAGGTGGATCAAGGCGAGCTGACGAGGAGGGAGGTCAAGCTCCTCAAGAAGCTGGTGTGCGGACTGCGCGAGGTGCAGGGCGTCAACGAGATGCTGCAGCGCGACTACGCGCGTCTTGCTGAGGAGGTGCGCCTCGGCCAAGCTGGCGAGTTGATGTCCCCCTCCCGACTCCTGGACGAGATAGACGACGGTCTCTTGGTTGCGCAAAGGAATTCTGGAAGGATCCGCGAGCTACTCCGCGCGCGGCAGCCTGGGGGGCGGGGGTCGCGAGGCCGGGGTAGGTAAGTCTGCGGGCTCCTCTGTCGAGCCGACCGACGCTCGCATCCCGGTGCCCTCCCTGCTCGCGCGCCCCGCTTTCAACTCTGAACTTTTTACTTCTGTGATGAATAATTTTTATAACATTCTTAATTATGTTACTCAAATAAAAAACTGTAATGTTTGACTTAGTCTTGGTTGGGGCGCGTCGGAAGTCGGCGAGCTGGGGTGGCGAGCTGGGGTGGCGAGCTGGGGAAGCGAGCTGCGCCGATGTGACAGCCTGCCTCAGATTTCTTTTCCTATAAATAGCCCCCCGCCCCCCCCCCCCCCCCCCCCTCACCTACCCCCGTACTGCCTTTATTGCTTTGCTTTCCTTTCTTTGCTTTCTCCCTTTCCTGCTCGCGTCGTGCTTTTCCTCTGCGATCATGGGCAAGACCAACCCGGACGTCGACGGCCGCTCCAAATGCGCGCAACACTTCGCAGACTATTGCTTCTTCGACGGCCACACCAGCGAGGAGGAGCTCGCGGAATTCAAGGCCGCGTATGTGCCGCCGGGCTTTGAGGCACGCAGGCTAGGGCCGGGCGAGGCCATCAACACGTTCTACGAGAACGAGCTCGCCTTCCCCATCTCGCACTTCGAGGTGGGGCTGCGACTTCCTTTGTGGCCGGAGATCCGGCAGATCCTGAAGTACTACGGGGCCGTCCCCGCGCAGCTGAACTCCAACGCCATCGCAATGATGGTGGCGTTCGCGAGCTACCTCCGGCGGGAGAGGATCGAGTTCAACCTGACGGTGTTCAGGAAGCTTTTCTCTTATAAGGCGGCGACGGACGGGGTCGCCTACTTCGGCGGCTCCTTGATCAAAGTTCGCGAGATCGCGAACAAGCACCATACCTGGATGACCAAGATCGCCTTCGTCAAGGGCGATCTCGGCAACATCCCCTACTCGCCGCAACAAAAAGGCGAGGAGGTGTACCGCCCGCCGGCCGTGTCCGGCAACGATGCCGTGCTCCACAAATTCTTCCTCCACAAAGATTTCGAGGTCGCCTTCCTGCGGAGGGGCCTCGACGCGCTCCCCCCGGTTCTGCCCGGCGAAGGTATATTCTCCTCATCTTGCCGAGCTCGCCTACTCGCCGAACTCGGCACATCGTCATATCTGAATTCCTAACCTTTTCAAGTGTTTTCCTGCAGGGGAGCGAATAATCCCCGCGAACCCGCCGTTCGCGGACCCGGGGCTCGATACTGACCCTCTTGCTCGCGAGAGGGCGGCGGCAGCGGCCTGCCGAGACGAGGCGGTCATCTCGCAGCCCTCTTCCGGCAAGAGGAGATCTGAGGACGCGGGGTCGAACCCGCCATCTGGCCCCCGTCAGATGAAAAAGATGCGGAGGGCCCTGCTGGCTCCGCGGGGGCAACAACAACAACAACATCAGCCCAGCCCCAAGTACATCAGCTCGTCGGAGACTCCTCCCGACGCGTCACCGGAGAGCCCGCTGAAGGAGACGACCAGCAAGGGCCGAAAGGGTGGCAAGGGCCCTTCTTCCTCGGCTGCGGTCTCCCCTCCTCCTTCGGCGAAGAGGGTTGCCCGCGAGCGTGCGCCGCCGAAGCAGCACCCCCTCTTCAACTTCGGCGCGCGCTGGAAGGATTCCGCGGGCGAGCCCATGCTGCAGTGGGACGAGCTCGCTCATCGAGTCTCCGTCTCCACTCTGCACCCGTCCTGGCACGACCGCGAGCCCGCCACCGGTCACGCCTATGCCCTCGGCTTCGGCCTTTATGGCCGGGAGGATGCCGAGGCCTACAAGAGGACGACCCTCCGGCAGCTCGGCCATGAGGATCTGCAGTCCCACCTGCGGACTTTGGAGCTGCACCACATGCTGGCGCGCCGCAGCTTCGCCCCTAGCCACCAGCTCGAAAAGGCCGAGCAGGCTCGCGACCTCGCCAAGGAGCAGATCGCCGATCAGGCGAGGCGGCTCGGCATCGCGGATGGTCTCCTCGCCCAGGCCGCCGGCGGATTGGTAAGTGTTACGCACCGCTCTCTTTTACTTAGAAAGCTTTGTGCTGCTGCTAAATGGGCTTTTCTCCAGGATGCCAAGGCGGCGGGCGAGCTCCAGGCTCGCAACACTGAGCTGGGGGAGGAGGTCAGCCGGCTGCGCGCGCAACTGGCCGCGGATGCCGACGCTGCTGGGGAGCTCCAGGCTCGCAACGCCGAGCTAGGGGAGGAGATCGGCCGACAGCGCGCACGCCTTGGCGAGCTGGAGGGCGCGAACGCGAAGTTGAAGGGGGAGAACCAGCACCTTCTCGGCGAGGTGCGTCGCCAGGCGGAGATCTTCTTCCCGTCGCACGACATCGATCCCACACTCCCCTACAAGAGCCCGCGTATCTTCGGCGAGGCCGACCTCGTCGAGAGACTGCGGATCAACTCAATCCAGACCGCCGAGTGCACCCTCTCAATGATGAAGGACTCCGGGGTGTTGGTGGAAGGGTGCAGGGAGATCTCTGCTCGGGACCTGATGCCGAGTCTGTTTCCGGCGACGCCGCCCAGCGAGAAGGAAGATAGCCTGGATGCAATGTTCGGGAAGAGCTTCCAGGATCCTTCGGGCGACGACGAGGACCAGCCCGGCGGAGGGGGCGAGGCCAGCGGATAGCCTTGTATTTTTCTTTTTTGATTACTCGCCGAGGCGAGCTCCCTGTAACTTTGTAAATAATTAATGAAAGTTTTTTGATCATACCGGTGTCATTTCCTCTTTACTATGCTTGTTGTGCTCTGGATGTATGCGAGTGCTTCCTCCCGCGACCTCGCAGAGATAGGTTCTGCGAGTAGAGTGGTTATGAGAGCGTGCACGCGAGCGAGACGCGTTTTGAGGGCTCGTCGAGCCCCAAACGATTTTGTGGCGGGTTGCTCTCCGCCCTTATCGCGCCACTATTGCTCGCACGCGAGCCATCCAGGTTGCGCCCGTCGAAGGAGAAATTTTTTGAAGTGTAATGGGCAAAGGAGGCGAGATCGCCCGGTCCGGCTTGTCTTCCTTTGGCGAGGCCCGGGCTTGCGGCCTACTCGCCAATGCCGAGCCGGAGATGACGAGCCCGAACTCACCCATGCAGAGCCCTCCAGCCCGGCTTGCCTTCTTGATTGTGTCGAGCTGAGTTTGCCGAGCCCGAGCTCATCCTGACAGGACCCCTCCACTTGGCTCCCTGCCACAGACTTTGGCCTGTACCTAATGACTTCAAGGCCGATACCATCGAGTGACCTCCGGCCCTGCCAGCTAGGTGAGAGCCTGACAGCGGGATCTGTTTAAGGCCAAGGATGACACCGAGTGACTTCCAGCCCTGCCAGCTAGGTGAGAGCCTGACAACGGGATCTGCTCGGGGTCTATTATTACCACCATCGAGTGACTTCCAGCCCTGCCAGCTAGGTGAGAGCCTGACAGCGGGATCTGCTCGAGGCCAAGGATGACACCGAGTGACTTCCAGCCCTGCAAGCTAGGTGAGAGCCTGACAGCGGGATCTGCTCGGGGTCCGCTACTACCACCATCGAGTGACTTCCAGCCCTGCCAGCTAGGTGAGAGCCTGACAGCGGGATCTGCTCGAGGCCAAGGATGACACCGAGTGACTTCCAGCCCTGCCAGCTAGGTGAGAGCCTGACAGCGGGATCTGCTCGGGGTCCACTACTACCACCATCGAGTGACTTCCAGCCCTGCCAGCTAGGTGAGAGCCTGACAGTGGGATCTGCTCGAGGCCAAGGATGACACCGAGTGACTTCCAGCCCTGCCAGCTAGGTGAGAGCCTGACAGCGGGATCTGCTCGGGGTCCACTACTACCACCATCGAGTGACTTCCAGCCCTGCCAGCTAGGTGAGAGCCTGACAGCGGGATCTGCTCGAGGCCAAGGATGACACCGAGTGACTTTCAGCCCTGCCAGCTAGGTGAGAGCCTGACAGCGGGATCTGCTCGGTGTCCACTACTACCACCATCGAGTGACTTCCAGCCCTACCAGCTAGGTGAGAGCCTGACAGCGGGATCTGCTCGAGGCCAAGGATGACACCGAGTGACTTCCAGCCCTGCCAGCTAGGTGAGAGCCTGACAACGGGATCTGCTCGGGGTCCACTACTACCACCATCGAGTGACTTCCAGCCCTGCCAGCTAGGTGAGAGCCTGACAGCGGGATCTGCTCGAGGCCAAGGATGACACCGAGTGACTTCCAGCCCTGCCAGCTAGGTGAGAGCCTGACAGCGGGATCTGCTCGGGGTCCACTACTACCACCATCGAGTGACTTCCAGCCCTGCCAGCTAGGTGAGAGCCTGACAGCGGGATCTGCTCGAGGCCAATGATGACACCGAGTGACTTCCAGCCCTACCAGCTAGGTGAGAGCCTGACAGCGGGATCTGCTCGGGGTCCACTACTACCACCATCGAGTGACTTCCAGCCCTGTCAGCTAGGTGAGAGCCTGACAGCGGGATCTGCTCGAGGCCAAGGATGACACCGAGTGACTTCCAGCCCTGCCAGCTAGGTGAGAGCCTGACAGCGGGATCTGCTCGGGGTCCACTACTACCACCATCGAGTGACTTCCAGTCCTGCCAGCTAGGTGAGAGCCTGACAGCGGGATCTGCTCGAGGCCAAGGATGACACCGAGTGACGTCCAGCCCTGCCAGCTAGGTGAGAGCCTGACAGCGGGATCTGCTCGGGGTCCACTACTACCACCATCGAGTGACTTCCAGCCCTGTCAGCTAGGTGAGAGCCTGACAGCGGGATCTGTTCGTGGTTCAAAACACATCACATTCTACCATGCAGGCTAGTTACAACATTATCAGAGAGCTTGAAGGAATTTATTATAATCAAAGTGCTGCTTACACGTTTCAGGGGAAAAACGTTTGAGGTCGTCACCACTCCAAGTGAGACTCAGGGTCTCGCCCTCTACATTTTGGAGTCGGTAGCCCCCTGACCCCAAGGCTACCTTTACAATGAATGGTCCCTCCCATCTGGGATTGAGCTTCCCTACGGATGCTGACCTCCCTGCCGCATCCACTTTCTTCAGCACCAAGTCCCCCTCCACGAACTGCTTGACCCTGACATGCTTGTCAAAGTACTTGGTCATTCTTCTTTCACCTCCTCCTGCCGGATAGCGGAAAGGTCTCTTACCTCTTCCACCATGTCAAGGGAAAGCCTCAGTTCCTCCTCATTTTCTGCTTGCCATTCCTCACGGCCTTCTTTTGCTGCCACGACTCGCGGTGTTTGGACTTCGAATTCAATGGGGAGCACTGCCTCGCACCCGTGGGAGAGTTTGAAGGGGGTCTCTCCTGTAGCCGTGTTGGGGGTGGTCCTCAGGGCCCAAAGAACCGCGGGAAGCTGCTCCACCCAGCTCCCTTTCAGGTTTTCAACCTTCTTTTTGAGGAGGTTGACGATGATCTTGTTTGCGGCCTCCACCTGCCCGTTACTCCTGGGGTGATGGACCGAGGCGAACCTGAGATCGATCCCAAGCTGCTCGCAGAAGCTGGTGAACTCGGCACTGGCGAACTGGGGCCCGTTGTCCGTGACGATGGCCTGCGGCAGCCCATGGCGACAGATGATCTCCCCCCAAACAAAATTCCTGATCACCTGGGAGGTCACCTTGGCCAACGCTTTCACCTCCATCCACTTTGAGAAGTAGTCAATCATCACTAGGAGGAACCTTCTCTGGTCGCTGGCTTGGGGGAACGGCCCAACCAAATCCATTCCCCAAATTGCGAAGGGCCATGGGGCCGTGATACTTCGGAGCCGCTGGGCCGGCTGTAGCTGGAGAGGGGCAAACAGCTGGCACTTGTGACATCTTCTTGCGAACTCTGCAGCGTCTCGGCCTAGGGTGGGCCAGAAATAACCTTGCCTGACTATCCTCCCTTCCAGGGTCCGACTCCCGGAGTGACTCCCACATTCCCCGGAGTGGACTTCCTCCAAGATCCTTCGCGCTTCTCCCTCGGTTACGCAGCGGGCTAGCATCCCTGAGAGGGTCTTCCTGTATAGCTGCCCGTCCTGGAGGAGGTAGTATGCTGACTTGTGCCTCAGCTTCTTCTTGTCTACCCCCTCCGGATACTCTCCTGTGGAGAGAAAAACCACCACTGGATCCATCCATGAAGTTTGTTGATCGATTTCCATGAGCTCTCCTTCTTCGATGGAGGGGCGAAACAGGTCGGTGATGGTGCCCCCCACCTGGGGACCATGCTTAGCCAACTGATCGGCTGTTCATTCTCTTCCCTGGGCACGTGTCGGATGGTGAAAGTTTGAAAAGTGCCAATGACCCCCTTCACCTTGGCCAAGTACGATCGCAGGGTGGGCTCCCTTGCCTCGAACTCCCCGTTAATCTGAGAAGCCACTACCATGGAGTCAGTAAGGACCTCCACATCTGATACCCCCAGCTCCCTGGCCAGGCACAGCCCCGCTATCACGGCCTCGTACTCGGCCTGGTTGTTGATAATGGGAAAGTGCACCATCACAGTTTGCTCACTACGAGTCCCCTGAGGGCTTTCTAGGATCACCCCTACTCCCAGAGAATATCTTCCCGAGGCACCATCCACCCTCACTTCCCAAGGGGTCGGGCGGGTGAGCTCTTCCTCCGCCACTTCAACCACGTAGTCGGCCAGGAAGTCGGCCATCGCCTGAGCCTTGATTGAGAGCCGCGGAACGAAGGAGACGTCGAACTCGCTCAGTTCCACCGACCACTTAGCCAACCTGCCTGAATGCTCCACCCCCTCGAAGATGTTGCGGAGGGGGTGGTCGGTCACCACTCGGATTGAGTGTGCCTGGAAGTAAGGTCGCAGCCTCCGAGCCGAGATGATTAATGCGAAGGCTAGCTTCTCCAAAATCGGATATCGGAGCTCGGCCTTCCTCAGGACCCGGCTCACGTAATATATAGGGAGTTGCCTCTTTCCTTCTTCACGAACCAAGACGGAGCTCAAGGCCTCCGCCCCGACCCCAAGATACAAGAACAGGTCCTCCCCTTCCTTCGGCCCTTGGAGCAGCGGGGCCTGTGTCAACTGCACTTTGAGGGCCTGGAAAGCCTCCTCACACTCCTTGGACCATTCAAACCTCTGACCGCCCCTTAACGTTTTGAAGAAGGGGGAGCACTTCTCCCCTGCCCGAGAAAGGAAACGACTTAGCCCCGCTAGCTTCCCTGTTAGCCGCTGGACCTCCTTAGCGTTCCGCGGGATCCCAATTCCAAGATTGCCCGGACCTTATCTGGATTCGGCTCGACCCCCGCGGGGGTGAGGAGGTGCCCCAAGAACTTTCCCCTGCTGGCCCCAAAGACACATTTTAGAGGGTTCAATCGCATCTTGTACTTGCGCAGGGTGGCGAAGGTCTCCTCCAGGTCCCGGAGGTGGGAGTCCACATCCCGGCTTTTGATCATGAGGTCATCTACATACACCTCCAAATTCCTCCCCCTTTGCTCCTTAAAGACCCTATCCATCATTTTCTGGTAGGTTGCCCCAGCATTCTTAGCCCAAAGGGCATCATCTTGTAGCAGTAGCATCCATCCCCTGTGATGAACGAGACATCTTAGTGTCTGGGGGGTGCATCCTGATCTGATGATAACCTGAAAAAGCATCTAAAAAACTCATTACAGAAAAACCGACGGCTGAGTCAACCAGCGCGTCGATTCGAGGCAAAGGATAACAGTCCTTAGGACAAGCTTTATTAAGTAAGGAAAAGTCGATACACATCCTCCACCGGCCATCTCCTTTTTTACCATAACCACGTTGGAGACCCAGCCGGGGTACTGAATCTCAGACACGAAGCCGGCCTTGAGGAGTTTTGCCACCTCCTCCCTGATGGGCTCCGCCAGCCTGTCGGCAGTGGACCTCTTCTTCTGCTGAACGGGGCGTGTTCCCGGGTCCAGGTTGAGGCGGTGGCAAGCCACATCCGCGTCAACCCCCGGCATCTCCGCGGCGTTCCAGGCGAAGATGTCCACGTTCTTTTGGATGCACTCCAGCATCCTGCCTTGGTCCTCCGGGGTCAGCCCCCCGCTGACGCGGATCTTTTCCATCCTTCCCCCTCGGGTGAGCACCTCCAGCTCCACCACTTCCTCTGCTGCCTCCAGCCTGGATTGTTCTGCCCATCCTTCAGCATCCCCTTCCTCCGGAACGGGGACCTCTACCTCCATCGCTCCTCTCACGGCCCTCACTTCGGCCACCTCCTCCTGATCTCCTCCTGCCGCCTTTTCTGCGCAGTCCTTCACTCCCAGCTCCTCCCCTCCTGCTTCCTGCTCGACCTCCTCCATTCCCCGCCCCATCTCCTCGGCTCCCTCTTGCCAGGAGATGGTGTTCACCGCAGTGACATAACACTCCCGCGCCACCTTTGGGTCCCCTCTAACCCTGACCTGGACCCCCTCAGCGTTGAACTTCAAGCATTGATGGAAAGATGAGGGGACGCAGCGGAAGGCGCTGATCAGGGGCCTTCCGAAGATGGCGCTGTAGCTGCTGGGGGCGTCCACAATGACGAACTTGCAGTTTCGGGACTGCCCCCCCCCCAAGGTGACATGGAGGCCAACTCCTCCCTCTACTTCCTTCCTTTCTCCTGAAAACCCGAACAAGGGGCCATCTGAGGCCAGCACCCTCTTTGCCTCCACCTTCATTGCGTCGAACGCCTTTTTGAAGACGACGTTGACGGAACTCCCGTTGTCCACGAGGATCCGAGAGACGGTGAAGTTCTCGATGGCCGCCTTGATGACCAGCGCATCACAGAACGGATCCTCGTGGTCTGGCATATCACTCCTGGAGAAGGTGATCCTTTCCTCCGGTGGTGGGGTTTGGGATGTAGAGGCGACGCTCCGCCGGTACATGGTGTGGAGACTGGCCTTGCGGGAGGCCTCGATCCCTACTCCCCCGTGGATCACCCCGATCCCCCCTCGGGTCCCCACATCCACCCGGTCTTCGCAACGATCCTCCTCCGCCCGAGGCAGGACCTCCTCAATCCTCACTTCCTGTCTCTCTTGCTGCTGCCGCTGCTCCCTATTCCCCCTCATCTCGAGGAACTCCGGACAGGTGGTCGTTGCATGCCCCTCTTCCTGATGGAAGTCACAATAGGGCAGCTCCACCCTGACCTCTCTTCTCCTCCTCCTCCACACTCCTCTCCTGGCCCCCAAGGCTATGGCCATGGCCTCTTCTTGATCGGGGAGCCGGGGCCTCTGGCCCTGCCTCCAGCCTGGGGGGTGGAATTGGTCTTGCCTCCCCTGAAAGTGACCCCTTCCGAAGTTCCCTCTCTGTGGCCCCTGCCCCTGCCACTCAGGCCTCCAGCCCAACCGACGGTCGGGCTCCTGACGCCCCCACCCCGGCTGCTGCGGCCCTTGGAGCTGCCTCTGCTCCCTCTGCCTGGACTCCCCTCTTCTCTCCTCCTGTCCTCTTCCTCCCTTCGACTCCCTCTCCTCCTCTGTGGCCCACCTGGCCAACTTCCTTGCAAACTCCGGGTTCGACGCCTCCCCGTCGACCTCTCTCGCCGCCCTTTCCATCAACTCCTCATAGGAGAGGGGAGGAACTCTTTTCAGCTCCATTCGGAAGAAACCCTACTGCAGGCCCAGGGTAAAGGCCATCATCAGACTATGGCCCGACATCTCCTGGACCTGAGTAACCTCCTCCTGAAATCGGTCCACGTAGCTTCCCAACGTCTCGTTCACCCCCTGCTTAATGTGAAACAAAGACTCGGACTCCTTCTTCCTCTTCTTCGAGGTGGTGAATCTCAGCATGAATCCTCGGCGCAGGTCCTCGAAGCAGTAGATGGAGCTGGCCGGTAGCTGGTGGAACCACTCTCTCGCCTTTTCCCGGAGGGTGATGACGAAGAGCCGACACTTGAATCCGTCCGACATCTGACGGATGGAGACCACGTCCTCGAACTATTGGACATGCTGGACCGGGTCTCCCTTCCCAGTGTAATAGGACATCTCGGGCTCCCTGAACCCATCCGGAACTGGAACTGAAGAGACCAACTCGCTGAAAGGGCTCTCTCCCCCCACTAGGCGAGCTGGCGAGTCTCGCGAGCCCAGCTCATCGAAGCGACCTCGGCCTGCCGAGCCGGGAAAAGCTCGCGCCCGGGGAGCTCGCACCCTCGGCCTTCCTCGGCCACTTCCTTCCCAGCTCGCCTGTCGGGAACGTCCTCGCCCAATGAGGGGGCGGCCGCGATCTGGATTGCCGGAGTCGAGCACTCGGCCCGCGTGCCGAGTGCGAACTTGACAAGAGTCAGCACCTCGTTTCTGAAGTCTTCAAACATTCTCACCGTTACGAGAGGCGGGGGGGGGGGGGGCGGCGAGCTCGGCCTGTCGGATCCTTGTCCCGTCATTGAGCTCGCGGAAACATTTCTACGCTGACCACTCTCCATGCTCACCGCACCAAAATGTTGAAACCGGAATCCGGCTTCCTGTGGAGCTCGCCCTTGGGGAAGGGGGTGGTCTCGCGCCTACTTCGCTCCTGCAAGAAAAATGACAAAGCAAGGAGAAACAGACCCAAGGGCTCGGCAGGGAGGTCCCACCACAAACCCGGAAGATCTCAGAGCGCTTCCCCTCCTTAGCCTGAAGCCGAGCTAAGGTACCCTCAGAAAGCACTTGAAGATTTTGGGGAGAAGAGCACAGGGAAAAAATCTGCCTTCTGGGGTACCCCTTGGGTCCTATTTATAGCTTTTGAAATCCGGACTGCCAATAACCAAAATAAATGACCTGAAATTACCAGAAAACCCTCGGCTGGGTCTGCCAACAGCCAAACTCTGCTGTTTTGAAGGGCTGTGGGCAGACCAGCAGGGGTAAAACAGTAAAAAGTACCTCTGACCCCTAGGCGAGCTGGGAGCTCTGGTCTCCCCGGCGTGCTCTGCTCGCCCTCTGCTGCCGAGCTCTACTGCGAGGGCGCGAGTTGCAGCCCGCTCGGCGAATGCCGAGCTCGGGGTCGCCGATCGACGATCTCTGGCCGACGTTTGCCGAGCTCAGCCTCGCCCCTGTTGCTGCCGAGCTCGCCTGCTGCTCCTAACCTGATCTGCTCGCCCCCTGGTGATCCTGCTCGCTGGACACGGGGTTGTACAGTAATGCTCACGGCTGAAACTTCCAAAATCTTCACTGCCGCCTATGTATGTGGATCCGTGCAACTATTGCCTGAGGTCCAGAACTTCTTCGACTTTTATTCCTTCCACATGCATTTTATCTTCTCTACCGCCATCGCGCCTATTCTCCCTCGAAGCCAATATTGCTCCCATAATTCTAAAGTTTAAGGCTTTGTTTGGTTCGGCGGTGGCGGATCGATCCGGCGGGTGAAAACAGAGTATTCGAAACGGAGGGGGGAGGTGGCTGCTCCAAACGAAGCTTTTTGGGGCGTTTCTCAAAGCGGGCGGGTTGAAAAGGAGCAAACGCCGTCGGAGATTCATTTGTTTACCCGCATTCCGTCGGCGTTTGCCCCAAACGGAGCAGCGAAACGCCAAACCAAAAAGAGCCTAAGTCTTTTCGCTCGAGAAAATCATCTTTCCCCCTTCCCATGTATTAAAAAAACATCTGAGTTAAATTTTGATAGAAAAAATTCTGAAAGTAAGGATGGTGAGTTCGATCCTTCAATCCTTTAGTATCTTTAAGTTTTGTGAAGAATGACAGAATACTTGTGGATAGTCAACTTCCCAAAATAACGGTTACTAATAGAAAATTATGTGTGTATAGTCAACCTTGTTGCGGTCTAACTCGACGTTCCGATCGGGCCGGCATACTGGGACCGTTTTATAGCTCTCGGAACAGTCGAACGCGCACACAGCCAATAAAGTATGTCGATTGTACACAAGCAGTTTTAACGTGGAAAAACCCCTCAACTGGGTAAAAAATCACGTGACCGGGTCGGTGCCAGTCAAATTCCACTATCTTTGGGTTGTTACAACTTGTTTGTGAAGTCGATGGTGACTGTAACGCCCCTGACTTTCCGGCAATTATTTAATCCTCTTGTTGACGCCATAATGACGTAAGGGGCGTTACGTTATCGTGGAGTTGACGGCGCAGCGCCGTTAGTGCGTTTTCGCATCTATTTGATCGAGTCGGTCAAATTCGTGAATCATTGCCGAAAATGGAAAATTTCACGTTGGAAAATTAAATTAATTAATTTTTGACATGCTCGTCAAGTTTCGTCGCGATCCGAGCGATATTCGAGCCTCGGCGAATTTCCGAAGTTTTGTAAAATTTATGTTCACAGTAGACTTTGATGATTTATATCTCAAGAACGGCTCGTCGGATTTTGGTTCCGTATTCGCCGTTGTGTTCGTAGCGTCAGCATTCGCTTACGGTGCAAATTTCGTTTAATCCGGCGCGCGTTTGAGCCTCTGTTTTGATCTCGTGTTTTCTTATTCAAAAATATATCTTTTACATGAAGTAAATGTGAGGACGAGTAGCCTGAGCGTCTGCAGTTGTCCCATGCACGGCGTGGCATCACGGCGCGTATTTTCTTTACTCTGACGTATTTTTGGATATGAAGAAAATGCGGGTCGTGACAGTGACAGACCACCTTTCGTTACAGTTTTGGAGGTGAGAGAACACTTAGTACGCGGCGGGCGACAGGCCGTCGCGCCGGTAGTTGTTACGAAATGCGTTTCGCGTTGGTGGTCTTTGGTTAGCGGCTTGCTGATTCTGGATGTGAAGCGGAGCATCTGGACTTGCGGTTGTGGGGGCCACTTTTGGAACTGAGAGATTCGGCTTCGTTGGGTGGCCTTGACTTGACTCGCTCGTGGCTCGGGCGCGGCTCGTTGGAGAAATTCGGCAAAACTTCAACCTGAGGAAGAAGAATAGTCGGAGGAAAAAAATGTGAGAAATGTATAGTCCTGGGACTCTTTTCATAGACTTTGGGTGGTGGTTATGGTGGTCACGCGGCTATCCACACACCATAACCACCATCATGATTAATTTTGGTATAGTTTAAATACGCGTATTTCGCTATTTGGAGATCACTTAAATAAATTATAAAATATTAATTAATCCCCCACCCCCCATTAACTCAGCGGTTAGTGGGTGCTTACGCGTAAATCAGATGGCCGAGAATGCTCTGATTCGAACGGACGACGAGAGCGGGACTCCGCGGGCATCCGACGAACTTGCCGTCAAGTTCGCCGGTGAGGGGAAGATCGCTGACGGCGGCCGGGGCGGAGCGGCCGCTCCCCTTGGCCGTGCGCCAGCGACCAAAGGTGGGGGCGGCCCGGGCGGCCGCCCCCACTGCCGCGCGGGCGACCGAGGAAGGGGGAGGCCCGGGTGGCCGCCCCCTCTACCGCGCGGGCGGCCGAGGAATGGGGCGGCAGAGGAATGGGGCGACCGAGGAAGGGGGCGGCCCGGGCGGCCAAGGAAGGGTGAGGCCCAGTTGGCCGCCTCCTCGGCCGCTCCGGCGGCCGAGGAAGGGGGAGGCCCGGGCGGCCGCCCCTTGGGCCGCGCTGGAGTCCGAGGGAGGCGGGGCTCAGGCGGTCGCTTCCTCGGCCGCGCCCGGGGCCGGTGCGGTGAGAGAGAGCGGGCGGTCGGCGTCCGGGAGGAGATCGGCGCCCGCCGCACGCCACCCGCCGCCCACGAGGTGGGGCCGTGGCGGTTTGCCCATTACGTGTAATGGGATCTGTGCGCGGGGGATCATGCGAAGTGATCGCGCGCGCGGTCAGTCCCATGATCCCACTTCATTTGAGGTCGGGATCATGGGTGGGCAATTATGTGCACACTCAATTTCTATAATATGGAGGTCATCCCCAACAAACCTCTTAAAACAATACTTGTGATTAACAGTTAGTGCGGATAGCCAAATATATGACTCAAATATCAGCGCCCATGAAAAAATTACATAAAAGCTCCTGGAAATTTTCAACGGCATGTTCTTTTATTTTAAGATGATCATGGTCAAATTGATTACAAGTGAGCTAGCTTAGGCTTGGTTTGGGAAAATAGTCGTGTGGAACAAGCTTTAGGCTCCGTTTGACATGGTGGTGGCGATCATGATCATGTGGTTAAATTGTCATTCGTTAACGTCCACCTAAAGAACTTCATCCACTTTTATGTTCAAACAGATGATATTTGTTAGGCGTTACTCAACGAATGACGGTTTAACCCAAGACTAGGCTAAAATACTTCTCTTTTTGACTCCATTTTGCAAAAGTGATTGTTAACCGCAACCCGTTATTTTGTTTGTCGCACCCCAAAATTTCTCAAGTTTTCGCGTCTTTTCGAAATACGCCTTGTACATGTAATATCAGGAAAAATGTTCAACACGAAAGTTGTAGATATCGACGAGATCTACAACTTTCGTGTTGATCACTTTTCCTAAAAATGTATGTACAAGTTGTACTTTACAAATATGTTCAGGTTTGCGCTTTTTCGAAATACGTCTTGTACATGCAATTTCAGGAAAAGTGTCCAACACGAAAGTTGTAGATCTCGTCGATATCTACAACTTTCTTGTTGAACACTTTTCCTGAAATTGCATGTACAAAGCGTATTTCGAAAAGG
>CM077157.1:26190688-26489782 GCA_039583875.1 Platanthera guangdongensis
TTGGCCTAATTCTTCTTCGAAGAGTCGAAGGAAGTTATGATCAAAAAATAGACCATTTTAAAATTTCATCTCTACAACAAGTTGGTCATGAGCAATAACGGCCCTCTTTTCGATGGAGAGAAGAATCTATCAATACGGCAAATTGAAAGCTCTTACAGTTTATGTAGGCAACATTGTTATAGCAGGTGATGATCTGGAAGAAGTTCAAACTCTAAAAGAAAGGTAGGCTAGATAATTTGATGTAAAAGGCTTAAGAAACGTCAAGTATGTTTTGGGCATTGAAGTCGTCGGTCCAGGCATATGATTTTTATCTCCCAGAGGAATTATATTCTTGATTTACTTGAGACATCGAGAATGAATAGGTGTAGATCGACCAACACCCCTATCAAATCAAACCACAGGCTAAGACGAGATGACGGAGAAATAGTTGAGGGCATCCCTAATTTTTAGAGATTAGTGAGGAAGTTGATTTATTTGTCGCATACACACCCAAATATCTCGTATGTAGTTGAGTGACCATCTAGTACATGCACTCACTAAAGACTCATCATCTTGTTATTGCACACCGTATTCTTAGATACATCAAGTTCTCTCCTGGGAGTGGTATCATATTCTCACTGAATGAAGAGCTGAATATTAAAGTCTACATAAACGCAGATTTGGTTGGATCGATTGATGATCGACGGTCCACCTCAGAATATCACACTTAGGTTGGTGGGAATTTGGTTACATAAAGAAGTAAAAAACATGGTGTGCATTGTTGAAGCTGAATTCAGAGTCATGACACATGAAACTTGTGAAGAAATATGGATTCAAACTACTATGAGAAACCTTGGCCTTGAGAAAATGAGTCAAACATACTATAATATGATAACAAGGCGATCATTAGTATTGTTCATAACGCTTTTTAACGTGATCACACCAAATACATTAAAGTTGACAGACACTTCATTAAAGAAAATAAGAGAGGAATTGTATGTACTCCGTTCGTCCGTTTGAACTACAAATGACAGACATTCTCACGAAAGGATTGAGTATGAGTGTTTTTTAAGGATCATTACTAAGTTGGGCATGATCAACCTTACATGCCCAACTTGAGGGGGTGTATTAGCATTTATTAGTTACTTTTTCCAATATTTCTCTATTATATGTATTTCCTCTTCATTACCCCCTCACCTCTATATATTAAAGTGAGGCTTATTGTAATGAATTAAGACTAGTAATTTACCATTTCAACAATAACAATGCAACAAAAGAATAATTTCTACATCTCTATACTTAAAACAAGACCTCACTAATCTTTGGCAAAGAAAATGAGAAAATGGTACAAGAGATATTGGCATAGTAAACTGTCATACAATTCATTTGTCTTAACAGAATTGATTGAAGGCAGTGGATATGAACTCTCCCCATTGATCGATATGCAAAGCTTTCATTTTATGTTCAGATTGATTTTCTACCATCTTTTTGAACTTGATGAATATAGACAGGACATCAGATTTTGCATGGAGGAAATATACTCATTGCATCCGGACATAGTCATCTACAAATAAAAGATAATACATGTTTCCTATTGTAGATTCAGTTGTTGTAGATCCCCTTATATCTGCATATATAAGTTCCAATGGTTGTGTAGTTCTGTGCACTGTATATTTGGGAAAAGGTAATCTTTGTTTCTTTCCCAATATATATCTTTCACATATATATGTTGAAGTTTTGCTTTTATGCAAATCATCTATTCCTATCACCAAACATTTTCTGTGTAATAAATGTAAATCTGATAGATTAAGGTGTCCATACCTTTGATGTCATAATTGAAGCAGATTGGATCGTTGCCTAGATAATGCTGTTGAAGTCATTGGAGTCAGATATAATGGAAATACATTGTTGTTTGTCATCTCTATAGTCATTAATTTTTTCCCATTTGGTCTCTTATCTAGCATTTTTTTGCTATTAAATTGCAAAGTGTATCCTTTATGAGCCAATTGCCCAACACTTACGAGATTATGAGCTAAAGAAGCTACACAATGCACATTGGAGATTTGTTTTTGTTCACCTTATGAAATAAATACTACTATACTTCCTTTCCTTCAAATTTAAAAGTCTGCCATCTCCCAAGATAACATGAGCTTTAGGAGAATTACTAAGAGTGCAGAAACTGGCCTTGTTGTGAGTCATGTGATTAGAGCATCCACTATCTAAGAACCATATATCATGTTGTGGATGTTCTAAAGATTCGCAGCAGTACATGAATAAAGCATGTGATCCATATCAACATTCTTCCCTTTCTCCTCTAATTTCCCTATGTAGTGAGCTTCTTCCTTGTTTTGAAACCAACAATCTTTATTGAAATGCGTTGGTTTCTTGCAACGCTTGCACTTATAAAAACAATCATTTGTGTTATGAGTGTTTTCATTGTATAAAGTACAATACCCTGGAGGAGAATTATTATCTCTCTATATTTTTACCTCTGCTCTTCCTCGACCTCCTCTGGAAAATACTTGTCCTGAGGTCCACTGAGAAGGGTTTGTGCTGATTTGATGAACTAACTATAGCTCTCTTCATATCACTTCCCTTTTGCAGTTTTAATTTTGTTTGCAAAGCTTTTTCTATAAGGACTTCATACAGCTTCATTCGATCTTCATGCGATCTTAAAGATCCCATAAGTTCTAGCATAGTAAGAGTCTGAATGTTTTTGACTCCTCTATCATTGTTGTAGAAACGTTGAGTAAACATTGTATATATTTCTTGAACATCAAATTACAAGTGAGAGTACAAATATATAGGGAGAGAGAGAGAGAGAAATCCATATTACAAGATGTAGACTAAACAACCTAGTTAAGAGGCTAAATGGGTCTTTACTAATGGGCTTTTACATATATCATTCAACACTCCCCCGCAAGCTGTAGCGTACAAATCGTAGGCACCGAGCTTGGACAAGAACTGATAGTACAGAGGTCGTGGTAAGACTTTGGTGAGGATGTCCGCAACTTGCTTGGTAGCTTGAACATGCATTAACTCTACCTTCTTTAATTTAATCTATTCTCGAATGAAATGACAATCAACCTCAATGTGCTTCGTCCGTTCATGGAAAATAGGACTTTTTGGCAATGTGTATGGCAGCCTGACTGTCGCAAAATATAGTGGCTGATGCGGAAAGCTTGAATCCTAAATCATCAAGGAGACCCTCAAGCCAAGTGAGCTCAGACACAACCGATGTCATTGAACGATACTCGGCCTCAGCGGATGAACGGGCAACAACAGACTGTTTCTTGCTACGCCAAGTAATGAGATGTCCTCCAAAATAAGTGCAGTATCCACTAGTGGAACGTCGATCATCCAATGAACCAGCATAATCAGCGTCACAATAAGCACTCAGAGATAAGGGAGACGAAGAGGGCTTGTATACAAGTCCCGTCCAGGAGCAGTCTTCAAGTATCGAAGAATGCGCTCAACTGCCTGGAGATGAGAGATACGTAGCTCATGCATGAATTGACTGACAATCCCAACAGTAAATGGTATATCAGGTCTTGTAACAATGAGATATATTCGTTTTCCCACAAGACGGCGATAATACTCTGGGTTTGGAAGGAGTAGATCAGAGTCTGGGCATGAGGGCAGAGCTTGTGATTAATATTCATGGGAATGTCGGCAGGCTTGCATCCAGAGTAGCCCGCATTGTGAAGCAAGTCAAGACGGTACTTCCTTTGATATAACATCAGTCCATCAGGTCGCCAAGCCACCTCGAGAACAAGAAAGTAGCGAAGGCTTCCCAAGTTATTTGGTTGAAACACAGTCGTCAGATGTTGTTTGATCATATAAATTCTAGTAATATCGTCTCCCGTAATCAGAATATCATCAACATATACCAAGAGAATCACTGTGCCTGTTGGACGATGCCGAGTGAATAATGAGAAGTCGGTTGAACTCCGAGTGAACCCAACAACACTAACAGTCTGACTAAATTTGTCAAATCATGCCCGAGGCGACTGTTTGAGACCATAAAGTGACTTCTTCAGAGAACAAACAAGGGACTCCCCCATGGTCTCAAATCCGGGAGGTTGTTGCATATAAACAATTTCCTGTAAATTACCATTAAAAAACATTTTTGACGTCCAGTTGGTGCAACTGCCAGTGTCGGCGAACAGCGAGGGAGATCAACACACGAACAGTATTCAATTTGGCAACTGAGAAAAGGTCTCATCATAATCTAGATCTTGTTGTTGAGTAAAACCACAAGCCACCAGACGAGCTTTCAAACGTTGAACCCCCCATCTGGTCCTTGTTTGAGGGCAAACACTCACTTACAATCCACGCAAGTTTGTCCAGAAGGAAGAGGGACAAGATCCCAAGTGTGATCTGCCCAAAGGACAGACATTTTCCTCGTCCATAGCTGCTCGTCATCCTGGATGTTGGAGAGCTTGATGTGGGACTAAACAACCTAGTTAAGAGGCTAAATGGGCCTTTACTAATGGGTCTTTACATAAATCATTCAACAGTTATTATAACATAATTATATTTTAAAGGCAAGTCATGTTGTACCTTTTGCACAATCTTCTTTTCTTGAATCTCATCTCCCAAGCTTCTTATGTTATTAACAAGATTATTCAATGTACTAAGATATGTTTGAATATCTTCAGAGTATTTCATACGAAGATTTTCAAATTCAATCCCTAAAGTTTGGAGTTTGATAGCAATAACCTTTTCGGATCCTTGAAATTCAAGATTTAAGGAATCCCAAACATGTTTTGTTTATTTGGCTATGATGATCCGAGGAATAATTGTTCGGCCCACACCTTGTAGAATATATAATATAGCCATTGAATCTTTTTTAAGTTTTTCATTATACTCCTTTAGATGAGTAGTATCTGTTGGGGGTATTCCTGGTAAACTCGTTTGCACCACATTCCATAGATCTTGGGAGATAAAGAGAGCTTTCATCAGGACTTTTCAATAGTCAAAAGATTCTCCTTCAAACATTGGGACCGTAGAAGCAGCATAATTAAATGTTGGCCCTGTAGAGGAACTTGAGGATGCCATGGAGGAAAACAAAGCTTTTTGATTATTGATGTGATACTATACATGATTTTGATGGCAGAGCATACTTCACTACGCTGTGATACCATTGTTAACTTAATGAAGTAATAATCACACAGTATTGTACTTAAAATCAGATTTTAATGCTTGATTTTTCAGAGTTTTTTTCATACATATAATTACATAGAATGGGACTTTTATAGCCCAATTTGCATAAGCGCAGCCAAACTTGAAAAAGTGCAGCCCAACTAAGAAACAAAGCATTAGAGAACTGAACATATCTTATTATTACAAATGAGATATTTAACTAAGATCTTTGTTTTGCAAGAACAGGTGGGAGGAGCTCTCGATGACAAAGCTTTTGTGCATCTTCCTTTCATCTTCCTTTCTTCTTCTCGCTTCTTCTCTTTGTCTTATCTTTTGTTATCTCCTTATTATCTTTTGCTGAGTTATGCTTTTATTTCATAATTATAGTTTGCACTTTTCTTTAAATTTTGTCTTTCTAATAAAATTGCTCAAGATTGGAATGCTGACAATGCTTTGGATTTAGGTTCCAGGAAACAAAACCACCTTATTATTGTATGAAACACTCAAAAGTCAAAACTACTGAAATAAATATTTTTGCCACCAAATATCTTGAAGAAAAATTATAAAGGGATTTTTTTAATTCCAACTCTGTTCTCTAGTTGTGGCTGTGTTTTGCTTTAGTTTGTTCCTATTATTCTTCTTGTGTGCCCGGATTGTGCAAGTGGTGCATTCCCAACTATACATGTAAGTTGATAGCCTATATCAAAATCAACTTTTGCACCCAATTAAATCAAGCAATCTTAGAGCGTGTGTATATATATATATATATACACCTCACATTGGCAAAAGAACAAACAGCTTGTGTGCATCCAATACTCATCCGGCTAGAAGGAAAACAACTTTTGATGGCAACACAAAAATGGATCCTAAGAGGAAGGCACCAACCAATGTCCTTTGTGCCCAACCAAGAATAAAAGAAAATGAGGAAAAAGAGACATACCATGTTGGGTTCAGTGATGCGCCACCGGACCGTACGTCGAGCCACCACGCCAGCTGTTGGCCGCCGACAAAGTGCTGGATCTGCGGCCATGCGGCGCACAACTAAGAATTGTCTTTGTAAGAATTCGTGAGAATAGAAGCAGGCGAGAAAAGCCGAGGATGTTGAAAGAAAGGAACGTGCAAGGCTCTTCTCATCAGTTATTTTTAGGCAGCGCCTTTGAAAGTGATGTAAATTGGATAATAAATTGAAGGCTAATAATGCAAAACGAATTTTGATTGTAGTAGGACAGCTGGACAGAGATGCTTAATTATGTGATTAGGAATATAATTTTCTAATTCTTATATTACTCTAATATTATTATAGTCTCTCTTGTTATCTTTGTTGCGCGTCACTTGTCGGACAGTCTTAGTTCGGAATCGAACAGGGTGCGTAAATAGTCAATGAAAATTCAGCAGCAATGACATGAGGCTTTTTTTACAATGGAAAATCAAAAATGGTGAAAAACCACATGACTTGATCTGTGTCGGGCCAAAATCCACTATTGAAAGCTTTCTCAGAAGGTGACAGACCACATCTCCGTTACAAGATTTGAATACAAGAAGAGCAGAAAATAAACTAAGTTCACGAAACTTGGATGAGTGTGTTTACAAAATTTGGATTTGAGCGTCCACGAAGCTTGGATGAGAGCGTCCTTATGGAGAAAATTGGTAAGTCATTGAAGCTTTGAAGTGTTTTCACTCGAGCATCCACAAGAGTGCTTTCTGGTATCTTCTCCCGAGCTCACAAAAGTGTCCAAGTGAGAGTCGGCATTGTTCACACCAGAGAGGGAGCGGAGCAAGTTCCAAGCGGAGAACTATCTAAATCTCGTGTTCTCGCCGGAAAAACTCAGTGCTCACTCTAGTGCTTTCCGGTGCCTTCTGTGTTTGTGCAATAAAAATATAGAAAAAGTGATGTTATTATTTATTTTAGACCAATTATAATTTTAATCCTATTTTATTTGATTTTAAACATTTTTTTTCAATCTTAACAAGCATAAAGCCAATGAAAGAGAAAAAGAAACAAATTGTTCTTTGGCGCTCCCATGAGTGTCTTTTAAAGCATTCACTAGAGCATTCATTATGGAGAGTAGAGTCCACACTTGAGCGAGAGAGCAAGTAAACTCCACACTTGGGCGAGAAAATAAGCAAAGTGAACACTTAAACAGAGTGGGCACCTGAGCAGAAGAGCAAGCAAAGTCCCAAGCCTTCGTCGAAAAACTACTTCTGAATATTTATAAAAGTGATAGACTCGTCGACAGCACAAAACAACATCGTGTGCGGCTTTTTTTTCATTGCAAAAGATTCTGTGCAACCTCATGTGTAGGCCCAATGGTGAAAATAGGCGACGGGAACATTGTATTCATATAGACACTGTTTGGCACAAATATTTTGCACCGGCGAGCTTGGATAAAAATGTCACCGCTATACAATAAGGTCACGTTTGGTGGGGCTGATCCGCGCAACGATACGGCGGACCGCACCGCCAGACCGCAGCCCCGCCTCGTTTGGCGGGGCAGTGGTCGGCCGGGGATCAGCTCTGCCGATGAAATTCACGCGGTTATGATAGGGCGGTGCGGATGAAATGCACCCCCGCACGATAGTTGCACAAAACTAGGCCTAAATGTTTGACATGACAATGGTTATGAGTGTTGTGGCCGCACCAAAGGAATCCATAATCATATTCCTATTGGGGCCCAAAGGGGGGGCCAATGAAAACGGCACAGTGCACCTTTAGGCCATGCAAAATGGCGGCCCTAAAACAAAAAGGAATACGAATATGACCGTTTGGTGTGTTCTGAAGTTGCAACGGCTACCTGCACTTGTTTCAGTGTAGACAGTGCAGTAATGAATTAATAAAGCTGCTCTCCCTGCCCCACCTCGTTTTGAAATTAGAATTAGAATTTAGAAACAGTAAATGCAATATTAATTCTATAAATAATGATCTAAAATATAAAGCCATGCATTATATGCCACCATCTTGTGGCTTCTCTCGGGCTATTGTGGGTTTCGCAAGTGTGTTGTAGTGTACTGTGCAATACTACATATTTAACGGGTGTAACTGCATCCGTCTCACATACACATTTCGATGTAAGTGTTGATGCACTAATAATTATTGAATGACGCATTGCATGCTGCAGTACAACACTCCCCCTATTCCCCCTTATCATAGCCGAGTTTAATAAGTGCAATTGGGCTCCTCCTTACATTGATATCTTTGTCCAACATATTTTATATTATTAAAATATATATATAATAGGAATCCTTATTCCTTAAGAGTAAAAACAATGCGTCTATTTTTTTCCGGACAACTTCTTTATTCATAAAATGCCGTTATTTTGGCAGGCCAAGTATTTGGCCGGTTCAAGCTGGCTCTCAGGGAGATTCTATCGAGTTTGAGTCAAAAAAATAACGGGCTCGTGTTTTTCTGATCTTAGGCTCCGTTTTTCAATTGTGCTTTTCTTCCAATCCAAACGGATTATGATGCTCACAACATGTAAAATTTTATTATGGGAGCTGAGAAAGAGGTCGCAGATGTTGTGCAATTGACACCAGCCCGTGAGTACGGAATTCGTTGCGGACAATAGCAACGGAAGCGAATTTTTGAGCAAATAGTGGCGCGCACCAAACAATCAAAGAAACTAGTACTAGATTCCAAAACACAGAAAAAACACAAGAGATTTACGTGGTTCGGAGTTAAGCTCCTACATCCACGAGGAGAGCGCGCCGGATCCACTAATAAAAAAAAATTATCCGATTACAACACAGACACTCAACGATTCTCAGCGTATCGACACTAACCTTGAATAGGAAAAAAAATAAAGAACAACAAGAACAAGAGGGAAGAGAAAAACTCTCCTATGCCGGCCACAAGAAAAGACTGATCGGTGCCGCCGCTCGCAACCCCCTTTTCTCCCCTAGACGCTGCTGGCGAGAGACCGCCGCAGCCTTGATGTCGTCGGAGAAGAAGGAAACCTCTGCCCGCCCTTGCCGCCGCCGGATCTCCAAGATCGCCGGAGAAGAGAGCCTAGATCGGGAATTCCGATCCTCGCCGAAGAAGAACCGCCCGCCGATCCAGATTTTTGCACGTCGCCGGTAAACACCACTGCCCAAGATCGGGCCCTATGCCCGCCGGAGAAGAGAGCCTTGATCGGGTATCCCGATCCTCGCCGAAGTCGCCGAAGGAGAATCACCCGCCGTCGCTCGATCCCTGCTGTCGTCGGATGCCGCGCTCGGGATGATGCCGCCGCTGAACTTCTCCTGCTGTCGTCGCTTCTCCTTCTTTTTCTTTCTCCCGATAGTTTCTATTGGGTTAGGTTTTTTTATCACCTGTATATATATAGCATAAAAGATAAAAGTTGGTTCAGCCCAAGGCCAAAACCAAAACAATAACCGAACCGGTCCGGTTTGGAGCCATCAAAACAACATGCAGAAACACTAAATCACAATCAGAAGTCAAATAGTAATCAGCACAATAGAAGTATAAGAGTAGAAATCTGGAATTCAATCTCGATTATATATGACGATTCAGGGACCCTTATTTATAGGCGCGAGAAGGAGTGTCGTCCCCACCCATACTGATAGGGTAATCGCCTGCCAACCCGCGAGCTAGTATCACCTGTCCGCACAAGGCGAACCCTAAAGTCAAGCCGCGCGAACAACACGCAAGGAATGTTGTCAGCTTCACTAGTCCGCGTGCGGTAAACCAACTATCCGCATACGCGGAAAGAATCAACGGTCTGCATAAGTTGTGCGGACAGAACCACCAGTCAGAGTCGACCTAGACAACTTAGCCATGTGTCCTAATCGATCCCGCGCAAATGACGAACTGACGAACTCGCATCCAGCTTGCGACAAGGATCGAACTGTCGGTCTAGTATCCATACCGCGTAGTTCAATGAATTCTGCACCCTGAGCAAACCAGTCGGACTCTGAAACAGACTGTGCTCCAAGCGGTCACTGTGAACTAGGCAACCAGACCAGACTTATCACAACTCCGTGACCAAGTTCAAACACCAGCGAACTCTAATACCGTCTTGATGCTCCATGAACACTAATACCGCCTATAACACACAGACCCCGACTGGCGACTACAAGCCCCCTCTCTCTGGGGCCGGCACGATCAGAATGAGCCGATATGAGCCAAGTCCAAGCAATGTTTGAACTTGATTCCGGTCAGAGGCTTGGTTAACATATCCGCTATGTTTTCCTCTGTCGGGACTTTCAACAACTGAATGTCCCCTCCTCCGACAAAATCCCTCAACTTGTGATAACGAACGTCAATGTGCTTGGTACTTGCGTGGTAGACCGGGTCTTTCGCAAGACAGATGGCACTCTGACTATCACAATGAAGTTTCACAGCCTCCTGAGAAACCTGCAGCTCTGCGGTGAGACCCTTGAGCCAAATGGCTTCCTTTGCGGCCTCCACTGCAGCGATATACTCCGCCTCTGTAGTGGACAGAGCGACTATATCCTGCAAAGTAGCCTTCCAACTTATGGAACCTCCACCTAGAAGTAAAATGTATCTAGTCGTGGATCTCCTTCTATCTAGGTCACACGCATAGTCGGAATATACATATCCCTCTAACACACCCGCAACATCACTCTTCCTGAAGAGTAATCCGACGTTGGCTGTCGCGTTCAGATATCGTAAAATCCATTTGACAGCTTCTCAATGTTGTCGCCCTGGATTTGTCATATATCTGCTCACGACGCTGACTGCCTGAGTGATGTCTGGTCTAGTGCGGACCATCGCATACATCAGGCACCCCACCGCATTCGCATACGGTACACTCAGCATCTCCTGTCGTCCCTTCTCAGTGGTAGGGCACTGAATGAACGATAACCTAAAATGTTGTCCTGAGGGGGTTGAGACAGCCTTGGAGTCACTCATACTGAATTTCTCCAATACCTTCTTAATATACCCAGTTTGAGACAACCAGAGTATGTCGCGCTCTCTGTCTCGACGAATCTCCATCCCAAGGATCTTCTACACATGTCCGAGATCTGTCATCTCGAACTCCGAGTGCAGCTTCTCCTTTAATAAGGAGATCTCCTGGGCTGATTTGCACACGATTAACATGTCATCGACGTACAACATCAGAATTAAGATATCCCCATTCGCCAGGAATCTAAAATACACACAAGTGTCGTACTGACTCCTGGTGAACCCCAATGAAGCCATGAAGACATCGAACCTCCGGTTCCACATCCCCGGTGATTGCTTCAAGCCGTAGAGAGATGCTTTAATCTTGCACACCTTCTTTTCATTGTCGCGTTTCACAAACCCATCAGGCTGCAATATATAGATCACCTCATCTAGAATCCCGTGAAGAAATGCAGTCTTCACGTCCAATTGCTCCAACTCCATATCGTGGAGTACCACTAAGGCGAGCAATAACCTAATGGACCAATGTTTTACGACAGGCGAAAAACTTTCATCAAAATCTATGTTTTTCTTTTGCGCAAAGCCTTTCGCGACGAACCTAATCTTATATCTCCAGGGGTCCTTCCCGAAAGTAGACTCCTTCTTCCGAAATACCCATTTGGAGCTAATCGCCTTAGCTCCTTTTGGGAGATACACCAGCTCCCAAGTTTTATTCTTATGGAGAGACTCGATCTCTTCCTCCATGGTCGTCATCCACTGAGAGCTTTCCTTGCTCTCGATGGCTTCCTTGTAGGATATGGGGTCGGAGGAGATCATCTGGAAAGCGTATGCTACAGAATCCTATAGCCTGAGAGGCACTCTGACCTCTCGCCTAGACCTTCCCCTAGCAATCGTATGCGGCTCCTCCTGAGTGGGTTGTGCAGTGTCTGATCCATCAGATTCGGATGATTCATCCTGATGATCGGTCCTGCTAGTAACCTCATGATCCACTCCCCGATCTGCAGCTCTGCTACTACTCTCGATCTCCACCTCCACTGGTGGACTCGGAGTCTTCTCCACCTCCTTCGCTTGGGGCTGGGACTTCTTCAATATAGAAGTCTCATCAAACACCACATCGCGCCTCACCTCAGTCTTTTTGGTCTCGGGATTCCACAACTTGAATCCTTTAGTGCCGGTCTTTCGACCCAAGTAAATGCACTTCCTGGACTTAGCACCAAGCTTCATCCGCTCTGTGTCTGACATCAGGGTGTATACAGGACATCCGAATATATAGATGTCAGAATACGTGATTGGCGTACCTGACCATACTTCCTGTGGGAACTTTAAATCTAGTGACATCGATGGGGATAGATTCACTAGATACCGTGCAGTGCTCACCGCCTCAGCCCAGAAGGGCTTGGACAGGTCTACGTATAGACGCATGCACCTGGCCCTCTCTAGAAGCGTACTATTCATCCTTTCGACAACGACGTTCTGCTGCGGCATGCCAGGGATGGTGAAGTGCCTAGTGATGCCCTCCTGATCGCAATACCCCTGAAACTCCGATGATGTATATTCGTCACCGTTGTCAGATCTCAGATACTTCACCCTCTTCCCTGCCTGGTTCTCCACCTGGGTCTTCCAGATCTTGAACTTTTCAAACACTTCGAATTTTTGTTTGAGAAAGTAGATCCAAACCTTCCTGGAGTAATCGTCGATGAATGTCACGAAATAACTCGCGACTCCAACTGACGACACCGGGGCTGGCCCCCATACATCAGAGTGTATATACTCCAAGATGCCCTTACTGCGCCGACTCGATGTCATAAATTTGACCATGTGCTGCTTTCCTAGAACGCAGGTCTCACAGAAGTCAAGTCTGCATGTTTTGACTCCCTTCAGGAGTCTTCTCCTATGCAGCTCTACGAGACCTCTTTCACTCATGTGGCCAAGCCTAACATGCCACATCGCAGAGGTATCCTCATCAGAAATCGCGGCAACGGCCGCATCACCAGCTATTGTGGTGTTTATCAACCTATAAAGCGTATCAGTACGCTCCGCCTTCATGACGACTAGTGCGCCTCTCTTTACCCTGATAAATCATCCCTCACTGGTATAGGAATACTCGGCTGCCTCTAAGGTACCTAAGGAGATCAAGCTCTTCCTTAGGTCAGGCACATACCTCACATCGGCGAGTGTCCGAATCGCTCCATCAAACATTCTGATCCGGATAGTCCCGATCCCCATAGTCCTGCACTCCCTCACATCGGCGAGTTGTTTCCCATCAGGACACGACCACCATCGCACTCCCTGAAAGTGGTAAACCACTCTCTACGTGGGCACATGTGGTATGAACACCCAGTGTCCATGATCCACTCGTCTGTGATCTCATGACTCTGTGACACGTACAAGACATCTGCATCGCTATCATACCCGGCTGCTATAGCCGCCTGCTGAGGCTCAGGTGCTTTGCCCTTGAGTTTCCTCTTAAGGCAGTTCACCTTCCAATGCCCCTCCTCCTTGCAGAAGTGGCATTTGTTGTTCTTGCCTCTGGACTTCGATCTAGGTCGAGAGCCCTTCTTGCCTTGCTCCTTCAATCTCCCTCGGGATGGGTCTCTGCTCTTCACGAGCAGACCCTCGCTCGCCCTCGATCCGGAACTGCTCCTCTTCTCATTAGAAAGAAGCATCGTCACCACTTCCTCCATCTTAAGGGTATCATTCCCATACAAGATGGTGGTGACTAAATGATCGAACGGCCTCGGGAGTGAGGACAAGAGGAGAAGAGCCTGGTCTTCCTCCTCAACCTTCATATCCATACTCCGCAGCTGGGATACCAGCTTGTTGAACACATTCATATGGTCCAACAACTGCGTTCCCTCGGACATCCTTAAGCTATACAATTGTTTCCAAACATATAGCCTATTCGTAAGCGATTTAGACATATAGAGCTCTTCGAGTTTTTTCCATAGATCTGTTATAGTCTGCCCCTCGACTACATTGTACATGACCTCGTCTGTCAAGCATAGCTGTATGGTGCTTATGGCCTTGAGATCCAGCTCATCCCACTCGTCATCATCCTTCACCTTGGCCTTCTTCTTTCCAAGGAGTGCCTTGTGAAGTCCCTGCTGCACGAGTACGGTCTTTATGCGCTTTTGCCAAAGGCCGAAATCAATCTTGTCATCGTATTTTGGAACCTCGAATTTGTCCCCCATTGAATTTGCTCACTGGTCTGAAGGACGAACCTGGCTCTGATATCAATTGTTGCGCAATTGGCACCGGACCGTGAGTACGGAACTCGTCGCGGACAATAGCAACGGAAGCGAATTTTTGAGCAAATAGTGGCGTGCACCAAACAATCAAAGAAACTAGTACGAGATTCCAAAACACAGAAAACAACATAAGAGATTTACGTGGTTTGGAGTTAAGCTCCTACATCCACGGGGAGAGCGCGTCGGATCCACTAATCAAAAAAAATTATCTGATTATAACACAGACACTCAACGATCCTCAGCGGATCGACACTTACCTAGAATAGGGAAAAAATAAAGAACAACAAGAACAAGAGGGAAGAGAAAAACTCCCCTATGCCGTCCACAAGAAAAGGCTGATCAGTGCCGCCGCTCGCAACCCCCTTTACTCCCCTAGACGCTGCTAGTGATAGACCGTCGCAGCCTTGATGTCGCCGGAGAAGAAGAAAACCTCTGCCCGCCCTTGCCGCCGCCGGATCTCCAAGATCGCCGGAGAAGAGAGCCTAGATCGGGTATCCCGATCCTCGCCGAAGAAGAACCGCCCGCCGATCATGATTTCTGCATGTCGCCGGTGAACACCACTGCCCAATATCGGGCCCTATGCCCGCCGGAGAAGAGAGCCTTGATCGGGTATCCTGATCCCGTCCGAAGTCGCTGAAGGAGAATCGCTCGTCGTCGCTCGATCCCTGCTGTCGCCGGATGCCGCGCTCGGGATGATGCCGCAGCTGAACTTCTCCCGATGCCGCCGCTTCTCCTTCTTTTCTTTCCCCCGATAGTTTCTATTAGGTTAGGTTTTTTATCACCTGTATATATATATCATAAAAGATAAATGTTGGTTCAGCCCAAGGCCAAAACCAAAACAATAACCGAACCGGTACGGTTTGGAGCCATCAAAACAACACGCAGAAACACTAAATCACAATCAGAAGTCAAATAGTAATCAGCACAATAGAAGTACAAGAGTAGAAATCTGGAATTCAATCTCGATTATATATGACGAGTCAGGGACCCTTATTTATATGCGCGAGAAGGAGTGTCGTCCCCACCCATACTGATAGGGTAATCGCCCGTCAACCCGCGAGCTAGTATCACCTGTCCGCACAAGGCGAACCCTAAAGTCAAGCGCGAACAACACGCAAGGAATGTTGTCAGCTTCACTAGCCCGCGCGCGGTAAACCGACTATCCGCATACGCGGAAAGAATCAACAGTCCGCATAAGTTGTGCGGACAGAACCACCAGTCAGAGTCGACTTAGACAACTTAGCCATGCGTCCTAATCCATCCCGCGCAAATGACGAACTGACGAACTCGCATCCAGCTTGCGCCAAGGATCGAACTGTCGGTCTAGCATCCAAACCGCGTAGTTCAATGAACTCTGCACCCTGAGCAAACCAGTCGGACTCTGAAACAGACCGCGCTCCAAGCGGTCACTATGAACTAGGCAACCAGACCAGTCTTATCACAACTCCGTGATCAAGTTCAAACACCAGCGAACTCTGGTAACAATCCACCCGAGAAGACTCCAGCGAACTGTGCGGTTAGTCGCCACAGACTGCGCTAACCGCCAGCCTTCTTGCGGACCAAAGAATCTACAGCTTCGTGGTGGACGGTGCGGTCTCAACATCCAGAGCGCACCAGCCGCGGTTAGACATGCTAACTGTCTGGATACATCCTAGGAGAGCTTGTTGAACCAGATCGCAGGAGAGAAGAAGGAAACTGAATCTCAGCTATCCGCCAACTTCCACCCGCCTAACCGCCGCGGTCTGTGCGATCTGTGCGGTCTGTACAATCAGACCGCCCGACCTCCACAACACTCTCACTTCAACAATTTCAACACAACAAAAACAACTAAATTCGAGTACCATGTGTTTCTATGGAGGCCTTTTCAACACGATGTGTAATCGGCCCGCCTGAGCCAACTCACGAGATCATTGACATTCTCTAATCAGAAGGCGACAAAATCATGAGTTGCATGCATTCGAGGAGAAGATGCCCCGCTCATTTAGTTGCATACGTGATTCATCGCTGCTCTCGATCCCAAACTGACAACTACCCCGCCGCCGTCCACTATGCAAGTATTGCACTTGCCTCTCACGACCTCTGCAACTAACACGACTCACATCACCCCCCTCACGACATCTGTGAAAACTACGGTCCTTCTAGTACAATATATTAGTGCATATCATCGCTCTTGCGAGCTCCACGACAATCATCGGCTTGACGTTGTAGCCCCATCCCAAACCAATGTCCCTGCAATGTAACAATAGCCTACGCTGTCGCGGCCCATGACACCATTGGCTTGACAACATTGCCTACATTTTGTCTTCACAAACCCCTCCTGTTCCGTTCCCGATCTGCCATACATACGAACTCACCCATACTTTGTCGCTTCATGAATTCATCCTATTACAGACCTCTTCATGTTCCCCGCCTCTTGTGTCTGTCTGCTACGAATCCCAACCCTACCCAAAATGAATATATTTACTTGCTATCAAAACTTTCTAAAATTATCAAATTAAATTGAGGAGCAGCACCTTAGAATTTGGTTAGTTCATTGGAGTTGACTCAAAAAAAGGCGCTGATATTAACACCACACGTTTGACAATTTGCACTTAAAATTTGAGTATTTTTGAACTTTTAGAATTCATATTAGCAAGCATTGGACAAAAAATATTCTTTAATCATACTCGATCCTCTCTTGATTCCACCTCCCCTCCAAATCGTGATTGCGGCGACGACCCTTACTCCTCTCTTTCCGTCCGGCCTGAAGGGCTCCAACTCCAGCAAGTTCTCCTCCTCCATTTCGCAAGGGGTGTTCTTTATCTTGGCGCATTCCCCTCTATTATCTGGTGGCTATATTTTCTACATCCGGCGATCTCTCTTCCTCTTGGTGACAGTGTTTCTCTATTTCGCAATATTTAAGCGTTCATTCCTCCTCCATGCGATAGTGCTCTGCTCCTCCCTTTTTCCGGTTTTTAAGT
Organism: Platanthera guangdongensis; assembly: GCA_039583875.1. Classification (NCBI taxonomy): domain Eukaryota; kingdom Viridiplantae; phylum Streptophyta; class Magnoliopsida; order Asparagales; family Orchidaceae; genus Platanthera; species Platanthera guangdongensis. The sequence continues at coordinate 26,207,884 of CM077157.1, forward strand.
GCGGATAATTTTCATGCCTGTGAATAGTCACTGCTAATATTTTCAGGCTTGCAAGTAGTGCTTCGCTCCTCCCTTTATCTTTGGAGATAATTTTATTTCCTTTTTCTTTGCAGATAATTTTAAAAAATAATGATTGTGAATAACTAAAAGTGCTAATAATCGCCTCTAATATGCCCGCAAAAAATAATGAACTGCTATAGTCAGGCGAGCAGTAACTTAAATATTTTATTTATTTTTTTAATTCCTTTTCCGTTTTTAATTTTAATTAAAAATAGCAAATTATATTATATTACTATTATTCCAGTCATCTTCCCCTTGTCAGTCCTCACAGCCGTGGCCGGCACCCCCTTTCTCCTACCAGGATCTCCATTTCAAGTGAAATTGGAATCCATTTCATGGCTATTGATTGCCTGGCATAGATTAACCCCAATCTTTGGCCACTAGACTTATCTTATCGACTAAAGCAGATCCCTCCATTTCACTTGAAATGGAGACCGGATCCTCACCGAGGGAGAGGATCGATCCATTTTGGACTTATCTTTCTCCTCGAACATTTAAAATTATTATAATTATTTTTATTTTTTAAACTGCAGAGGGAAGAGCAAAACGCAAGAACAGAGACGTCTTCTTCTCCAAAAAGAAAAAGAAAAAGAAAAAACCCTCTTCAGCGTTCCATTTCCTATCTGCCTCTTCCAGCTGTTCTCCTTCCACAACGCGCTTTGCTCCTTTCTCTTCAACCCCGCCCACATTCCTCCAATCCCACCACTCAAACAAACACTTTCTCTTCATCCCTGTCTCCATGGGCAGAGCAAGGTTTCTCCTCGGCATCCTCTGTCTGCTCTCCCTTCTCCGCCCTTCCGCCTCCCAACGTTCACCGGGGTCTGCTCAACCCGCAAACATAACATCCTGCAATGGCATCTTCCTCAACTATCAGTTCGAGACCCGGGAAAAGATCCACCCCTTCGTTTCAAACCCCGCTGACCAGCCGTACGCCTTCGCCGCCAACGTCACCATCCTCAACTCCGGCACCACCGATTTCCAAGCCTGGGTCCTCGTCCTCGGCTTCTCCCACCGCGAGATACTCGTTTCTCTCTCGAACGCCGTTCTTTCCGACGGCTCTGATCTACCTTTCGCGTCGGATCCCAAAACCCCGGTCGCCTTCTCCGGCTTCCCAAACCCTGATCTCAAAACTGCCATCGCCACCGCCGGCGACCTCTCCCAGATCCAGACCTCCGTTTCCATCACCGGCACCCAGTTTGGCGTCGCTCCCCCGGGAATTCCCCTCCCATCCACCATCTCCCTCTCCGACCCCGCCTGGTCTTGCCCTCCCGCCGCCATCGCCAAATCCAATACCTCAGTCTTCACTTGCTGCGTGCCGAATCTCGATCCTCTGACAAACTCCACCATGATCGATAACTCCACTCTCGCCTCCGATCAAAGCTTCCTTCCGCTGCGCGCCGGCGATCTCTCCATCACCTACGACATCGTCCAAGCATATCCGTCTAGCTACCTCGCACTGGTCACAATCGACAACAAAAGCCCCCTGGGCCGCCTCGACAACTGGCGGCTTTCATGGGAATGGATGCGAGGCGAGTTCATATACTCCATTAAAGGCGCCTACACATCACTGCTCTCCGCCTCCGACTGTATCTACGGGAAACAGGGGCAGTATTATCAGGATCTCGATTTCTCCAAAGTCGTCAATTGCCAGAGGAACCCCATCATTTTAGATCTCCCCTCTTCAATGGCCAATGATAATAACGCCGGCAATGTTCCATTCTGCTGCCGTAACGGCACCATCCTGCCGGAATCCATGGACCCGTCCCAGACCAAATCTGCTTTCCAGGTCCAGGTTTTCAAAATGCCGCCGGATCTCAACCGCACCGTGATCAACCCGCCGCAAAACTGGCGCATCACCGGCGCGCTGCTGAACCCCGACTACAGCTGCGGCGCCCCGATACGCGCCGCCCCCAGCAACTTCCCCGACCCCAGCGGCCTCCAGTCGAACTCCTCCGCCATAGCCACATGGCAGGTGGTCTGCAACATCACTCAGCCTATCAACTCCAAGCCGAAATGCTGCGTCTCTTTCTCCTCCTACTACAACGATTCCGCAATCCCTTGCCGGACTTGCGCCTGCGGCTGCCCCTCGAAATTGCCTCGCACGTGTAACTCCACCGCCCCCGCTCTCCTTCTACCGCCCGACGCCCTGCTCGTTCCGTTCGACAACCGGAGCGCGAAGGCAAAAGCGTGGGCGGAGATCAAACACTTCCCCGTCCGCGATCCCATGCCCTGCGGCGATTTCTGCGGCGTGAGCATTAACTGGCATATCAACAGTGACTACAGCAAGGGGTGGACGGGGAGAGTCACGCTGTTCAATTGGGAGGAAGTATCCTTCCCCAACTGGTTCATGGCCGTCAAGATGCCAAAAGCGTATGACGGTTTCGAATCCATGTATTCATTCAACGGGACGGCGATCGGGAATGACACCATCTTCATGCAGGGGCTTCCTGGTTTGAATTATCTGATGAGCGAAGTCGATGGATCGAATCCGACAACTGACCCCAGAGTCCCCGGCAAGCAGCAGTCAGTCATCTCTTTCACAAAGTCTCAGACACCGGGGATCGATGTGCCTTCCGGTGATGGATTCCCCACAAAGGTGTACTTCAATGGAGAGGAGTGCTCATTGCCGGACATGATACCCACCGGCCGGGCTTCAAGGATCGGCGGCCGCGGTGTTTCCATGGTTTTCGTTCTGTTTGCAACTGTTTTGGTACTTTGGGGGCAATAGATCGAACGGTTTGGATGCACTCCGTATTCTTTGGTGCCTTGATGTTTCAGCCCAGGGAGTGGTGAGCAAACTGTAGGTCAGTAGGAGATTTCAGCATAAAATGTTCATTGATTTTGCATACTCTTGTTGTTCAATAGTATTGAGAGGCTATTATTTTTTCTATACAAGCTATGATTTCTTTATACAGTCTATAACAACTGCATGTATTGATCCGATATTTCGGTTAATGGATCGTCTTCTCGACGGAGGAGCGAGCTTAACTTGTCGATCGGGCCCCGATAAGAACCAAAGCTCCAAATCATGTTTCTTGTTCGAGCAATCCATTTCCTTATTTGGTGATTTAATTTTTCGCTTTTGTTGTTGTTGTAAAGGGTATAAAAGCTTTTGTTGGCGTTCAATTTGCCCTAGTTCTGGTTGTAATAACCGAGTTATCAGCCTCTTTGGCTTCCTTGTGTGTGAAGATTACTCGTGGAAGGTTCTTTAATTTTTTGAATGCATCAATTCGGTATCAGAGAGTTAGGTTAGCCGGATTTATCTTCTTCTTCTTCAATGATCAACAATCTCATAGGATTGATGTGAGCTCTGACTTTGAAGGTGTATTCCATCAAAATGAAGATTGATTTCCACTGATCCATGCTGATGCTGCTGTAGATATTGAATAATTCCTAAGTTGGCTATAAATATTCGTTGAGTTGAATATGTAGCGTTCAAATTGCAGGGAGGCGACTAAGTCATTCTTGAACATTTCTTCCCCTTCATTCAATGCCACAATCAGTGCTACAAAATATTTATATTGGATTCATAGATGAATATCACTTCTTTATACACTCATATGCGTGTATTGTTCATTGCCACTAATATTCTTGCTTTCAACAAGGTTTCACGAATATATTGCAGAAACATGAACATCCCCATGTATGTATTGGATTACAATTCCACAAGCAAACATGGCTACTAATACATTGTCCACTTGGAAGATTTTTGATCAAATACATTTGCGTAATGATTTATTTGTATTTGGCATGGTGGTGGCGGTCATAAACGCATGCGTTAAACCGTCATTCGTTAAGGATCACTTAACAAACATCATCTGTTTGAACATAAAAGTGGATGAAGTTTCTTAAGTGTGCGTTAACGGATGACAATTTAACCCTCACTGTACAACCCCGTATTCGCGAAGAGTGGACCCAAAACAAGGTAAGCAAGTTTTTAAGCTTTTTTGGAGTTTTGCACTCCTAGGGGCCAATTTTTGGTGAACTTGAAAGACATACTAGTAGGGGGAGAAAATATTTCTCCCCCCAAGGCGCTCTTGGCAAGCCGCCGCAAGCCGCCTCAGGCCGCCAGGATGCCAGGCCGCAAGCCGCCCAGGCCGCCCATGCCGCTAGGCCGCAAGCCGCCCAGGCCGCCAGCCGCCTCAGGCCGCCAGGTCGCAGGACCGCCAGTATTTCGAACTCTGGGCGGCCTAGCGGGGCGAGACCGGCCGGGGGCCAGGGTCTCGCCCCCGCCTCTTCTTGCTCGGCGGCCTAGCGGGGCGAGACCGGCCGGGGGCCAGGGTCTCGCCCCCGCCTCTTCTTGCTCGGCGGCCTAGCGGGGCGAGACCGGCCGGGGGCCAGGGTCTCGCCCCCGCCTCTTCTTGCTCGGCGGCCTAGCGGGGCAAGACCGGCCGGGGGCCAGGGTCTCGCCCCCGCCTCTTCTAGCTCGGCGGCCTAGCGGGGCGAGACCGGCCGGGGGCCAGGGTCTCGCCCCCGCCTCTTCTTGCTCGGCGGCCTAGCGGGGCGAGACCGGCCGGGGGCCAGGGTCTCGCCCCCGCCTCTTCTTGCTCGGCGGCCTAGCGGGGCGGGACCGGCCGGGGGCCAGGGTCTCGCCCCCGCCTCTTCTAGCTCGGCGGCCTAGCGGGGCGAGACCGGCCGGGGGCCAGGGTCTCGCCCCCGCCTCTTCTTGCTCGGCGGCCTAGCGGGGCGAGACCGGCCGGGGGCCAGGGTCTCGCCCCCGCCTCTTCTTGCTCGGCGGCCTAGCGGGGCGAGACCGGCCGGGGGCCAGGGTCTCGCCCCCGCCTCTTCTTGCTCGGCGGCCTAGCGGGGCGGGACCGGCCGGGGGCCAGGGTCTCGCCCCCGCCTCTTCTAGCTCGGCGGCCTAGCGGGGCGAGACCGGCCGGGGGCCAGGGTCTCGCCCCCGCCTCTTCTTGCTCGGCGGCCTAGCGGGGCGAGACCGGCCGGGGGCCAGGGCCTCTACTTGCAGTTTTACCTTCTTGCCCTCGGGGAAAATTCCCCCTTTACCCCCCGGCGTGGCTGTTTTCTATTGACCCAAGGCTTTTTGGGCGTGAGGGTATCTCAGTCATTTTGGTCCAAGGGATTTTGGAAAACTATAAATAGACCCCCTTGGGTGCCTTGGAAGAGGACTGGATCTTCTTCTTATTGCTTGCTCCTCCCTTGGTTTCTTCTTGGTAGAGTTGAGAGAGCTCCTCCAAGGCACCCTAGCTCGAGCATTGGCTAGGGAGGGGAAGTGCTCAGGTATCCTTCCGGGTGTGAGGTGGGACCTCCGCGCTAGAGCCGAGGGTCTGTTCCTAGTTTCTTGATCCTCTGGTCTGTGACGTTCTCTCGAGTGTAGTAGGTGTGAGGTCACCCCTTCCCCGAGGGACGAACTCCACGAGAGACCAGGTTTCTGGTTTCAACATTTTGGTGCGGTGAGCGTGGAGAGTGACCAGCACAGAAGATCTCGAGAGGGTGTCATGACAGGAGGTCAAGGAGGTAGTGACGATCTCGGCGAGCTCCCCACCCCAGGACCCTTTGTGGGGAGGCAAGAGTTCATGGCCTCCATCCAGGGCATCATGGAGATGCTGCGAAGCATTGCTCCTCAGGGTGGCAGCTCCACCCCGACCCCCCAGGAGCTAGCTCCCCCCCTCGACGAGTCGGCTCTCAGGGGTCTAGGCGAGATGACCCCAGCGGGGGGAGAAGGAAGTGTCCCAGGAAGAAGGCCCGGGAAGGAGAGGATGGGCGATGGGGTCGAGCGAGACCTCACCGGCCGGGAGCTGTTCTCCAGCCCGGCGAGTGCCAACCTTCAAGGCGAGCAGGTCGCGCGAGTGGAGGTGGCGAGACCACCCCTTAGGGGGTCACCCTTCAGCGAGCTAATCATCTCAGCTCCCGTTCCCGAGGGGTTCAGAGAGCCAGACATGGCTTACTATTCCGGGAAGGATGACCCTGTCCAACATCTACAATGGTTCGAGGATGCCGTCTCTATCAGGCCGATGACAGATGCCTTCAAGTGTCGCCTCTTTGCGATCACTCTGAAGGAGAAGGCAAGGGACTGGTTCCATCAACTCCCCCCGAGGTCGATCTACGGATTCGAGGACTTGAGCCGAAGCTTCCAGCTCCGCTTCTCCACCTCCAAGAAGCGGAAGAGGAGTCCTGAGTCCATCTTCTTGATAAGGCAGGGGGCCGAGGAGTCGCTGGCCCGCTACGTTGACAGGTTCCAAGAGGAGATCCTGGAGGTCCAGGAGATGCCAGGGTATGCTCTCCAGATGGCCTTCACCGTTGGGCTGAAGGAGGGCTTCTTCAAGATGAGCTTGACCAGGAAGGCCCCCTTTCCTTCGAGGAGCTGATGGAAAGGGCGGCAGAGGAGATAGCCATGGAGGCGGCCAACCCGGCGTTTGTCAAGAAATTGGCAAAGCTGACAGAGACAGAGGAAAAGGAGCAGGGTGGCTCAAGGCATCAGGAAGGAAGAAGGAGAGAGGATCACAGAGCTCAGGGGTTCCAAGGACAGGAGGGTCCGGAACCAGGCTGGAGGCAACAGGGAGGACCTGCCCAAGGTCCAGGAAGAGCTCTCATCCAAGGAGGGGGGAACTATCATGGGGGCCAAGGGAGGTATAACTTCCAGAGGCAGGCCCCAAGGCAACTCTTACCCCCTCCACAGCAAGCCTTGGCGATAGGAGGGGGAAGAGGTAACAGGAGAGAGCGCCCAGCCCGCCGAAAAAGGGGAGAAGCGCTACCGTACTGCGACTTCCACCAGGTGGAGGGGCACGCCACAGCCACCTGCCCCGAGTTCTTGGAAGTGAGGGGGGCGAGAGGCCCCGCCCAGCCGCAGCCGCCGGTGCGGGTAGAAGAGGTTCTACCCGGAGAAGGGGGTGATGATATATGCGAGGACCGGGTCGACGTGGGAACCCGAGGTGGTATAGGAGTGATCCACGGCGGAGTGGGGGTTGAGGCCACTCGGAAGGCAAGCCTCCATGTCATGTACCGAAGGAGCGTTGCCTCAACCTCCCAGACCCCGCCCCCAGATGAAAAGATTACCTTCTCGGTGAAGGACCTGCCGGATCATGAGGATCCGTTCTGCGATGCGCTGGTCATCCAGACGGCCATCGAAGGCTACACCGTCTCCCGGGTCTTGGTTGACAACGGAAGCTCCGTCAACGTCATTTTCAAGAAGGCGTTTGACGAGATGAAGGTAGAGCCAAGGAGGGTGTTGGCCTCGGATGGACCCCTGTTCGGATTCTCAGGAGAAAGGAAGGAGGTCGAGGGTGGAGTGGGGCTCCAAGTAAAATTGGGAGGAGTCTCGAGGAACTGCCGGTTCGTCATTGTTGACGCTCCAAGCAGCTACAACGCCATCTTCGGAAGACCCCTCATCAGCGCCTTCCGTTGTGTGCCGTCTTCATTCCACCAATGCCTCAAGTTCAGCTCAGGAGGGATCCAGGTCAAAGTCAAGGGAGACTCCAGGATGGCAAGGCAGTGCTACGTCACGGCCGTCAACACCATCTCTTGGTTGGCCAAGGCAGAGGAGATGGAAAAGATCATGGAGAGCCTTAGCAGGATGGAAGTGTCCGGCGAGCAGGAAGCGGATGAGGACCACTAGGCCCAGACCCCCTGAGGAAGCCTCGCCTCGGCAGAGCCCTGTATGTATCTTGTCTTGTAATGAGTCTAACCCCCGACCAACTGAGTCGGGGGAATCATGTAACCCATCTATTTTCCCCGTTTGAGGATGTAGAATTTGGTAAGGTTTGATTGTGATGCCTTAGTCCTTAGCTCCGATGATGATTCCGCCGCCAGGCTCCCACTAGCTGGCTGGGTAGGTTGATCTCTCGTGGTAGCCCAAGCCCTTAGCTCCGATGATGATTCCGCCGCCAGGCTCCCACTAGCTGGCTGGGTAGGTTGATCTCTCGTGGTAGCCCAAGCCCTTAGCTCCGATGACGATTCCGCCGCCAGGCTCCCACTAGCTGGCTGGGTAGGTTGATCTCTCGTGGTAGCCCAAGCCCTTAGCTTCGATGATGATTCCGCCGCCAGGCTCCCACTAGCTGGCTGGGTAGGTTGATCTCTCGTGGTAGCCCAAGCCCTTAGCTCCGATGACGATTCCGCCGCCAGGCTCCCACTAGCTGGCTGGGTAGGTTGATCTCTCGTGGTAGCCCAAGCCCTTAGCTCCGATGATGATTCCGCCGCCAGGCTCCCACTAGCTGGCTGGGTAGGTTGATCTCTCGTGGTAGCCCAAGCCCTTAGCTCCGATGATGATTCCGCCGTCAGGCTCCCACTAGCTGGCTAGGTAGGTTGATCTCTCGTGGTAGCCCAAGCCCTTAGCTCCGATGATGATTCCGCCGCCAGGCTCCCACTAGCTGGCTGGGTAGGTTGATCTCTCGTGGTAGCCCAAGTCCTTAGCTCCGATGATGATTCCGCCGCCAGGCTCCCACTAGCTGGCTGGGCAGGTTGATCTCTCGTAGAGGCTAAGCCCCTTAGCTCTGATGATGATTCCACCGCCAGGCTCCCACTAGCTGGCTGGGCAGGTTGATCTCTCGTAGAGGCTAAGCCCCTTAGCTCTGATGATGATTCCGCCGCCAGGCTCCCACTAGCTGGCTGGGTAGGTTGATCTCTCGTGGAGGCTAAGTCCCTTTCTCCGAGGTGGTCCCGCTGCCAGGCTCCCACTAGCTGGCAGGGTCGGTGGTACCTCTCGTGGAGAGTAAGTTCCTTTGCTCCGAGATGGTCCCGCTGCCAGGCTCCCACTAGCTGACAGGGCCGGTTGTACCTCTCGTAGAGACTAAGTGTTTGCACCCCGAGGCCGTCTCGCCACCCAGGCTCCCATTAGCTGGCATGGCAGGTTGACCCCGAGGGGAAGTTACACTCCGCGAATACGTTGGTTGGATGTTTCTTTCCGAGCTTGTGCCAACCTCGAAAAGAGCGGGGATTGTGTACAACCCCGTATTCGCGAAGAGTGGGCCCAAAACAAGGTAAGCAAGTTTTTAAGCTTTTTTGGAGTTTTGCACTCCTAGGGCCAATTTTTGGTGAACTTGAAAGACATACTAGTAGGGGGAGAAAATATTTCTCCCCCCAAGGCGCTCTTGGCAAGCCGCCGCAAGCCGCCTCAGGCCGCCAGGCTTCCAGGCCGCAAGCCGCCCAGGCCGCCCATGCCGCTAGGCCGCAAGCCGCCCAGGCCGCCAGCCGCCTCAGGCCGCCAGGTCGCAGGACCACCAGTATTTCGAACTCTGGGCGGCCTAGCGGGGCGAGACCGGCCGGGGGCCAGGGTCTCGCCCCCGCCTCTTCTTGCTCGGCGGCCTAGCGGGGCGAGACCGGCCGGGGGCCAGGGTCTCGCCCCCGCCTCTTCTTGCTCGGCGGCCTAGCGGGGCGGGACCGGCCGGGGGCCAGGGTCTCGCCCCCGCCTCTTCTAGCTCGGCGGCCTAGCGGGGCGAGACCGGCCGGGGGCCAGGGTCTCGCCCCCGCCTCTTCTTGCTCGGCGGCCTAGCGGGGCGAGACCGGCCGGGGGCCAGGGTCTCGCCCCCGCCTCTTCTTGCTCGGCGGCCTAGCGGGGCGAGACCGGCCGGGGGCCAGGGTCTCGCCCCCGCCTCTTCTTGCTCGGCGGCCTAGTGGGGCGGGACCGGCCGGGGGCCAGGGTCTCGCCCCCGCCTCTTCTAGCTCGGCGGCCTAGCGGGGCGAGACCGGCCGGGGGCCAGGGTCTCGCCCCGCCTCTTCTTGCTCGGCGGCCTAGCGGGGCGAGACCGGCCGGGGGCCAGGGCCTCTACTTGCAGTTTTACCTTCTTGCCCTCGGGGAAAATTCCCCTTTACCCCCCGGCGTGGCTGTTTTCTATTGGCCCAAGGCTTTTTGGGCGTGAGGGTATCTCGGTCATTTTGGTCCAAGGGATTTTGGAAAACTATAAATAGACCCTCTTGGGTGCCTTGGAAGAGGACTGGATCTTCTTCTTATTGCTTGCTCCTCCCTTGATTTCTTCTTGGTAGAGTTGAGAGAGCTCCTCCAAGGCACCCTAGCTCGAGCATTGGCTAGGGAGGGGAAGTGCTCAGGTAGCCTTCCGGGTGTGAGGTGGGACCTCCGCGCTAGAGCCGAGGGTCTGTTCCTAGTTTCTTGATCCTCTGGTCCGTGACGTTCTCTCGAGTGTAGTAGGTGTGAGGTCACCCCTTCCCCGAGGGACGAACTCCACGAGAGACCAGGTTTCTGGTTTCAACACTCACGTTCATGACCGCCACCACGGTGCCGAACGGAGCCTTGATGTTACTTTATTTCTTGTGTAATAGCGGCTAATGAATTGTGCGTCCAATGCTAATATTAATGAGTGGGGGTTGGTGCAAACCTAATGTCGCTATATGCATGCCCATGCTCAAAAACCACTTAGTATTTCAATTTCCTTATTAACACAATATGTGTGCCGCATTGTCTCTCGATCCTAAACCTAAACCCTTGCTCGCTACTGTCCAAGCTTCCAGACTCCGTTCCACCCCAAATTCGTCGATCAGCTGACGGAGATGAGAGCCTCCTCCACCATGTGCCTGCTACCAGTCGTTCCCGAGCTCCATCCTCGATTCCTGCCCGTCTATCTTGTCTTCTTGGACAAAAGTGGGAGCCACATCCATTCCTAGCACCGGCCATCGCTCAGCTTACCAATGATTCTCGTGAGAAGAAGCGCAACTTTACCAAAACCATTGAGTTGCAAATTGGATTGAAGAATTGTGATCCCTCATCACTCATTAGGAATCATGGTAATCAAAAGTTGTTTGTTTGAGCGTTTTTGCTCCATCTCCATTAGGGGAAAATGCTAATGCTAAAAAAAAACTGTATTGTAACGTTATTGATCTTTTTTGAGGCCGTAGCCATCCCCCCTCCATTTCTCATCAATCCATTGACAATACATTCATTATTTATGCTCCAACTCTCATCACATAAACAAATAGACTCTAAAGCTACCTTGAAGGGCCAACTACAAAAAGTTGTGTATGGGTATAGGCTCTGTTTGTTTAGCTGTTTTTGCTTAATCTCCATTACGTAAAATTGCAGAATGGACTACAAAGAGGTCTTTCAAAATATTCAGCTTAATGTTAATTTCTTTATTTCTCTTCTAAAAAAACGGGCAAAATGTGAGGTGCTTGTGCATAAAGAATCCATGGAAATGCCTTGGAGAGTGCCCGGGGTTGGTTTTTTTTTTGTTTAGGGTTTAGGGTTTCTATACCTAGTGCTGGCCGCATCTTTTATTTCCAATGCAAAACGCTGTTTTATCTGATTACGCTTCTATGACTTCTTATATTGTTGTGGGTCGCTTAGCGCTCTCGGTATGGAGAATCAAACCGTCTTAGCTCAAGAGTAAACTAAGCGTGCAAATAGTTAAAAGAGAACCAACAGAAGTGAAGACAAGACTTTTTACGTGGAAAAGCTCGAAATGGGAAAAACACGGGGTCAGTTTGGTGCCGACCAAATCAACAGTTTTCTTGCCATGTGTTAGAATATTTGTGAGCGTGACAGACCACCACTCTTATTACAAGTACTTGAAGGTAAAAAAGATGCAAAATCTCTCTATATTCTCGTAGGAGCGGCTTCTAGAGCAAAACTTGAGTATGCACTTAAGTCGGCTCTTAAGCGGGCACTGTGGAGAGCAAAATTTACCATTTTGCACGAGAGCGAGGGAACGAGCGGAGTGAACACTTGAGTGAAGTTAGCACTCGAGCCAGAGAGTAAAAGACTTCCCAGTAGCCGTGTCCAAAAAGCCTCGCAGGCCCGGGCCAAGACAGGGCCTGTCGAGCCCGGCCTTTTGTCACTCGGGCTCGAGCCTGAGCCTAGCTTCAGCAGGGCTCGGGCCCCCTCTCAACGAGGGGACCCACTAAAGCCCCGAAGGCGTGAGGGCATTTGTTGTCACGCACGAGCGGCCCTACGTGCGATGTCGCACACGGTGCACGCGTCGTCGAGCGTGCTCAAGCATGGTGCACGCGGGCGGCCCACCGTGCGCACAGGCTATGCTGCCACACAGGTTTCATGAAAAGGGATATTCAACATGTGTGTGGTGCGCCATGAACACGGTTTGTATCGCCATATGTGTCTTGAGTATTGTAGCACATCACGACAACGCCGATTTTGAATATTGAGCATACGCGCTCCGAATTGAGTTTTGTCTGTTGCATTGAACTCGTATAGTCGATACAAGTGCAACAGAACTCGCTTCGTTCCAATCGAAGGTCATATGAGAAATATGACCATTTTGAGTAGTGTATCGACAAGGTCGATTTTGTTTATTGAGCATGCATGCTCTGAATTGAGTTCTGTCAGTTGCATTGAACTCGTATATTCGATATGAGTGCAAAGAAACTCTTATTTGTCTAATCTGAGATCATATGAAGAATACAACTATTTTGAGTAGTGCGTCACGACGCCGCCAATTTTGTATATTGAGCACATGTGCTCCAAATTGAGTTCTGTCAGTTGCATTGAACACGTATAGTCTCTATGAGTATAACTGAACTCGTTCCGTTCCAATCCGAGATCATATGAAGAATACAACCATTTTGAGTGTTGTTATACGTCACAATGACGCTGTTATAGTATATTGAGCATGTGAACTCTGAATTGACCCCGCTCAGTTGCATTGGACTCATGTGGTCAATACTAGAGCAACGAAATTTGTTGCGCTCGATTTCGATATCGTTTGGTCAACATTAGTCAAATCGAGCTTTATGATGCACCAAAAAGCGGACACACACCAATATTACTTCAACACTCCAACATTGGCTCGTTATTCGACGACTTGGACTTACTTTGACCTTGACCACATGGGGAACCTACCCTATGGTTGACTTTGGTCAAACCCTTCAAAATCACATTTTTGGATTTAATTAAGAGATTGCACCCACATCCACTCAAGCCTTTCACCTAGGCTCCAACTTGGGCGCACACCTCGGCCGAAAAGGGGCTCTAATTAGGTAGCCAAGGGCCTTGAAGAAAGGGACTTGGGCCAAAGCCAAGAAGTCACCCATCTTTCTCTTACTTTTTCACAAGCCTAATAACAAGCCACCCAAGGCCATGCACCCTCTGATCTTGACACTTTGTTGTACCACCATCTCTTGATGTCAGCCACCTGCCTAGCCCAGTTGGAGAAGGCCAAGGCTACCTCCCTCTAAAGGGATTTAGTCCCACATCGTTGAGTAAGTGGGGAGGGGATTCCTCCCCAGCCTATATATAGGCCTCAACCCCTCAAGAGGACTTCACAACCTCAGTCGAGCTAGCCACACCCTTTGCAACGTCTCTGGTTTTTCGGTGTTTATTTTAATTTTCATAGTGACGTATTTTTGACGTCAGAGCGTTACGTTGACGCATAGTTGATAGGTACCGTGACTGGAGCGTGACTGTTGCTCATTTGGTACCTGAGATTTTGACTTAGAATATTAGATTGGCTAATTTCTAGTATATTTTTGAGATATCTTGCGAGCTGGGTTTGTTTTGGAACTCAGTGGAGCCTTTTTGGGATAGTTGGTGTTTTGGACATCAGAGAGTTTTTACCCGAGTTTGGGTTGTCCGAATTTGATTTCGACTTCGCCGTGGGATTCGTAGCGTCGATATTTAGCTACGGTGCGGATTTCGCAGGATTTCGAGTTGGTTTGAGTTTCGGGTCGTTTGAACGATTATTTAGTAATTAAATATAATATAATATATATATATATATAATAATAATAATAATAATGCCTTTGTGTCAAATCGGAACCCTATTTATCGTCTCTTTCCCGAGTCGTCGTCTGTTTCGCGAAAGAGGAGAGGTCGGCGTTGTCGCGTGCTTTCGGTCGTCGATCGTGAGCGTTGGGTGGTCGGTTTCGCTGAAGGAGTAGAGATTCCGAAAGCTTTCGCCGAGATCTACGCGTGTGTGTTAAGTATTTCCGTTTTATGGATTTTTGGACGTTAGGGTTTGCGGTTTTGACCCTCTTTTGTCTCGTAAAGTTTCAGGAAGTGTAGCCCAGGAGTTCTTGCAGACGGATCCGTGAGAAAGAGCGCTTGTGTGGCCGGATTTCTGGAGTTACAGGCAAGTGGTGATTTCTTCCCCTTGCCAAGTCCTTTTTCTTTTTCGTGTATTTTTTTCTTGTTGTTTTCCTCTTTCCCTCCTTAAAATGTAGGAGTAGTGTAAGGAGTAGCCTTGGAGAATCCAATAGTATAGTGTAAATTTCGGCCAGGAAATTCGTAGATTATGATAGTATAGTCTAAGGGAAATTCGTCGAATATATGTATTTTAGCCTCAGGAAAATTCGGCGGGTATGTTTTATAACTTAAGGAAAATTTGTCATATATGGGGAGTAATTTCGAGTGAAATACGTCGAGTATGATTCATCAAGTATTGGGCGTCAGATTCGTCGAGTATCCGCTGAAATTCGGCTGGTACTATGTTGGCGTGGAGTCAAGTCCAATTCGTCGAGTGATCTGTGAGTCTAAGTCAGATTTGTCGAGTAATCTAGATGAATTCACCGAGTATTAGCCTTTGGCGTTGAGTGTAGTCTTAGCGTTGAGTGAGCTAGACTTGGCCTTGAGAGTGTCGAGTCGTCTTTAAGTGTAAGTCAAAAGCGTCATGTTAACTCGACGAATTCATCGAGTATAGCTGGTTAGGCGTTGAGAGCGTCGGGTGGAGTTAAGTCCAGGCGTTGAGTGGACTCAGCGAGGCGTCGAGTTTACTCGACGAATTTCCATGGACTTGGTTATTTTCGCTGATTCGTCGAGTGTCAAGATAGTTGCGCCGAATCGTTGAGTATCGTTAAGATAGTGGATTTTTGCCAAGTATAATTCGTCGTGTATCGACTGCATTCGTCGAGTATACTTGACGAATCTGTGTGGACTTAGTTTTTTTGCTGAATTGTGTCAATTCGTCAAATTTGGGCCTTAGGGTAAATTTTGGGATTTTTCTTCCTCCTTGTCTGTGGAGAAGTCCGGTGTTTTAGTTGGGGTTTTATAGGTGTTTATGGATGTTTAGGTGTGACCCATGGTTGACAATGGATAAAGGACCACCAACCTAGTGCCGACTTGTGAATCATTTCACTTGGTGGTTGTTGATGTTTTCTCATAGACTTATTGGGTTGTGTTGGACCTTGTTGCCACCCCCACGGTGCTTTTGGAGAGGTTTGGACTGTTGGGTTGTGTTGGACCTTGTTGCCACCACCATAGTGCTTTTGGAGATGTTTCAACTGTCGGGTTGTGTTGGACCTTGTTGCCACCACTGCAGTGCCTTCTCGAGATGTTTGTGTCTGTTAGTTTTCACCGGTATCAATGATCCACATGTTTAGAGTTGTTCAGTCTTTTGCTTCTCATTGATTAGACATATGTTTTTTTTGTTTACTCTTGCAGATATTCTCGAAGCATGCCTTCGTTTCGCCCAGTAGTAGTGGGATGGACGACCTCCTGGGAAGTCCCCGTGTTGTTCGCTTAAATGAAAAGTTAATCTCATCGAAGGGAGGTCGTGGCCACCAACAACCCACCTATCGATGGAGAGGGGTTTGGTGCTTGGGATGTACCTCGATCGATGCTAGGTGAGGCCACGTGATACTTGTGTGGTCCAGAGTGGGTCAGCCCTAGGTCATCAAACATGAGTCCCTAGAGTGTAGCGAAGAGCTTGGAGAGTGCAGTAGCAGTTGTTTTTATTTAGCTCACTAGGCTCATGTATAAATAATGGCTACACCATTGATTATATATATATATATATATATATATATATATATATATATATAATATGTTGGTTTTTGGTTGCTTCGGCAAATGTGATGTGATGTGATGAGTTCTCATTGCCTAACAAGACGATCATTTTGCGCTTGAAAAATGGGTTCGTTGCCACTTGGAAAGCCTAGGGTGACCATCTTGGGTTGTATTACTAGTCTCTGATCTGACCCGGTGCGGTTGAGGGGGAAGGACCTGTACAGAGTTCGCTCTTACCTGATCAAGGCATAGAGGAACACTTGTTCGCTCTTACTGGTTGCGAGCTTTCCACTTGATATCATCACCAAAGGGTTGTTGCTAAGGTGAGCTTCCTGCACGATGCAAGGGGGTGCCACAGATCATCACTCATTTAGGGAACATACAAACCTTTGTTCTCTCTTACTAGTTATGAGCTTTCCACTTGGTATTGGCACTAGAGGGTCATGACTCAGGT
The DNA here is from genome assembly GCA_039583875.1 of Platanthera guangdongensis. NCBI lineage: Eukaryota > Viridiplantae > Streptophyta > Magnoliopsida > Asparagales > Orchidaceae > Platanthera > Platanthera guangdongensis. Next base: position 26,224,038 of record CM077157.1, read on the forward strand.
GAACTTCCTGCTCGATACGAGAGGGCGTCAAAGAATTTCACTCAGATAGGGAGTGTAAGAACTTGTGTTTGCTCTTTAAAGTTGTGAGCTTTCCACTTAGTGTCGGCATCAGAGGGTCGTGGCTCGAGGGAGCTTCCTACTTAATGTGAGGAGGAGTTGAAGATCTTCACTCAGTTAAGATGTAGAGGAACCATTGTTCGCTTTTACCAATTGAGAGCTTTTCACATGATGTCTGCACCAAGGGGTCATAGCTCGGGTGAGCTTCTTGCTCGATGTGAGGGGGAGTGGTAGCGTAGGGAAGCCTTTGTTCGCTCTTACTAATGGGTGTAGTGGGAAATTTGTTTGCTCTTCTCAATGAGTGTATAAGAAATCTTGTTCGCTCTACAATAGGCATAGAGGAACCAAAGCCTAATCTTACTAGTGGACATAGATGAACCTTTGTTCGCTCTTACCAAAGTGTTGAGGGACCAAAGCCCGCTCTTACCAGTGGGCGTAGTAGTGGGATCAGAGTTTTCTCTTATCAATGGACATATATGTACTGAAGCCTGCTTTCACCGGTAGGAGTAGAGGGACCAGAGCTTACTTTAAGCAATGAACGTAGAGGGACTGGAGTTCGATTTTACCACTGGGCATAGAGGGACCAGAAACAACTCTTATCAGTGGGTGTATAAGGACCACAATCATCACTTATCACTGGGCATAGAGGATGATAACTTCTCAAAAAGAAGTTATTTCATCATTTTATTTATAAGTTTTCATCATATAAAAGTAGCAAATCATCATGAAATCAAGTAAAATGAGGTTTAAATTATATTCTGATATAATTTAGATTTTAAACATAAGATTATGATATTTCTTTGCAAAATACAAAAAAAGGAATCAAGTTGGAAAAATAAAATATAATTAACTCTAGTACTCATAAATATTGTTGCAACAAATTGTTTACTATCTAGAGACAAAGTTGTTATAACAGATTATTTATTACCTAATTATGTCTATCTTTCCAGAGGCAAAATTGTTGTAACAAATTGCTGACAGAATTCTGGAATTTTGAAATTTAAATTAGTGATGGTTACAAAATCGAAAGGAGGCGTTCATTCAGCGAATTAAAGGCTCTTTAAAGACAAAGTTATTGCAACAAATTGCTCACAGAAATCTGGAATTTGAAATTCAAATTAGCGACAATTACAAAATCAAAAGTAGACGTTCCTTCAGCGAATTTAAGGCTCTTTAAGGGGCGAATCACTATATATAGAAGGAGAGAATTACCAGAGGCGGTATCAGGGGTGAGGAGATCAGCCAGAGGAGAATTGAAGGAGAAGCACAGTAACTTGGGCGTCGAAATTCAGCAGGCTGCCTCGAAAACCATTTGGTTTGCTTGTCATAATTTTCCTGTTACCTTGGCTGTTCAATTCTTATTGCAAAATTCTGTGAATCCGACTATGAGGAACTAATCCTCTAACGAGTTTTGTATGTTGTGAACGATCTGAAGTTCGCCTTAATGCTTACATGAACAACTAACTTTTTATTAGTTTTTATCATAAATTTCATTCTCTTTTTTAGTGATGACGATGAGAAATTACAATCTTACGTTTTTTACTGCATTATATATGGTCTCGAGAGTGTAATTTAACTACATATGATTTAATGTATCACTATCATTCTAGTTGTGGAGTTAAGATCCTCACTTTTATACATATGTTTACTTGTGGATAGGGGTGTGCACGGTGCTGTTTGGTGCGGTTTTGACCCAAATCGCAACCGCACCGTAAGGGCTCGATTTTTGCCCGAGCAAAACCGCACCGCGCCGAAATTATGCGGTGCGATTTCAGTTCGGTGCTGTTTTTTGCGGTGCGGTTGCGGTTTCGGTGCGGTTTTTAACATATATTTTACATAGACTACATGTAAACATCAGAATTATGAATGTTGCTTGATAATTTATGAATTCTTTTATGTTTTGCTGTTTTTTCTCTTTATTGTATTAAATTCATCATTTTCTTACAACATGTGATTTCATTTTCATAAATTTTGATGCAGTTATTTATCTTTCTTTTTGGAGATGTCATACCAACTTATGAACTATATAATATTTTGTGAATATCATGTTTTACAAACAAATATTTTCACGCTAAACTTGTTGCAGGAGATTCATTTATTTTTATATATCAACACTTCTTATGCAATATTTTGTTTTAATTTGGATTATTAAAGAGACTGTTCTAATTGATATCCAAGTTGTCTGTGTGTGGAAGAGATACAACAACACTCAAACCTTTATCCCACTATAGTGTGGTCGGCTATATGGATCATTTGTCGTCATTGCGTCATATCTTGACATATTCCCACTAATGCGTACATCATGTTTTCTTTATAGTTTTAAGCCATTATTCCACTATAATGTGTGTGAAAAAGATGATTCAACAAAATATCTCACCTAATTATAATAACTGTGACGGTAATATATCGTATAAATATATCAACTCTTACTTAATATACTTAAATGTGACATCACATAATTATAAAAAATTAAATACACAAAATATTCGGTGCGGTGCGGTTTTGTGGTTTTCAAAATTCAAAAACCGCACCGCACCGAATCTCGCTCGGTTTGAAAAAGTTTAAAACCGCACCACACCTAAACTACGCGGTGTGGTTTAAAAATCGGTGCGGTTTTTACGGTTTGCGGTTTTTCATGCTCACCCCTACTTGCGGAGCTTTTATTTAAGACTACTCACTAAACGTGCACAACACGATGAAGAAATCGAGAGTTTCTCTTCGCAGGTTTAGGATTTCTACAAGATAATAATTAATGTAAGTTCGCTTGTATTTTCTCATATAGGCAAACTAAGGATAAGGATCAATCTACAAAACTCGTATTTCTCTTCATTATCTATTCTCAGTAAATTAGTTTCGTAATTTAGTTTTAGTTTTACTTCTCATAAAACGTGTTTTTTCTTTCGCACTTTAGCTACAGATAATAAGAACATTACTAGTAATCATACGCTTAAGTAAAATATTGTCCATGTGATTCACACTCGACTTTCTACTTATTACTTGATGCGACATGTATAACTTGTGCATTGATTTTATATAATCTACTTTTCGCGCATCAAAGGGACCAGAGTCCGCACTTACCAATGGTCATAGAGGGACTGGAGTCCGGTCTTACCGATTTTCTATCATCGGGGACTCAGATTGAATCAAAAAACAGTTGCAATATAAAAATAAAGCACATAAGTGCACACAAGTTTAGTCTTGCGGCTTATTGTTCGCCATAGTAACTCTAAAAAAGCAACAAAAAGAAAATTGTAGATATGTGAGAGGACCTCTTTGGATTGCTCCCCTTGATCTTCCTTCATCAAACTCTATGAGATCTCTGAGAGTTGCGTCTCGCCCAATGTGTGATTGTTATAGGTAGCAGAGTTAAGATGCTTCTTGATCCCCTCACACAGTCCCTACCTCTTTATAAGTGATGAACTTCATTGCAAGGTGCGGGATGGATGTGATTACCTCGAACAAGATGTAGAGAGCACGACCAAAGAGATTGTGAATTGGATATTGCGCGTGATTTTCTTCAGGAACTTGCCCAAGATGACCAGAAGAGTGATCGTTACCTTCACCACTATAGGGTTATTGTCAAAGCCTTACAGAGATCCTACCGTCGGCTTGAGATGCTCATTTGTGGTCTTCATATTTTATGGAGGGTAGATGTGAACATGACGTACACATAGCTCTTATTGTTAATCAATATTATTTTAACCCTGAAGTCGGGGTCGTTGATCTCTACACTGATGATGAGAGATTCATAGTACTGTAGGCGCATTCCCCCCAGATCTTCATCAACAAAGGTGATAGTGGTGCTCTGCCACACCTTCTGGTCATCAGACCCCTCCTTTAGTTGGGTGATGAAAAGGACTTGGGCAGGGGAGAAGGACGATCTAGCTACAGTCTCTACTTCCCGTACCATCTGCCTACCCCTGTGCCCTTTGGTGCGCGAGAGGCTAATCACTTTCTCGCTGCGATGGAGTATGTCGATTCGACACTCGATTTTGCAGGAACCTCCAGAGACGCCTTTGCCTGATGAGATGCTCGATTTATTCCTTCAACTAGGTACACTTCTTAGTGTTGTGTTTGTGCCCGTGAATGGTAGCCACAATATTGTGTCTGATCTCCCTATTCAGGATGAGCGCCTTGGGCATGCAGAGCACGTCAGAGTCTTAGATGGCCATGAGCACGCTCGTACGAGTGGTGTTTATGTGAGTGTAGTTTGGGTGTTGGTGGCGTTGAAGCATGTGTTCCACATTACTTGATTTAAGAATAATAAATTCTATTATGTATTTGATCATGTTTTTCGTGTGTTTATTGTGTGCAGGAATTACAAGAACAATTCCTCTGTAAATGAGATGCAAAATGAATATGCATCTCTATAACGGGAGCTAGCACATGGTGGTAACACCTACCGCTGATGCTAGTGATGTCGACTTGAAGACCAGCTATATCAAATTAAAGGCAGCTATATCGGCTGGAAAAGTTGAAGGATTTTAATGCAGTGCGCTAGCACTTAGTGCAGTGCGGTAAGGTCACGATCCGCCACAACAAGCATGCTCTAGGCACACGATGTTTCTAGCGTGGAGCGCTAGCGACTTAATGCAATACGACATGGGAACGATTGACCATGATCTCCATGATATCGGCCACGATCCACACGATATAGGTCACGCCTCTACTCGATATGGTAGCACGACACAGTAGCCTACCACTTGCGGTAACTTCTAGAGTCTATATAAAAGATAGATCTCTTTTATGAATTGCATCATATCCCAAGCGTCAACTTCAATCTTTCGTGAGAACCTTCATCCCTGAGTTCTAGAGACTTCCAACTTCATATTTGAAGAGTTTGAAGGAGATTTCAAAACGATCATACTATAAGAAGGATGTACGCTTCAACTCCAACAATTAGGAATTTGCCGCAGTTGTTGGTGACTATTCCTTGCGAGGCTTAGGGGGAATTCACTACGGTGTGCGTGGTAATTAGGTCTAGGTGTAGAGTTTTATTTAGGGTCAGATAGATTATAGTCAACCGATCATTATGAGAATGATCAGTATAAAAACGAAAAAAAATATTTTGTTTACACATCAAATCCAAGCATTATTGAAATTATATCTTTATATTTATCTATTGAAATTAAAATATCTTTGATATCTTTTTTATTATTGGGATTTTATTTCCTTCAAATGTTTTTTTTAAAAAAATTTGATTTGCACAATTTTCAAGAAGGTTCAATTAATGGAGAGTTAGCGTCGGGCGGTAGTACTTGTAGGGTACATTGGTCACAATTAATGTACTTGATTTGAAGAAACTCTTTCAACTCAATGATATACACATATTTGTATTTGATGTATATTTCAGTTTATGTTTGTAGGATTACATATTGATTGGACAGGTGAACACAGGAAGCTAACTTATTTTTGAAGAAAATTGACTCAGTATAAAAGTGTCGACACACTTTAATGTGTTGACACCTTTAAAGAAGTTGTGTCGAGACAAGTCAGCACAGTCTACATTCAACAACTTGCAGCGCATAAAATTGACTAAGTACAAAAGTGTCGACACACTTCAACTGTGTAGGCACGTTTAAAGAAGTTGTGCCGAGACAAGTCAGCTAGCTTGACACATAAGATTCAAGACAACTGTGTCAAGAAAAGTCAGTTGTCTCGACACTTTGAAGACTAAGTTAGTTTACTCGACACTGTAAAGCTTAAAGCAGTTGAGTGGGTAGGATTACAGAAATTCTGTTTTCTGAGAATTTATTCTTTATACTTTACCTCTTTATTTTGTAAGATCTCCTAGAGATCTGAGTGGGTAGGAGATTTTATCTCTGAGTTGTAAGCCTATTTTATAAAGGCTGAGGTAGGATTCTTGAGGGACCTGAGGTAGGTGGTTTGAGCGAATCACTGAGTTATAGGCCAATTTTATAAAGGCTGAGGTAGGGTTCTTGAGGGACCTGAGGTAGGAGATTAGGAGAATCTCTGAGGTAGGACCTGGTGGTCTGAGTGTAGGTTTCTTAACAGAAACTGAGCCTGTAAGATCTTTGGATCTGAGTTAAAAAGGAGGAGCTATAACCTTATCTGACACATTGCTAGTGAGAAAGAAGAGGGAAAGTGGATGTACCAAGAAAGGGGAACCACTATAAATTCTGTGTGTGTTGTGTGTTGTGAATTAATTCTGTGTGTGCTATGTTGTGAATGCTTTAACTGCTGAATCTGTTAAGTGATAAAGATTTGCTGCGGTATTTTAAAAGTCACATATTCACCCCCCTCTAGGTGATTATCTATTCATAGGATTATCTTTCAGTACTTACCACCAACGGAGGTAACAGAGACTAAAATGCATCTCCTTTGGCAATCTTCATCGAAAAAATTAAAAGTTTTATTAATCTTCATAAAACCCGTATTCACCCCCCCCCCTCTAAGGGCGTCAAAAGATCCATTAGGCAAGGACCTTGATCTCAACATATGAGGGTTATTGCGGCGCTTGTCATTCCCCCTGGAAGCCGACAACTGTGACTGCTACCCCTTTTTCTTTTCAAAGCCCCACTCAAAGTGTTGGCGGTGCACCTTGATCGCCTTATCTGCCATAAACTATGCCTCAACTCGGTGTACGAGGTCAGTATAGTTTGATACTATTTCCCGCATAAGTGCAGAGTAGAATTCTTTAGGGTAGCAATACAAGGTCAGTATAGTTTGATACTACTTCCAGAATTTTCCACGCTTTAGCAGTAATACGGGGAAAAAAACTTAAGTGTCTACTCAAGTACCTGCTCTAAAAGTCACTCATACAAGCACAATGGGCGACTTTACATCTTTCTAACCTTCAAGTATTTGTAACCTCAAGTAAACTAGTGGATTTGGTCGACACCGAAACGACACCATAGTTACTTCCCTTTTCGGGTTTTTTTTAAAGTAAAAGTCTCGTCGTCTCTGTTGTTAGTTCTCTTTTAACGGTTTGTGTGTTTGGCTAACTTTTGAAATAAGGTTGGATTCTTCAGACTGAGAAAACGCTAAGCGACCTGCAATAGTTTAGTATTGGCTGTGAGATGGTGATCCCAAAGCTCCGAAGATAGCACTTGCTCTATGCAAGTGCCCCTAGGCAATGACAATGACAATGAGTACTCGACCTGCAAAATGGGGGCTCCATAAAGGCACACAAATATGTCCCCTACCCAACTCACTTGCAAGCATTGTATCGCTTCCCAAGGAAGTCTCAACTACGTCAGCAACTTCGGTAAAGGAGCGCGTGTGTCTGATGAAGGAATGTTGGGTTGAGGTGCTCACTCTTCTATGAGACTTGGGAGCTTCCAACCATCCAAACAATATCGTCGCCCAAAATGAGTGGCCACTACTTGTCCAAAACCACGTCCCCCGGAGGGCGCATCTTGTATAGATGATCTCACAGCTAACAAAATGCCTGACATAGCTAAATCTATGCATGTTGTCCGGCTGGAAGGGCTCCCCGGATGCGCGTGGCTCAACCCCTACCCAGCGGAAGGTGGACGTCGGTCAAGCCGATCGAAGACTCACTCAAGAAAAAAATAAGGAATATGATCAAGGAGAAATTAATACGGCACGTCAGACATCATACCGCAGACACGCGACGCCCGTTCCACCACAGATCCCCATTAGCGGAGTTCCGCTGTTAGCGGCCCAATTGGGGCTGCGTAGAGTAGGGCTGCTGGGCGGTTCTGCTCCAATAGTAAGGCGGGCGGGGAACATTTTACATAGACCCGAGGTGGCACCTCTAGTTTGGGAGTGGATCTGGAGATCCTCCTTAGATGTTCCGGTCGGCCAAGAGAGCCCTCCGAAGGTGCCTTAGCTCAGCCCTTGGCTTAGGAGGGGAAGAGTTTGTTAGTCTTCCGAGTATGCGGCGGGTCCTCCACGCTGAGACCTTGGGTATGTCCCTTGTGTTCCTAGTTTTGTGCCTAGATCGTTCGCTTGAGGGTAGTAGGTGCGCGGTCACCCCTTCCCCAAGGGTCGAACTCCACAGGAGACCGAATTTCGGTTTCAACATAATAAGCGAGCTTAGATCTCGCACCATTATTTATTTTTCTCTATTTTCAATGTTTGTGCGACATCTTGTCTGGATTGTGCCGAGTTTGTTCTGCAGGTTGCGATCATGCTTTATCTATTCTGTGCGACCTGCGCAACGAAGTTGGATTACTCGCTTAGGGCGCGACTTGGTCTGATACTCGCCGTAAGGATGATATATGTTGAAGTTGGTGACCGGGCGGTCTGGCAGTCTGGCTTGGCGGGTTGATGACCGCGCGGTTTTGCTGTTACTCTTTAGCGGGTTGGTTGCTGTGTGTTGCTGTCTGAGGTCCAAACGGTCTAGTGGTTTGTCTCTGCCGACTTGGAGACCGGGCGGTCTAGCAGTCTTCCATGACGATCTCTCTCTCTCTCTCTCTGTGGTAGTAGCCGAGCGGTTAGCCCTTCTGTCTAACCGCGCGGCCTGTGCGGTTTGTGTCTGTATACTCCGCTTGTGTCCTGTAATTTTTTAGTCTCACATCTCTTATTTATTTTCTCTCCTCTCTCCTCCATTCTATATAAGTGAGGTGATACCTTTGTAATAGATACCTTTTTCGGATAATAAAGTTTCAGTTAAACCACTTCCGGTTTGTTTCTGTTCGGCTTTTACATGTTTCTGTTCGGTTTTTACATGGTATCAGAGGACTCGATATTCTCCTCCTGATTCTGTGCGCCTTCCCTATCTGCGCGGCTTGCTTGCCCGTATGCGCCCTGTCTGTGCAGCTTCTTTCTCTTCTTATTGTTGCCCTCTGTGTGCGCGACCTCTTTGTTACCTGTGCTAAGTCGTCGCTACCTATCGCCGCGACCTGTTGCCTTGTGTGCCCTTTTTTGGTCTTCGCTTCTGTTCGAGCGGACTATCTTCTAGCCGCTCGACTTCTATCCCTCTGCTTGGGTCTGCGGTTTGGTCGTGGTTTTTCTGGCCGCTGGTTTCTGCCCTCGTGACCGCTGCAGCTCTTCTTCTTCCTATCCGCGCGGATTGTTTCCTAACCGCACGGCTTCTCGTTGTTTGCTCCAATGGCTCTTTCTGATGCTTCTACTTCCACCACTCCTGCCACCACCCCTGTTGCCAATCCAGCTCCGCCTCTTCCTCCTACTCCTTCCGGGAACCTTGGCACAGTTTCCAAGTTTGTCGGCTCCAACTACCCAGATTGGAGCGTCTCTTTCACCTTTCTCCTCCGTTCGTAACACAAACGCCACCATATCATTGATGACCCTCCTCCCACCACTTCACCTCTCTTTGATGACTGGGATGCGAGTGACGCGCTTGTGCGTACTTGGCTCGCTAACAGCCTATCCGATGAGTGCCTTCCCGTCATCCGTCATGATGAGACGGTCAAGGCCGCTTGGCTTCATCTTGCCGCTCTGTACTCCAAGGGGGCTCAGACGTCCCGCATCTATACGTTGTATGCAGATCTCTTTGTCCGTCCTACCTTGTCTACTACTGCTGTCTACCAACAGGTTCAGGATCTTGGGGCTGATATTCTTCAGAATCGCCCCTTTTTTGCGGATTTGGCTCAACAACACAAGCACTTCCAGGTGCTTCTGATTGTGTGTTATCTGCTCCGGCTTCCTGATACTTATGACATGATCCGCCAGCAAATTCTGGGTGAGGCGGAATCTCCTACCTTAGATGCCACCGCTGCCCGCATCGCCGCTTTCACCTCTCTCCTTCAGCGCCCTCTTCTGCCCGCTCCTCCTCCACCGGACCCCTATGTTCATCAAACTCAGCGGAGTGGCTCTGGTAGCCGCAGTCATCAGTCCGGCGGACGTGCTTCTTCCCGCTACCTTTGCTCTCAATGTGGCCGCACCGGACATACTTCCGAACGTTGCTGGACGAAGCATCCCCATCTTCGCCCCTCCGGTGACTCTTCCGCCTCCTCTTCCAAGCCATCTGCCTCTGTTGTCACCTCCTCAGGTAGTGCCCATGTGGTCACTCAAGGTAAATGGTTCATCGACTTTGGTGCAACTAATCACATGACGGGCAATCCTCAGTGCTTCTCTCTACTCGAACAGCATGATCGGTTGCCCCCGGTCCTCGTTGCAGACGGTTCTCCCTCCCCGGTTCATGGGTCAGGAGTGGTTCATGTTACTCCGTCCCTTCGACTGACAGACACTCTCTATGTGCCCAAGTTTTTGTGCAATTTATTGTCGGTTACCTCTTTATGCAAACAGCTTCAGTGTTCTGTGACATTTACTCCGACTTCTTGTTCTTTTTAGGATCCGAGCTCCCAACGGACGATTACTACTGAGACTGAGAGCGGCGGCCTCTACTTCCTCGACAACGTTTCCGCCTTGTCCGCCTTCTCATATTCTTGTACGGATCTTCTCTAGTGGCATCTCCGCCTCGGTCATCCTCCACCACGGCTTCTACATCAGCATCTGCCCCACCTCCCTCCCTCCAGTACTCCTCTCCACTGCGACGCTTGTCAACTCGGCAAGCATCACCGTTCCTCCTTCCCACCGAAGCAAGGTCGGGGCTCTACTCGTCCCTTTGATCTTGTCCACTCCGATGTCTGGGGACCTGCTCCTACCCTCACCATTGGTCGGGGTAGTTCTTATTTTGTAACTTTTATTGATGATTTTTCTAGATGTACTTGGGTGTATCTCTTATGAGATCGCTCTGAACTTTTTGATGTATGGATCTCTTTTTATCAGTTAATTAAAACTCAGTTTGGTGTTTGTATTAAAACTTTTCACTCCGACAATGCTAAAGAATATTTGAGTCATACTTTTACCTCTTTTTGTGTGTAATATGTCATTATTCATCAGAGCAGCTGTGTTTATACCTCCCAACAAAATGGGGTGTCGGAACGCAAAAACCGTCACCTTCTCGATGTCGCTCGCACATTGATGACCCAGATGTATGTCCCTCGCTCATATTGGGGCTATGATGTTCTTCTTGCTTGCTACCTCATCAATCACCTTCCCTCCATAGTTCTCCACGGGAAAACCCCATTCTCCATTCTGTATCCGGGCAAGGAACCTTTTCCTCTCCCTCTCCGAATCTTTGGGTGCACTGCATTTGTGCATGCCTCGTCTGCCACCCGTGATAAGCTTTCCCCTCGCCCCACCAAATGTGTCTTTCTGGGGTACTCCACCACTCAGAAAGGCTACTGGTGCTTTAACCTCGTTCTTCGTCAGCAGTTCGTCTTCGCTGACGTTACCTTCTTCGAGAATGCCTCCTACTTCTCGGATGACTCCTCTTCTCTTCCCCCAGCTTCATCTCCTCTTCCCCCAGCTTCGGATTCTCCTAATATTCCCTTCATTCCCTCGTCTCCTACTGCGATATCCACCCCTCCACCGTCTCTGTCCCCTCCTCTCCCTCTGCCTCTCTCTCCCACTTCTCAGCCACCGTCTCCCTCATCTCCACCGCCGTCGCTCTCTCCTCCCAGGACAGCTCTCTCTGCCACGGATGCTCTGGATGCCGAGGGCGCCATCGACCTGGACCTTCATGTAGCTCTTCGCAAAGGGGTGCGGACGTGTACCCTACACCCCCTTGCTGCTGTTGTTTCATATGATCGTCTTACCTCTTCTCGCAGGGCCTTTACGCTGGCTATCTTTGCCACTGTCACACCTCATTCCTACCAGGAGGCCCTTGTTATTCCTCACTGGAAGATGGCCATGGATGAGGAAATGACGACCCTCACGGGGCGGGGTACCTGGACTCTTGTTCCTCCTCCCTTCGGTACTGATGTTGTTGTCTGTCGCTGGGTCTTTGTGGTCAAATTTAGCCCGGACGGCACGGTGGACCGTTATAAAGCTCGTCTTGTTGCTAAGGGCTTTACTCAGACATATGGAGTTAATTACTCTGACACTTTCTCTCTCGTGGCTCGTCTCAGCACTATACGAGTCCTTCTCTCTGTGGCGGTCAATCGAGAGTGACTGATTTCTCAGCTGGATATAAAGAATGCCTTCCTTTATGGTGATCTTCAGGAGGCCGTCTACATGGAGCAACCTCCTGGGAATGTTGCTTAGGGGGAGACACGAGTATGCCGGCTGAAGAAGGCAATCTATGGCCTCAAGCAGAGCCCTCGAGCTTAGTTTGACAAGTTCAGCGGCATCATGGCGGCCGTTGGTTTTGCGCGTAGCTCTGCCGATCACTCGCTATTTATTCGCAAGACCTCCTCGGGACTGGTGGTTCTTGCTGTGTACGTCGATGATATTCTTCTCACTGGTGATGATCAGGAAGGGGTAGTCTTGACAAAGCGGCATCTTCATCAACATCTGGTCACGAAAGATATGGGCACTCTGAAGTACTTTTTGGGGATCAAAATCACTCGGAAGCCCAACTCCTTAGTTCTCTCACAGCGTAAGTATGCCCTTGATCTATTAAAAGAAGCAGGATTGACTGGAGCCAAACCTGCCCGGTGCCCCATGACAATTGGAGAAGACAAAACCTGGACAGATGATTCGCCTCTTCTTTAAGATACTACGAGGTACAGGCGTCTAGTTGGTAAGCTCATATATCTCACAGTGACCAGGCCCGACATTTCCTATGCTGTGGGCAAGGTGAGTCAATTCATGCAAGCACCTAGGGAGTGCCATCTACAGTCCGCCTTGCGGATCTTGGAGTATGTCAAAACAGCGCCTGGGAAAGGACTACTCTTTCAGAAGAATGGTCATCTGAGGGTTGAAGCATACTCAGATGCGAGTTACGCTGATGACAAAGGGGATCGCAAATCTACCTCCGGTTTCTGCACCTTTGTTGGGGGAAATCTGGTAAGCTGGAAGAGCAAGAAGTAGTCTGTTGTTTCCAGGTCCAGTGCTGAAGCAGAGTATCGGAGTATGACATCGACCACTTGTGAGTTAAAATGGCTACGAGCTCTCATGCTGGATTTAGGAGAGGTCTACAACCATCCTCTACCTATGTTCTGTGACAACAAGGCTGTCATATACATCTCCAAAAATCTGGTCTTCCATGAAAGAACCAAGCACATTGAGGTCGACTGTCATTTTATTCGTGAAGAGATTTTGAAAGAACAAATTTGCACTCCCTTCGTCACTTCTGATAAAGAGCTGGCTGACATCTTCACCAAGCCAGTATCCGCCTCGCTTCTTCATATTTGTGACAAGCTGGGCATGATCGATATATATGCTCCAGCTTGATGGGGAGTGTTGAAGTTGGTGACCGGGAGGTCTGGCGGTCTGGCTTGGCGGGTTGATGACCGCGCGGTTTTGCTGTTACTCTTTAGCGGGTTGGTTGTTGTGTGTTGCTGTCTGAGGTCCAAGCGGTCTAGCGGTTTGTCTCTGGCAACTTGGAGACCGGGCGGTCTAGCGGTCTTCCATGGATATCTCTCTCTCTGTGGTAGTAGCCGAGCGGTTAGCCCTTCTGTCTAACCGCGCGGCCTGTGCGGTTTGTGTCTCTATAGTCTGCTTGTGTCATGTAATTTTTTAGTCTCACATCTCTTATTTGTTTTCTCTCCTCTCCCCTCCATTCTATATAAGGGAGGTCATACATTTGTAATAGATACCCTTTTCGGATAATAAAGTTCCAGTTAAACCACTTCCGGTTTGTTTCTGTTCGGCTTTTACATGTTTCTGTTCGGTTTTTACAATATACCCCCCCTGGCGCCTATAAATAGAGGGGGTAGGTAGGACATAAGTACGCTGTTGCGCTTTTGAACCCCTAGCTCGCGTGTATCTTTTCCTGCTCGTGTGCTGCGTCTTTGCTTTGCTCCTCGCTATTCCTTCTTCTTCTCCACTTTAAAACTCGCAAGATGGTTGGAGATGACGTCAGTGCTCACCGCCAAGCCCATGCCGCCAACTTTGCGGATGCGACTTTTAAGAAGTCGATCACCACCGAGCGCGACTTAGAGAAGTTTATGGAAATGCTCCTCCCTGAGGGATACTCGGCCAGGCTCCCGAGCCGTAGCGAGCGACTCAACACCTTCATCGAGGGCGCGCTGGTCCTTCCCCTTCGACATTTTGACGCCGGCCTGCGCCTTCCACTATGGCCAGAGTATTGTGATATTCTCCGATACTTCGGCATAGTCCCCGCGCAGATCAACCCCAACGGCGTCGCCATCATTATGGGGTTCCTTTGCTATTTGCGCGAGAAGAGGATCATGTTCGATCTTTCCGTCTTCCGCAAAATATTCGCCTTCGCCGCGACTGCCGATGGCGTGGTCTATTTCTGCAGCCATGTCTGTACCCTGGTGGGGACGGCGAATAAAGTACATCGCTGGAGCGAGATGCTAGTCGTCGTTGAAGGCAACTTTGGCGACGTCCAGGGAAGGCCGCACCAGCCTGCTGACGTCGCCTTCCTTCCACCGATACTGGAGGGTGTGCGCGAGCAACTCGTCGAATCGTTCAGAGGTCGCCGGTTCGATGTTATCTTTTGGTGACTAAACGTCAATAGGTTGTTCGAGGTTCATTACAATGAAGGTAAGTCTTAGTAAGGAACGTCTGTTGCATACTCGTCGCGATAGTTGTTTGTTTACATTACTCGGCCTTTTGTAGAGCCAAACGAGCTACCGGCGAGGCCGCTCCCTCTAGCCAAAGAAGTCGTCACCTCGCTTTTTGAGCCCCACTCACCGGCTGATATCGGCGAGAAGAAGAAACTCGCCAAGGGCAAAGGCAAAGCCAGGTCGTCGGGCCTCGCAACCAAGAAATAGAAGGTGTTGTCACCGCATCTTGACGACCATGATCCGTCGCTCCATGCTCGGCTTCCCCACTTCCACCCCAACTTCAACCTGGGGCTGGACGCGGTGGACGCCTATGGTCGCCCGTTGGTGACCTGGGCGGCGGACGAGCATCTGGTGACGCTGAGCACCAACCTCCCCTCCTGGGCGGAGGAATGGGAGGACAAGGGGGAGGCCTTTGTCGTCCTCCATGCGATGTATGGGCGAGGCGACGAGGCGACGCTGAGTCGATGCTGGATCTCAGCGAGGAGGAACTCGCCCAGCAGGCGGCCTGCTCGCTCGCACGAGCCGTCGAACTAAATCATTTCGCGGCGAGGAGGATGCTGGAGAGGACGAAAGCCTTGAAGATCGTCAGTAAGAAGGCGATCGATCTCGGTATGGAATCTACACGCTGGCGAGATTATGAGGTAAGTTGCCTCTACGCGCGATGTCGATGTCGCCCCACGTGATTCTTTTTGCTGACTCCATTCTTTGTCGCAGACTGCCGAGATGGAGACCGCCAAAAAGCTCTCCGAGTATGAGGCGGAACTCACCAAGTCTCGAACTGATCTGGAGGCAGCCCAAATCCGCGCGGCCGAGATGGAATCTCGCCTGGCCATTTTAGAAGCCGGCGCGAGTTCCTCTGCTCCTCAGCCGCAGCCGGAGGACGATCCTCACTACGCCATCAAGCGATCTCGCATCCTGTGGGAGGAGAGGTCGTCGGTCCGCCGCGAGATAGCCCGCGCGGCAGGCAACGTCGTGCTCACGAGGCTGAGGATTAGCGGGAAGCTCGACGAGGGGGAGAAGGTGTTCACAGTTGACGAACTCATCCCTAAGCTACTCGCCAAGACAGTCTCGCCAGATCGCCTGCCTTCACCATTGTTGAGCTTTGGCAACAGCGGCAGTAGCAGAGGCAGCAGCAGCGGTAGCGGCAGTGGTAGCGGCAGTGGCGAGGAGGAAGATGATGAAAGTGGCGAGGAAGAGGACGCTGACATTGGAGATGAGGAATATCGGCCTGATACTGGGGACGATGAGTCCTAGTTGCTCGCTGATATTCCTCATACTCGCATGATAGCCGTTAGAGAATTTTTGTAACCAACACTAACTTGTAAATTTTTGAAATATTAATACAAGTTTGAATTACCACATTGTCACCCTTTTTCCTTCTCGCATGCTTGTTGATTGATGATACTCGCCAAGCTCATAGGCTCGGGGGAGAACGAGTGCTCGCGACATTTTACTCGCACGTCGATATCGTTGATAATCGCGTAGTTGATACTCGCACGACCGTAATCGTTCTTCATAACTCGCACCCCGGCACTCGCCCGTAGTTAATCGCCATCCAATACTCGCACTTTGCTATGTCGTACTCGCATATTCGCCGATGCCTGCGTGCATACTCGCCCCAATGCTGCTCGCATCATCCCACCGGGAAACTTGGTCTAACTCGAGGAGGTCGTTGGCCAATGCGCAGGAGAGGGGCTCGTGCAAGGATTTGGACTTACTAGGACCTGACACTCGAGGACTTGAACATTGTTGGAGTCGACAGCTCTCAGGAGCCTTGCTCAACTGGAGTGGTGTAGGTCGACTCGGGGAGGCAAGTAGTCGGTCTGCAGGAGAGGAGCTCGTATAGAGGTCTCGGATTACGACATCACTCCAGCGAGGAACTCAATCTCACTCGAGGAGGTTTGTTGATGGAGTGCCCCCTCCTCCACCAGTTGAAGACGATGTTGACGATGCTGATGATGATCCGGTTGATAAGGCAATACAACTCAAGGACATGAGGCGGCACGATGACGCTAACGGAAGGCTACGCTACAACCTCCGCCCGCGGCGTGCTACAGCCACTGCAAAGAATTAGCCTTATTTATTTCATTTTCTTGAACTCTATTTTATATTTGGAATATAAAATTATCCTATGTTTAAGTGATAATTTTATATTCATTACATGTTTTGTTATTTTTAATTTTAAAAAATTTTAATGTTGGTATGCATTTAGCCATTCGGATGGATGAGATTACATCTCCATCACGAATGATTAAAGCTTGTTTGTAACTCTTATATAAGGAGACTTCCTTATGAGATAATTAGAAAGAGTTAAACATAATCTCTCCTTGAGAAATTTCGGCCAAGAGGAGACTTCTCCTAGCCGCCGCCCCCCCTGCTTGTGGTGTGAAACCGCCGCCCCCTTGCTCCCTCCATCCGTTCGGTGCGACTCCGGTGCGGCTTCCTTCGGTGCGACTCCTTGGAAGAAGGTTGCAAACCCTTCGGTGTGACGTCGGTGGATCCGTGGAGAGAGTGATTCTCCCACAGTTATCTTGTGTGAAAAGCTTTCTGGTTGGGTAATCTCTTCCTTCTCCCTTGTGTGATTCTCTTCTTTAGTTGTGGTGGTTTCGCACTCGTTTTCTCCGAAAAAATTAATTTAATCGCTGCAAGTTTTGAATCGAAATCGACGTTGCTAGGCTTTTTAATTCCGGATCGGGTGGATCCTATTTGCCTGAGCGGATCTTGTCTTATAGCCTTGGTCTTGCTCTCAAAAAGGAGTGACAACTTTTATGTTTTCTTGGGGAATATTCCAACTCAAATTTCCGATCGTTGTTTTCGAGTCGACCATTCCTCCTTTGTTATTTGTGCTGCGTTCTTGCGACGAGAAACTATTGTGGGCGATAGGTGTTGTGTAGGTGTGATAGATCTATGACGTGTGGTGCGTAGATAGAGCGTTAGCTTCGTGGAGATCTCTGATTCCCCCCTACATCAATTTGGTATCAGAGACGGTCGTATCAATTTCCTAATTGAAACGTCCTCGCTTGAGTCTTGTCGGCACGCACAATACAAACACAAAAAACAAAAAAAAAAACATTTTTACTGGTCTGCCAATAGCGCTCTAAAATCTGTATTTTTCAGCGAAAATTTCAAAAAAAAATTTAACGATATACGTGTTATTCACGTTGGGAATCTATAAAAATATCTTATTTCCAGTATAGCTACAGCCCTAGGAAAAATCATCTTTCCAAGATTTTTCTAAACCTGAATGCGCACTAGGCTCGGATCGGAATATTCGACTCCATCTACGTCTAGGATGGCTGCGAATGAGCGTGGGGATCCCAACACCGAGGCCATAGCAGGGCTGCGTAACGAAATAACAGAGCTTAGGGACATGTTAACACAGATCCTACAAAATCAAGCTAGGCCACCCCCGCCACCCGTTAATGTTGACCGGCCCAACCGGCACCAACATAATTCTGATTCGGATTCTGATGGGGACTCCCCACGGGTGCCCCCTAGAGGACACCGCCCCGAGCGAGACTTTGATATTACTAGGGTCATTAAGATAAATGCCCCCACTTATGATGGTATGGGAGATCCCCAAATCTTCCTTAACTGGACTGTGGACATGGAGTGTTACTTCGAGTGGCACAACCTAACGGATCCCCAAAAGGTCCAAGTTGCCCGAATGAAGTTAATAGGTCGTGCAAAGACGTTTTGGCTGAATGAGGAGCGAAGGTTAGGAACCGGACACGGAGCCCCCCTTATAGGTTGGCCAGTAATGAAAAAATTGTTGAGCGATCAGTACGTTCCCGCGTACCATCAGACACAGATGTTCGATGAGCTTGCCACTCTACGGCAGGGCTCAAACTCGGTAGCTGAATATATGGGTGAACTTAAGGACCGTATGGTGCGATGTGACCTTAGGGAGATCCCCGAAGTCACTTTATCTAGATTTTGAAAGGGGCTTCACCCCGATATCCAGAGGAAGCTCTTGCGATATGGGCATACGGACTTGAACATGACTTTCAATGCCGTCTTGGACATTGAAAAACACCTAGCCTCTAAGGCTCACTCCCGTTACGCTCATGCGAAGAACAAGTCTACCACTGGGGCATCTTCTTCCACATACCCTGATAAGGGAAAGTTCAAATCCACCGAGTCGAAGTCAATCATGATCACCGCTAGGAACACCAAGAACCCTTCTAGTGAGCGTGTCCCTATAGGGAAGGTTAGCAAGGCTAACACCACTTGTTACTCTTGCGGCATTCAAGGCCACTATGCCTACGAATGCCCCACAAAGACAAAAACCCTAGCCTTATTAGAGCCAACTACCGGCCCTGACGATTATGTATACGAGGCCGCAGAGGAGAGTGACCCCGAAGGAGTCCCTAGTGACTTAGAGGACGATCACCCCCTTATGGTGATGCGTTGTATCTTGACCACTCCTCGTCCATTAGATGTTTGAAAGAGGACGAGCATATTTTCTATGATTTTTAAGAGTGGCGAGAAACTTTGCAAGCTGATTGTTGATAGTGGTAGTTGCGTGGATGTCGTATCTGAGAACGCCGTTGCACGTATGTCCTTGATCATGGAACCACACCCGACCCCATATCAGGTCGCTTGGATCAACAAGATCTCTGTACCCGTTACCAAGCGCTGTCTGGTCCCACTCTCAATCAAATCCTACATTGATGAGGTGTGGTGTGATGTGATGTCCTTCCGATGGACGCTTGTCATGTGTTGTTAGGCCGCCCTTGGCTATACGACCGTGATGTTACACATTTTGGTAGAGCCAACACTTATGAATTCAAATTCAATGGCAAAACCATCACTTTGAGGCCGACCATCCCAAAGGAGCTCGTAGCCTTGGCTAAGGACACCACTATTCCGGTAGAACGAAAAACGTTGAATCTAGTTGGTAGGAAAGAGTTTGAGAGAGATCCGTTCTTTGATGGAATTATGTATGCGCTAGTCCTCCTAAGTGCGAAGCCCGATTCTAGCATTTTGGATGAGTTACCTAGAGAGCTACGGGTACTGTTGGAGGAGTATAGGGACGTGTACCCGGATGAGTTGCCGCCCACGTTACCCCCGCTTAGGAATATCCAGCATGTGATAGATCTCATCCCGGGGTCTTCCTTGCCAAATCAGCCCCATTATCGACTCCACCCCGCAACTCGCCTGGAGTTGCAGTCCCAGATAGAGGGCTTGCTAGAGAAAGGTTTTATTAGGACTAGTATGAGTTCATGTGCTGTACCAGCCCTACTTGCCCCCAAGAAGGATGGTACATGGAGGATGTGCGTTGATAGCCGAGCTATCAACAAAATCACCATCAAGTATAGGTTCTCCATTCCCCGCCTAGATGATTTGTTGGATGTCTTGTCTGGAGCCACCATATTCTCCAAATTAGATCTTCGGAGTGGCTATCACCAGATTAGAATACGAGAGGGCGACGAGTGGAAGACGGTGTTTAAGTCAAAGGATAGTCTGTACGAATGGCTTGTGATGCCCTTTGGGTTATCCAATGCCCCTAGTACCTTCTGCCGGATGATGACACATGTCTTTCAGCCATTCATGGGGAAGTTCGTTGTCGTCTACTTTGACGATATTCTGATTTATAGCACCTCTACTACCGAGCACATCTCCCACATGACAGTGATCCTTTCCACCCTGCGGAAGGAGACTTTATTTCTCAATCTTAAGAAATGCACTTTCAATGCCTCAGAGGTAGAGTTCTTAGGCTATATAGTCAGCTCTAAGGGTATTCGAGTTGATCCGGGCAAGGTTCAGGTCATTAAGGACTGGCCCGTGCGAACCACCCTACGTGAGGTGCGTAGTTTCCATGGGTTAGACACATTTTATCGTCGTTTCATACGAGACTTCAGTAGTATTATGACGCCTATCACAGACTGTATGAAGAAGGGAGAGTTTATGTGGACGAAGTCCGCCACCTATGCTTTTGAACGAATAAAGGAGCTTATGACTGAGGCACCTGTCTTACGTCTACCTGACTTCGCTAAAGTCTTTGAGCTCACATGTGATGCGTCTGGGGTAGGGATTCGAGGTATCTTGAGCCAGGAGGGCCATCCCGTTAGCTATTTTCGTGAGAAGTTGTTCGGCCCTAAGCTGAACTATTCAAATTACAATAGGGAATTTTATGTTGTAGTCTGATGTCTACACCATTGGAGGCACTATCTCCTCTCCAAGGAGTTTGTGATCCTCTCCGATCATGAGGCTTTACGTTTCATCAACGGTCAGCATAAGATCAGCCCATGACACGCTAAGTGGGTAGCTTTCTTACAAGGTTACACGTTTAATCTCAAGCACCTCAAGGGAGCTGATAACCGAGTCGCGGATGCCCTTAGTCATCTTACTATTTTACTCACCTCTATGGAAGTACATGTTGTAGGATTTGAGCGGGTTAAGGATGAGTACGCCACGTGTCCTGACTTCAAGGACTTCTATTTATCTGCCCAGGATAGCTCCCCCACGACGATATCTGCATACGTCATCAAGGACGGTTACCTGTTTAGGAATGGGAAGCTATGTATTCCCCAGTCATCGTTATGACTACATATCATATGGGAGTTGCACAGCGGAGGGTTGAGTGGCCACTTCGGTAGAGATAAGACTATTACGTTAGTCGAGGACAAATTCTATTGGCCAAAACTTAAGGTTATGGTGGGACAGGTAGTGAGTAGCTGCCGCACGTGTCAGGTGTCTAAGGGTAGTAAAACCAACGTAGGATTATATACACCCTTGCCTATTCCCTCCATGCCTTGGGTAGACGTTAGTATGGATTTTGTATTAGGCCTCCCCATTACCCTACGCCGTCACGACTCAGTTTTTGTCATTGTGGATAGATTTTCAAAGATGACTTATTTCATCTCGTGCAGTAGGACAAACGATGCGTCTCACGTCGCTAAACTATATTTTAAAGAAGTCGTTAGTCACCGTGGAGTGCCAAAGACCATAGTATCGGATAGGGACGTAAAATTCACTAGTTATTTTTGGAAAACTCTTTGGATATTAATGAGAACAAAATTATTGTTTTCCTCTGTCTATCATCCCCAAACTGATGGGCAAACAGAAGTGGTTAATCGGAACTTAGAAAATTTGTTACGATGCCTTGTGAGTGATCACAAGAGCACTTGGGATCTTTTCCTTCCCCATGCCCAATTAGCCTACAATAATTCCTAGAATAGGTCTACGGGTCTGTCTCCAAATGAGATTGTCCACGGGTATAAGGCTCCTGTGCCGCTTGACTTAGTGTCGTTGCCCCCAACGTACAAGGCAAGTCAGTTTGCACAATCCTTCGCCCAGCACATCCATGATTTACACGCACGTATACGGGCCACCTTGACTACGCAATACGACTCTTATCAAGCGCATGCTAATTTACATAGGAGAGTATCAGACTTCGAAATTGGCGATCTAGTTTTAGTCCGTTTGGTTCCCGAACGCTTGTCAACTGGCACCGTTCAAAAGTTAGCACCAAAGCGCGCCGGCCCTTTTCAGATTATTAAGAAGTTAGGTGACAACGCTTTAGTTTTGGACATGCCTGCTGATTGGGGTATCTCCCCCATTTTTAATGTTTCGGATTTAACGATGTTTGTGTCACCACCACAAGAGTTGATTTCTTTGTCGTCTTCTTCTCCCACTCTAAATTCTCATGGGTTGGGGAGTGGTAGTACGGATGATCTCTCTCTTTTGGTCCCCACAGGTATATCATCGGATGGTAAGTTGTCTTCCTTCCTGCCTACTGCTAATATATTCCCCAGGTTTCCACAGACGTTTTCCACTCCAGAGATGATACTTGATGCTGAGCCTGTTACCACTGCTGATGGCGACACCCACCGCTTTCTCATCCGTTGGCGTGATCGGCCCCCTTCGGATGACTCTTGGGTACTCGAGACGGAGCTGCAGAGTTTGGATGCCGCTCTCCTTCACCGCTATCGCTTGGACCACGCAACGGAGATGCGTGCATTTGAGCGGGGGAGGATTGATGGCGTGCCCCCTCCTCCACCAGTTGAAGATGATGCTGACGATGCTGATGATGATCCAGTTGAAAAGGCAATACAACACAAGGACGTGTGGCGACACAATGACGCTAACGGAAGGCTACGCTACAACCTCCACCCGCGGCGTGCTACAGCCACTGCAAAGAATTAGCCTTATTTATTTCATTTTCTTGAACTCTATTTTATATTTGGAATATAAAATTATCCTATGTTTAAGTGATAATTTTATATTCATTGCATGTTTTGTTATTTTTAATTTTGAACAATTTTAATGTTGGTGTGCATTTAGCCATTCGGATGGATGAGATTACATCTCCATCATGAATGATTAAGGCTTGTTTGTAACTCCTATATAAGGAGGCTTCCTTATGAGATAATTAGAAAGAGTTAAACCTAATCTCTCCTTGAGAAATTTTGGCCAAGAGGAGACTTCTCCTAGCCGCCCCCGCCCCCCCCCCCCCTTGCTTTTGGTGTGAAACTGCCGCCCCCTTGCTCCCTCCATCCGTTCGGTGCGACTCCGGTGCGGCTTCCTTCGGTGCGACTCCGTGGAAGAAGGTTGCAAACCCTTCGGTGTGACGCCGGTGGATCCGTGGAGAGAGTGATTCTCCCACAGTTATCTTGTGTGAAAAGCTTTCCGGTTGGGTAATCTCTTCCTTCTCCCTTGTGTGATTCTCTTCTTTAGTTGTGGTGGTTTCGCACTCGTTTTCTCCGAAAAAATTAATTTAATCGCTGCAGGTTTTGAATCGAAATCGCCGTTGCTAGGCTTTTTAATTCCGGATCGGGTGGATCCTATTTGCATGAGCGGATCTTGGCCTATAGCCTTGGTCTTGCTCTCAAAAAGGAGTGCCAACCTTTGTGTTTTCTTGGGGAATATTCCGACTCAAATTTCCGATCGTTGTTTTTGAGTCGACCATTTCTCTTTTGTTATTTGTGCTGCGTTCTTGCGACGAGAAACTATTGTGGGCGATATGTGTTGTGTAGGTGCGGTAGATCTATGACGTGTGGTGCGTAGATAGAGCGTTAGCTTCGTGGAGATCTCCGATTCCCCCCCCCCCCCTACATCATCTGTGGCCAATATGCAGGAGAGGAGCTCATGCAGGGACTTGGACTTACGAGGACCTACCACTCGAGGACTTGAACATTGTTGGAGTCGACAGATCTCAAGAGCTTTGCTCAACTGCATTGGTGTAGGTCGACTCGAGGAGGCAAGTAGTCGGTCTGCAGGATAGAAACTCGTACAGAGGTCTCGGACTACGACATCCCTCTAGCGAGGAACTCGATCTCACTCGAGGAGATCTATGGCCAATATGCAGGAGCGGAGCTCGTGTAGGGACTTGGACTTACAGGGACCTACCACTCGAGGACTTGAACATTGTTGGAGTCGACAGCTCTCAGGAGCCCTGCTCAACTGGAGTGGTGTAGGTCGACTCGGGGAGGCAAATAGTCGGTCTGCAGGAGAGAAGCTCGTACAGAGGTCTCGGACTACGACATCACTCCAGCGAGGAACTCGATCTCACTCGAGGAGGTTTGTGGCCAATATGCAAGAGAGGAGTTTGTGCAGGGACTTAGACTTACGGGGACCTACCACTCGAGGACTTGAACATTATTGGAGTCGACAACTCTCAGGAGCCCTGCTCAACTGGAATGGTGTAGGTCGACTCGGGGAGGCAAGTAGTTGGTCTGCAGGAGAGGAGCTCGTACTGAGGTCTCGAACTACGACATCACTCCAGCGAGGATCTCGATCTCACTCGAGGAGGTCTGTGACCAATAAGCAGGAGAGGAGCTCGTGCAGGAACTTGGACTTACGGGGACCTACCACTCGAGGACTTGAACATTGTTGAAGTCAACAACTCTCAGGAGCCCTGCTCAACTGGAGTGGTGTAGGTCGACTCGGGGAGGCAAGTAGTCGGTCTGCAGGAGAGAAGCTCGTACAGAGGTCTCGGACTACGGCATCACTCCAGCGAGGAACTCGATCTCACTCGAGGAGGTCTGTGGCCAATATGCAGGATAGAAGCTCGTGCAGGGACTTGGATTTACGGGGACCTACCACTCGAGGACTTGAACATTGTTGGAGTCGACAGCTCTCAGGAGCCCCGCTCAACTGGAGTGGTGTAGGTCGACTCGGAGAGGCAAGTAGTTGGTCTGCAGGAGAGAAGCTCGTACAGAGGTCTCGGACTACGAAATCACTCCAGCGAGGAACTCGATCTCACTCGAGGAGGTCTGTGGCCAATATGCAGGAGAGGAGCTCGTGCAGGGACTTGGACTTACGGGGACCTACCACTCGAGGACTTGAACATTGTCTTTCCTGCTGCTTCAAGAGTTTGAAAATGGATTAAGCACATCAATATCTTTGAGGAAGAAGAAAACATAAATCGAATGACGATTTTGTCGACGTTAGGTTGGGAGGTTGGTGTCCAACCCTGTTGCTGATAGTTCCTCCAGTCGGAGGAGAGATGCAATCGGGGGTAGCTAGGCCGACATACAAGGGGGGAGCTGATCTCGGCCGTCAATGCAGGGGTCCGGTCTTACAAGGGCGCTTATATCCCGTGACATCATCCCATCGTCCGAACTGGGCTATCCACGAGAAACAGGTCGAAGGCACGTTTCCCAATCCAACCGCTGCGATCGCTCTCAGCTCTGCCAACTGGTTATAAGCGCAAATGCAAGAACGAGGGGTTATGTCTTTCCGAGGGTCCTCCAGGACGCACTCGCGACTAACATATTCCCTTGGGCCTATCATGGCTCCCTGACTACTGGAGGGAAAGCCTGGCCAGGTTGATCCTTCCTCAAATCCGAGAGGTTGGGGTCCAGACATGTTCCCGCTAGTTCCTCCAATCGGAGGAGAGATGCAGTCGGGGGTAGCTAGACCGACATACAAGGGGCGAGCTGATCTCGGCCGTCAATGTAGGGGTCCGATCTTACAAGGACACTTATATCCCGTGGCATCGTCCCATCGTCCGAACTGGGCTATCCAGGGGGAACGAGTTGACAGCCAGCTTCTCGGATCGATCTTGAAGCAAAACTTTGAGTTCCCGAAATATTGCGATAAAAATCAAGATGAACAACAGAAGAATAGTTGTCATTGCATATATGTAAAAGTATGTATAAGCAAAATACATCATTGGCCGCTAAGGATAGAACCTTTTCAGGTCATCCCCGCTCCAAGTACCTCCCAGCTGCTCTCCAACCTGATCCTGGAGATAATAGCCCCCGGTGGCCAAGACTTCCTGGATAATGAAGGGACCTTCCCAATTTGGATGCAGCTTGCCCACTGCTGCTCCCCTTCCTGCGGCGTCCCCCTACTTCATAACCAGATCTCCGGCGAGAAAATGCTTTAGGCAGATATTTTTGTCGAAGTGCTTTGCCATGCGCCGCTTGATCTCCTCTTGGCGGATGGAGGCCAAGTCGCAAAGCTCTTCCACGAAATCCAGTGAGAGTCTTTGGGCGTCCTCATTTTCCAAGCGTCATTCTTCGCCGCCATCTCCAGCTGCTATAACTCTCGGGCTCCGAACCTCGAATTCCACTGGGATGAGCGCCTCAGACCCTTGAGATAATTTGAAAGGAGTTTCCCCCGTGGCCGAGTTTGGAGTTATTCTCAAAGCCCAGAGAACCGAGGGGAGCTGCTCCGCCCAATTGCCCTTCAAGTTGGTGACTTTTTTCTTCAGAAGGTTGATGATCAACTTATTGGCTGCCTCCACTTGTCCGTTGCTGCGAGGATGATGCACAGAGGCGAATCGAAGATCCGTCCCTAGCTGCTTGCAGAAGTCCTCTAACTCCAAACTGGCGAACTGCGACACATTGTCGGTGACGATGGCTAGAGGAATCCCGAACCTGCATGCTATTTCCCCCCAAATGAAGTTCTTCACAATCTGCGACGTGGTCTTGGCTAAGGCCTTTGCCTCGATCCACTTGGAGAAGTAGTCGATCATGACAAGCACGAACTTCCTCTGCCCGCTGGCCTGAGGAAAGGGGCTGATCAAGTCCATCCCCCAGATGGCGAAGGGTCATGGAGCAGTGATCGAGCGAAGGTGTTGAGCTGGCTGTAGTTGAAGAGGCGCAAAGAGCTGGCACTGGAGGCACTTTTTGGAGAAGGCCTCCGTGTCCTTCCTAATGGTGGGCCAGAAGTACCCATGCCTTAGAATCCTTTGTTCCAGGGTGCGAGTTCACGAGTGACTGCCGCACTCTCCTGAGTGAATCTCGTCCAGGATACGAGGTATTTCAATCTCTGACAGGCACCGAGCCAGAGGACCTGAGATGGTTTTGCGGTAGAGTTCTCCTTCTTGAAGCAAATAGTAGGCGGCTTTGTAGCGAAACTTCCTCTGGCCTCCTTCGCTGACAGGTATCTGACCCGTTGTTAGGAAAGAAACGAACGGATCCTTCCAAGATGCCCTCTGCTCAATTTCCATCATCTCCCCTTCCTCGATGGATGGTCGGAAAAGTTCAGTCACGACTCCCCCAGCCCGGGGACCGTATTTGGCAAGATAGCCAGCTTCTGAATTCTCCTCTCGGGGCACGTGCTCGACGAAGAAAGATTGAAATCCCCCGATCAGACCTTTCACCTTGATGAGATACCGCTGTAAAATCGGATCATTCACCTCGAACTCGCCTCGGATCTGGGACGCGACCACCATCAAGTCGGTGAAGGCCCTGATATCTCGAATCCCCAACTCTTTGGCGAGACGCAAGCTAGCCACAATGGCTTCGTACTCCGCCTGATTGTTGGTAACTGGGAAGAGAATCTCGACTGCTTGCTCGATCCTGGTTCCCTGAGGGCTTACGAGCATGACTCCGGCTCCCATGGAATATCTGCCCGAAGCCCCATCTACAAACATCTTCCAAGACACCGTGCTAGAAGATCATTCCTCTCCCTCCACCTCGGCCGAGAAGTCGGCAAGAAAATCCGCCAGCGCCTGCGCCTTGATTGCTACCCTTGGAGAGTAAGAAATATCGAACTCGCTAAGCTCCACCGCCCATTTTGCCAGCCTGCCAGAGTGCTCCACTCCATCTAGGATACTCCGTAGAGGATGATCGGAGATGACCCTGATGGAGTGAGCTTGAAAATATAGGCGGAGCCTTCGAGCCGAAACCACCAAAGCGAACACCAGCTTCTCCAAATTAGGGTACTGCGTCTCCGCCTTCCGCAACACTCTACTAACATAGTAGATAGGAAGCTGTCTCCTGCCTTCCTCCCAAACCAGCACCGAACTAACTGCTTCTGCCCCGACTGCTAGGTAGAGGAAAAGATCTTCATTACCCCGCGGCCCCTGGAGGAGAGGAGCTTGGGTTAGCTATTGCTTGAGCTTTCTGAAAGCCTCCTCGCACTCCGCCGTCCACTCGAACTTCTGATTTCCCCGAAGGGTCTTGAAAAACAGAGAGCACTTCTCCCCTACCTTGGACAAAAAACGGCTGAGGCCTGCCAGCCTTTCAGTCAGCCTTTGGACTTCCTTAGGATCCCTTAGCGATGCCATCTCCAGAATGGCCTTCACCTTGTCTAGATTAGGCTCCACCCCCCTGGGAGTAAGGAGGTGACCTAGAAATTTTCCCCTTCTTGCACCGAAGACGCACTTGGCCGGATTGACTCGCATCTTGTACTTCCTCAGTGTAGCAAAGGTCTCCACCAGATCCGTTATATGCTTTGCGATGCTTTTGCTCGTGACGAGTAGGTCATCTACGTAAACCTCCAAGTTCCGCCCCTTCTGCCCCTTGAAGATTTGATCCATCATCCTCTGGTAAGTGGCGCCTGCATTCTTGAGACCGAAGGGCATCATCTTGTAGCTATAGCAGCCGTCGCTGGTTATGAAAGAGACGTCCCGACAGTCGGGGGGATGCATCCGGATCTGGTGATATCCTGAAAAAGCATCAAGAAAACTCATCACAGGAAACCCGACGGCAGAATCAACCAGCGCGTCGATTTGAGGCAAGGGGTAGCAATACTTCGGACGAGCTTTATTCAACATTGAAAAATCGATACAAAAACGCCAGCCCCCTCCAGGCTTTTTCACCATTACAACATTGGAGACCCAGCCTGGATACTGGATCTCCGAGACAAACCCTGCTTTCAATAGCTTCTCTACCTCTTCCCTGATCAGCTCGGCTAGTATGGCGACGCTCTTCCTCTGCTTTTGTCGAACTGGAGCCGCCGTAAGATCCAGGTTGAGGCGATGACAAGCAACATCGGCGTCAATCCCTGGCATCTCGGCGGCGCTCCACGCAAAGACATCAACATTGTCCCGTAGGCAAGCAACCATCTCCATCTTCCCTCCAAGCGGCATGGATCCTCCCACCTTCAGTAGTCCCGACTCTCCCCCTCGAGAGATCACCTCTATCTCCTCCACCTCCTCAGCAACACACAACCTTTTTTTCCTTCTCCAGCAACTCCTCCAGCTTCTCTGCGTCATCCATCCAGCTGATGGTGCTGACGACATTCAAGTAGCACTCCCTGGAAGCCTTGGGATCTCCCCTGATCCTGATCTGTACATCTCCGTGGCAGTACTTCAGGCACTAGTGGTATGACGACGGAACGACCCTGAAGTAGTTGATAAGAGGCCGCCCGAAGATGACATTGTAACCGCTTGGTGCATCGACAATGATGAAGCGACATCGGATCGACGTCCCACCGAGTGTAACCAGTAACTCCACTGCTCCCTCCACCTCTTTCTTCTCTCCTGAGAAGCCAAAGAGCGGTCCATCTACAGCTTCGACCCGAGACGCTTCCACCTGAAGCCCGATGAAGGTTCTTTTGAAGATGACGTTCACCGAGCTACCGTTGTCCGCGAGGATTCGGTCGACGGTGAAGTCCTCGATGGCGGCTTGAATGACCAAGGCATCATGGAAGGGGTTCTCATTCCCCAACATATCTTCCTCCGAGAAGGTGATCTCCTCTAATGGCGGCGGGGTCTGCGACGTCGAAGCGACGTCTTTCCGATAGATCTGGTGAAGACTTCCCTTGCGGGAAGCTCCAAGCCCGGCCCCTCCATTGATCACACCTACATGCCCACCTCCTGGGCCATGTATTACTTCCCCACGAGTCTCCAGATCGACTCGATCCTCATTCCTCCTCCTTGATGGAGCTTGGAATGCCACCTGCCCCACCGGGGCCTCTTGCCTCTATTGCTCTCTTTCCGCCGCTCCTGCCTCCAGCCTCCTCCTTGCTTCCCAAAACTCGGGGCAAGCCAAGATCTCGTGCCCCTCTACTCGATGAATATCGCAGTAAAGGGGAATCGCCGCCTCCTGGCTCATCGCTCGCTGCTCCCTCCGACGCCGCTTGTTGTCTTGGCGAGTGATGATCATTGTCTCCCTTCTTCCTCCTCCTCGACCTCCCTCCTACCGATTTCCACTCCTCCTCTCTTCCTGATACTGCTGCCTTGCTGGTCTCCATTGGGGGCGATTCTCTGGATACTGGAATCGCCTTTCCTCCCTTCCTCCTTCCCGAGCTTCCGCCGACCTTCTCTCTTCCTGTCTTCAAGGCCTCTCCTGCCTCATTTCTTCAACCCTCCTGGGTTCCTCTCTCTTCCTTCTCTCTTCTCTCCCTGGCTCTTCCTTCTTTCTTTCCTCCTTCCTTTCCTCCTTCCTTTCTGGCGTCCTCCTTGACTTTGACCCCGAAGGTCTTGTTCCCCTCCTCTCCGTCGCTATCTCCCCATCCAGCCTTGCTAAGAAGTCTTTGTTCTTCTCCTCCCCTCGAACAAAAGTGTTCGACTTCTCTATCATTTCTTCAAAAGATCTCGGGGATTGGACTCCATCTCCAGACTAAACAAATCTTGCTTCAACCTGAACTTGAGGGCCACCATCAAGGTAAAACTGTCCACCTCCTCCACCTCCAAAATCTCCTCTTGAAAACGGTCTATGTAGTGCCCCAAACTCTCGTGTTGCCCCTGGACGATTTTGAAGAGGGTTGTTGCTTCCTTCTTCCTCTTCTTCGAAGTTGCGAACCTTGGCATAAGGCTCCGACGCAAATATGAGAAGTAGTACACGGACCCTGCCGGTAGTTGATGGAACCAATCCCAAGCATTTCCTTGAGGGTGATGGAGAAGAACCTGCACTCGAAGGCATCGAACATGTTACGAATGGAGACGACGTCCTCAAACCACTGGAGGTGTCTGACAGGATCGTCACTGCCGGAGTAGTAAGTAAGAACGGGTTCCCTGAACCCTTCTGGAACTGGGGCGGCGAGGATCTCGTCACATAAGGGGCTCCTCCCTCTCTGGCGGTGACGAGTTTCATCCTCGCTGGAGACGTCATACTCGTTGTATTGCCAAGTATCTCTGAACCTCGCCGGCGACATTGGATCCCAAAAACGGACCCCCTGGCTGCTCGCCGGATAAAGTCGCGACTGCATTCGTCGCTCTTCCCTTGCCCAAGCGGGCTCCTTTCCAGCTCGCCTCGGCGGCGCTTCCTCTTCTAGCGACGTCAGGCGACGAGGAGAAGTCACCGTGACCTCTGGGCGCTGAGCGAAACTAGTGAGAATGGTTTGCTCGATCTTTCTCGCGAACTCTTCAAACGCGGCCACTGTTACAAACTCGTCACCTCGCGCGGTGTCTCCTCCTACTGCCGAGTTGCCGACCAACTCTCCTTGCTCGCCACCTATGGCCATCTCACTCAACTTCCAAACTTTCCTCCTTGGCTGCGATCCACGCTCACCGCACCAAGTGTTGAAGCCAGGAAAAATCCCAACCTCGGAATTCGGACCAAAGCCGCCTAAGGTTACTGGCTCAGAAGCTAGATCAGACGGCAAAGATGACTAGAACGAAGAAACAGGTCAAACAAGACCCCAGATGTTGCTGCAGGAAGGACCCATCACGTACCCGGATGCTCGAAAGGAGCAGTCCCTTCTCAACCAAGGATGGCCGAATTGGGTACGAGGGAAGCTAGCTGGCGAGGTCGCAAGGTCGCGACTTGCTCTCCAAGGAAAAGGAATCCAAAAATTTAGCTAGTATCCCGAAACTGAAGCGCACAAGTATCCTACCGAGGATTTCAAGTGTTTCACCTCGTACCCCTAGGGTCCTATTTATAGGCAAATGCAAGGGGAGGGGGGGGAGTCATATTTATACCCCACCCCCTAGCGACTAGGCGACTTCCAGGGGAACTCGCACGGGCTGGGCGAGTATCTCGCCTAGTCGCCTACCTGGCGAGTATGCGAGGGGAGCTCGCCTATACTCGCCCAGACCTTCCACGATCTTGAATGCTGACTTTGACTCCTGCCTTGACTTGTTGACCTTGACTTCTGCGGACTTGGCTGTGGTAGGACTCACTCTCGACGAATACGAGTTGTACAACACTCGAGCAAGAAAGTAAGAGAGTTGAAATTATTTGCCGAAAAGTTTTCAGAGTTCCAAATCTTCATCAGAAAATATTCATAGATTTTGTTCTCTTCTTGGTTGTTTGTCTTCAAATGAAGATTTATGAGACTTTTTTATAGCTTTTCGCACGGCCGCACTGTAATTACGCCATTTTGAAATTTGAGTCGGCGAATGAGGTTTACGATTGTGATCACCCGGATCACCAATTTTTTGGAAAAAGACGAGTATGCTCCTTGGGCAATTCGGGCAAACCGGGCGGCCTGGGCGGATTTGCTGGCGAGGTTTCAACAACATGAGGGTGGCGACAGAGGTTGTTGACGAGCGCTGACGTACACATGGGCGCGCTCGTGCGTTGTGCGACGACATGGGGTGGGGTGGGGGGCTCGGATGGATCCGACTTAAGCGCACGTCTTGCTCGGCTGGCTTGGCCCGTTTTGGTATCTTGTTAAAGTCCAATCTGGTTCAACTCGAATTTTTGTAACTAAAACCCTTCATGGATGCAATTAATAAATAAAATGATCAACAAATGTAAATTTATAGATATATAACTATAACCTCACCGTAATTGAATTGAATTTTGCTGCCAATACTCGTCGAAATATTTCTTCCGGTTGACGTGAAATCCACGTGACCACAACCTTGCTCAACACGCTAATACGCTCTACATGCTTTCCCAAACGTGGAACAGAAATCAGATGCTGTTGTTAGTAAACCCACTTTCGTTTCTAGCAAATCAGAAAAAAACAGATTCAACTATTTTTTGTATTTTTTTCTCTTCACAAAAATTACTACAAACAAAACAATCTTGTTTTTTTTGCAAATTTTGTATTTTTGTATTTTGAGTCCCAAATATTTTTCATTTGAAAAAGTGATACACATGAAAGTTGTTGTAAATCTAATCGAGATCTAGGGTTTTCATGTTGACCATTTTTTTGATTTGAAGCTTTTTAGACTTTCAATTTGCGCCCAAAAAAAGACACGCACGGAACGAGACTTCCGAACAGATTTTCGACATGACTTTTTTCGGAATCCAAATCGGAGGTCTAAAACGCTTCAAATCAAAAAGTGTTAAACATGAAAGTTGTAGATCTCGTCGTGATTTACAACCTTCATGTTGAACACTTTTTATTTTGAAGCCCTTTAAGCCCCCGATTTGGCCTCCAAAAAAAGTCACGCCGATCCTGGGCATCCGTACTTAAGTTCGGTGTGACTTTTTTCAGGGGTCAAATCAGGGGTCTAAATTGCTTCAAATCAAAAGGTGTTCAACATGAAAGTGTTAGATCTAGTCGAGATCTACAACTTTCATGTTTAACACTTCTCATGAAAATGTATGTATAAGACGCAGTATTAAAAAACGAAATTTTTTATATTAATTTGCTATTAACAAAGTGGTTTTCAAATAGTCATTTTGAAAAATAAGGGTTTGCTATAATAATGATTTGCTAGAAATCAAATTAGATTTGCTAGTAACAACATCAAATATTAAATCTGGGTGCAGTGGCCTGTGTGGCACTTCCGACATCCGTCCACGTCAGCAGAACTGCGCTGTTCCGAACCACACAGCGTTTCCAAAATCAACTTCCGCGGCCCCCACGTGGCACGGGCAAGTGAAGCCTTCTGGCAATGACCTTCAAGTCAATTTTGCTTCCCGGGTAAAACCGCAAAACTGTAAAAAGGCTTTTCTGGAAATATCCGCTGTGTAGCTCCGAACAGCGCACAAACTATAAGACGGCAGAGATCTTGGTGAAGGGCATTTCCGTGATTAGGTGGAAGTGCGACTCCGTTTTACTGTTCGCGGGAGCATTACGACCGGGGTCCTCCCCATTTCTCATCCTCTTATTTCTAGGGCTTCTTTGCTGACGCGGGTGGACTGAAAAGCCTAATCTCCCGCACATAATAATTTCTAGCAACTAGCAAGACATAATTCTTGCTAGTGATTTGTTTCTTCGTGTTCGTGCCACCCATCGGAGTTGCTCCGGCGAGTTTTTTGCTCCAGTGATTTTTTTTTTGTGTTCTTCAAAATCAAGTATAATGGAGGCCGATTCTTGGAGCCGATTATTTTCTTCTTCTTCGAAGCGCCATCAGTTGTCATCGCAATCCCGATACGGTGAGGCATCAGGACCCTGGCTCTTGCTTTCTCTGTTGCCTTTTTGGATTATTGAGCTTTTGTATACGTTCCTTTTGGGTATTTTGAGCGATAGATCTCTACGTTGGCGCAGAAGAGGTGGAAGGTATGGATGAAGACTCACGCGCGGAGTTTTCCTGCCCGTTTTGTGCTGAAGATTTTGATATTGTCGGGCTTTGTTGTCACATCGATGACGAGCATCCTCAGGAGGCGAATAGTGGAGTATGTTTTCTGTTCCTTTACCAATATGTATATATTTTTGAAATGTTAACCTAATATCACCCACAGTTTTTAGCTTATAAGCCTTAGTTCCTTACAGTTTTAGTTGAAATTTTAACCTAATAGATTTTCAGTTTTTTTGGATATATTCAACGATACTGAAAGTGCAGAATTAAAATTGAATATTTCTCTGAAAGCGGTTGAATAGAGAATGACAAATCTCTTCACAATCCATACACATCCAAAACAAAAGATCATGAAGAAATAAAAAAAAAGACTAAAAAAATCTAAGCTATAGAAGAGGAAGACAATGCTTTTTACAGAGATTCCCTAACCCCGTTCGTTTCGTGGGAATTGGGGTAATGAATTGGAATTGGGTACACAAAAACCAATTTCGCTGTTCGTTTCGTCAAATTTGAACCCGGAATTGGAATTTCTTGAAAACCCATGAGTTTTGGGAGAAGATGTTTGACCAAAACCAATTCCGGTGTTTGTTTGGTGTTTTTATGAAGAGGATTGACATTCGCAGAAAACCCATGAGTTTTGAGACTTCAAAAATCAGCCTATCCCCAAAACTTACCTATTTTGGTGGGTTTTGCTAGGTTTTGCGATCAAAGTAATCCCACGCGATCAGCTCCTTCGATATATGAATAGTAGCTCTACCTCTAGCGACCAATTCTGATGTTTGCTAATGACAGATCCGGCAAACTCTGCCTCCAGCAAACTCTACCTCCGGCGAGCTACTCTTCCATGGAGAACTCTACCTCCAGCGAGCTCTACCTCCGGCTGAGCTCTTTTTTGAGGTAGGAGTCCATCAGAAGAGATTGCAGAAGTTATGGTTGTGAGATAGGGCTGAGCTCTTTTTCGGCTGAGCTGTTTTTCCGCAGCAGTTAGGGTTGTGAGAAGAAGATGAACAATAGCAAAATAGGAATCCTTTTTATCTCAAAAACTAAAGCAAACAAACATAAAAATTGGTTTTTTGCCCATTTCCAAAACCTACAAATTTTGTTTTTAACCAAAACCAATTCCCTCCAATGAAAACCCACCAAACGAACGGGGCCTAATTAAATTTGGGTATTTATCTCTTTAACGGCCTGTGAGATAACATTGTCTTGGCAAGACCTCAGAGTCTTTTCTACTGAAGACTCAAGAACCCAAAGGGAGCATATATCTTCTAGAGCCTCCAGAACTCAAAGAATATTTTGCAGCTTGCACTATTTACTCAAGAAGTGCACACTACTCTTTTGAAGTAAGATTCAATGCCCTTATACAACTTTAGTAGTGAATTTTCATTAATGAAAAAATATCGCCCGGAAGAATGTGGTTATTCTATCTATGCCTCAACAACAAAGAGTGACAAATTACAAAAATTAAAATTTTTAGCCAACAAAGAGAGAGAGAAAATCATCATCCCTCCTTAGATTATTGTTAATGCAAAATTCAGTGGTGGTTTTGTTTTGAGTTGAATTAGTAAATCTCTGTTTATTGAATCCTATTCAAATTGATTTCCCTTGATTTAGCTATGGTTTCGATAAAGGAGATTCAAGCATAAGAGAGGATAGGGGGAATCACAAATCACAATGCATTAGATGAACATTTCCTTTTACATTGTCTGGTGTTTATTGTCTCACCCTAGCAAGTAACTATTCCAAATTCGAAGTGCCAAAAGATGAAACTAAAACACCTAAACATTCTCATATAGAGGGCATACCGACGGAGATCACGGGGAATTGCTTCCCGTTCGGATGTTAAGAGCCGTTTGATTTGGGTGTCCTCTTTTAGTTTTAGGTTTATTTATGCACATGCAGGCGGCTGGTAGTTGTATCGACGGTTTTTTGGAAGAATTCCTTCGATCACGTTAGTTGATTCCATCCCCTACCCTCTCGGTGCGACACCGAGCTTCCTACCCCTTGGTGTTAAGGCCACCTCCGTCTCCTTCGATTTCACCACCTGCCATCCTTCCCACCCCTTCGCAAGCTGTTGCCATTCTTCCTTCTCCCTCTCCACGACTGTTACTAGTAATCATGCATGCGTCTCCGACGTTAATCGCAAGTCTGCTTCCTCCAACACGTTCGACCTCCTTCTCACAACCATCATCGTTCCCATCAACTCCCAGACCACCACCTTCTCATCGTTCCTGTAAGCCCGTCCAACAACTTCCGTAGCCGACGCCTCCTTTGATCCCGTGCGAATTTTCTTCCTTTTGTTCTGCCAACGAGCATTCTTTCGCACATAGCCACGATTCTACCGCTTTCTCCGGCTTTCATCACCTACTTTAATCGCCCACAACTTGTTTTCAACGCCCAACACCTGTTTTCCTGCGCCCAAAATTTGATTTTCAGCCTTCCGAACGTGATTTCTAGCAGCGCTACATCCATTCCAGTCCCTACCCTCTGTTCCAACGCTTTCACTTCAATCTCCATACACAATTTTAGCCGCCGCCTCGCCAATCCAACCGCCCCTCTGTTTTTCCCGCACTTCCAATATTTTCCCAATTACATTAAATCTGTCCAGGAACCCAAATCTGTGCAAACTTTCAGCAAGGCTGCTGTCCAACCCCCAAATCATCCCTTTTACGCGTCTTCAGACTCTGATTACTCGTGTAAGCTATAATTTGTTGTACTCATTTTCTGTTATTGATATTTGAATCATATTTTATTGAATGTGATATTATATGCTTTATTTCCCGTGAAATATTTGATTTGCTAAACTTATTTTGCACTCGTTTAATATAATTGCACCTCAATTATGGTTGACTTCTCATTTTGTTTTCCAATTAAAGATTTATTGCGAATAATTGTGAACCTGTTAATCTTCATTTTATTAATTTTTTGTGGCTAATTTGCAATTGTACCAAATCATTATCATGAACATTAAATTTACATTTGATTAGATTGCATGTATGTTTTCGTGACATTTTAGGGTTTGTCGTAGGTCAATTGCATTCATCGTTTGATCGCTTACACTGCATCTAGGGTTAGAGAATCACTCTTTCTTCACCTATAGATTCGTTCCAGTCCCAACTTGATGCATTCCACAATGAGAGCCACCTTGCACCATCGATGGTTCCACTAGTCCAACTTTCAGACGGAGATTCATTTTACTTAGAGCTACCATCTACCGCCAGAGACATACTTCAGATTGTTACACATGGCTTCTTCGTCGTGTGACATGATACATTGCGATATATTGTTCGTTGGAGCTACCACGTATTCTCAATTGATACTTGGATTTTTCCAGAGGAGCTTGAGCGAATTGCCCCTAGGCTACACCGAGAGCATGATCATCTTCACTCACTGGAGATGAGTGCTTCCAAGCCGCTGAAATTGATGGTGGTCGCGGTGATCTGCTTCCTGTTAGGACGATCCGAGTCCACGGATGCTTCCTGATGGTCCTTTCGAGTCATTTTTATGTATTACTTATATTTATTTCAAGTTGTATTTGACACTCGATCGGTTCGGACGTTATGAGTCGTCTGATTTAGGTGTATTTTCCAGTTTTACGTTTATTTATGCGCATGCAGGCGGCTGGTAGTGACATCGACGGTTTTTTTTGGAAAAAGTCCTTCGTTCACACTGGTGGACTCCAACCCCTTCTCTCTCGGTGCAACGCCGAGCACCCCCCTCCCCCCTTCGGTACAACTCCAAGGACACCTCCGACTCCCTCGACTCCACCCCCTGCCATCCTTCTTGCCCCTTCGCAAGCCGCTGCCATTCTTTCTTCTCCCTCTCCACAACTGTTACCTGTAAACCACAGGTTTGTCTCCGTTAATCGTAAGTCTGCTTCCTCTTCCAACACCTTCGACCTCCTACTCACAACCATTATCGTTCCCGTCAACCACCAGATCACCACCTTCTCATAGTTCTCGCAAGCCCGTCCGACAGCCTCCATAGCTGACGCCTCCTTTGATCCAGTACATGTTTTTCTTTCTTTTGTTCTGTCTAGCGAGCCTTCTTTCGCTCAGCCATGAATCCTCCTGCTTTCTTCAGAGTTCAGCACCTGTTTTCAGCGCCCAGACCCAGTTTTCCTGCGCCCAGATTTTTATTTTCAGCCTTCAGAACATCATTTTCAACAGCCCTACATCAATTCCAGCCCCTACCCTCTATTCCAGCGCCTTCACTTCATCCTCCATACGCAATTCCAGCCACCATTCCTCTAACCCTACTACCCTTCTGTTTTTCCCGCACTCCCAATATTTTCCTAGTTACATTAAATCTGTCCAAGAATCAAAAGAGTGCAGAATTTCAGCATGGTTGCTGTCCATCCCCCCATCCCCACCCCCACAAAAAAATCAGCCCTTTTACGCATCACCGGACTCTAGGGCTGGGCATAATATTCGAAACTCGAAAGTCGCTCGAAAATCGTTCGAAAATTGTGTCGAATCGGAATCTGTTAAAATTGATTCGACTCAATTTGAGTCGATTCAATTTGACTCGAATCTGATTTCGAGCCAGCCCTGAATCGCTCGAAATATGATTCAAATCAACTCGAATTAATAAAAAAATACATGTATTTATTAATATATTCTTATTTTAGGATTAAAAATAACAAAAGTTAAACATAAATAAAAAGAATGAAGGATTTAAATGTTTCATTTGTTTAATTTATAGGTTGCCCAATTTAATTTTAAGGAAACTATGAATAAAACGAAAAATTGTTCAATTTCGAGCCGATTTGATTCGATTTCGAGCCAACCCGATTCGATTTCGAGCCGGCTCGATTTGATTTCGAGCTGACTCGGAATCGAGTCATTTCGAGTCGAGCCGACTCGACTCGAAATCAATTTCGATTTCGAGTCGATTTCGAGTCGATTTCGAGCCGAGTTCGAGTCGAAAATTTCGATTTCGAGCCAAGCCAAAATCGCTCGAACTCGACTCGATATCAGCCTTACCGGACTCCGATTACTCGTGTACGTTATAATTTGGTCCATTTGTTTTCTATTATTAATATTTGAACCATATTTTAATGAATGTGATATTATATGCTTTATTTCCCGTGAAATCTTTGATTTGCTCGACTTATTTGGCGCTTAATATAATTGCACCTCGATTGTACCTAAATTTCCCGTTTGTTTTCCAATTAAAGATTTATTGCAAACAATTGTGCACCTGTTAATCTTCATTTTAATTAATTGCTTATGGCTAATTTGTGATCCGACTAAATCATTTGCATGCATATTAAATATACATTTGATTAGATTGTTTTCATGACATTTTATGGTTTGTCGTAGGTCCATTGCATTTATCGTGTGATCGCTTGCACTGCATATAGGGTTAGGGCATCCCTCTCCCGCCATCTATATATTCGTCACTCGTCACGTACAACCCAACTTGTTGCTAATAGTTAATACCCAAAAATATCCAACTGGATAAGAGCCCCATTTGAGCTGGTCGTGGGACCAGTAGTTGTAACAATACACTCTTCTGGCGAAACAACCTTGCCTCTTGGCCAAGGCGGTTTGTTGTTGGATTTCAGAAGTGGTGAGTTGATCCAATATCAACTTGTACATTCGTCAAACATAGCCCCCAAGGAGTCATTGGATCTCGTTATTGTTGTCTCTGATACCAATCACATGCTTATATGTAGGATCAGGTTATTGCCGGGGATGCGATGGAGGAAGGAGATGAGATTGATGAGAGTGGTGTTTCCCCTTGATCGTCGATGGAGACTTATGATGGGGTCGATGATTAGAGTCTTTTCGCGATGTCCGAAGCAGGTGCGTTGAGAGAGAATGGAAGTGCAGTGAAGGCGAGACCTTGCACATGATGGAGGGGTCTAAGGCGGTCACTGTAAAGACGCCTACGGCTGGATATACGAAGCAGTGCTAGTGACGTTCGACCGTAGTCGTGCAACGTCTGTATCCATTAGGCATGTTGGGTGATGAAAGTCAGCCGCCCTGCCGTGCTGGAAGCAGCCCCTGATGGGTTCCACTGGCTGGAAGTGACTTGGACGCAGCGTGGATGTGTTAGAAGTAACCCATGGCGGCCAGTTGACATGGGAAGAGCAACCGTGTTGGTGCGGGAGTTGTGGAGAGAGAGCCCTAAACCTCTACCGATGCTTAAATATAATTCTCATGCATGCATACCTGGTTTATAAAACACTCGAGTATAAATTAAAGATTATAATGTTTAAAATAAAATTGAAATAAAATATTACAATGCATAAATAAAGAACAAAATAAAATGAGATCACCAAAAATAAAAGAATAACAAAAATGACAAAGTAACTAAATAATGAAATAAATATGATGCGTCTGGGTCCTCCCATTATGGCATCTCTTTCCATTTAGGTGCTGCAATTCGCATGTGACATTTATAGACAAAAGTATAAGTTTTTCGAGGTCTTATGTTATACCATGACACCCAAGGCATTCATCACCATCTTTTCTTTACTATATTAAATAGAAAAAAATTTGGGATGGTCATGATTCTAAAATAGGGCCATTAACTGGATCCGAGTCCTTTGAATCTAGTCTGATTAACATAAAATGTGCCTTTAACACAATATGTTACACTAATAATACTGGCATCACTTAATTGACGGTAAAATATTGTCGTAGTCGCATACTGCTCACTGAGGGATCCATATCCGATCTCTAGTCCCCGCAAAAGCAAATCCTGTTAGAGAGACACTAAGAACTCCGGTGAGGAAAATATATAATTCAAGTAGTGGATTAGAATAAGGGATCACACTGTCGACTCTTGTTGTTGCACTATGAAGAACTCGGTAGGCTGGCGCCAGTGAATTGAACACTAAAAGCTCTTGAGAAAAATTTACAACATTGACTAATTCACCTCTCTAAGAATTGATCACTCATTCCAACTAGTAGCTCATTCCCTTGCTTTCCTTTGTCCTCCAGAAGGTAATGAAAAGCCAAAGTCATGCCCTTCCCCTGCTTCTAGTCATCTGCCCATTGAGGCAGACATTTTCATCTCAGATGGACATGAAAAAGAAATGATTTTTTTGGGTCAAGGCATTTTAAGTCCCAGAGCCAATCAATGCCTTTGCCCATGCCTTCTTCGCTCCCTCTCGCATCTGCCCTCTGTTTGTTTTTTCATTTTTTTGTGTGCTTTCATGTGAACCATTTTTTAGTATCTATCTTTTAGAGCAAATTACTAATGAATGACCTTCAATACTTAAGTGTGAACACTAGTATCAAATACCACTTAGCAAGAGAGCTTGTAGTTGTTCCTGTCCCTTGTAAAGCAATCCCAGTCCCAACAAGTCCCAACAAGGAGTCTTTCTTTCAAGATAGTTTACATAGCACTTGCTTATCTATGGTTCTAGCATTGCCAGAATTGGACTGTAAGCTGACGTTATCTCACTCGAATAGCGTCAGCATCTAGGGTTTTGAAATTCCCTTTCTGCATATGGCTTTGTATCCTTTTAGCGTTGAGCAAAAGTAGTTTTAAGTTAAGTGCACTATTTGCGGAAGTTATCCCAGACAAATCTGAGCTTTGGACCCTTAGTTTTCATGTTAAGATCATTTTTTCCACCCTTTCTAGTCCAAAGTATGTGTGACTTGCCAATGCTAGATTTTAGTCTCTATTGCAACTGAAGATTCAGCACACTGGGTACATTGATAATCACTAGACAGGTAGTGGTCATCGTGAATGAGATGTGGAAAAAGATATGATGATTAATATTTAGCTTACCCCATCTGGATGACTAAAGGCTACAATGGTGGCAATTTTTCCGACATTGAAGTGCGTTAATAGTCACTAGAGAGGTTGTGGCCATAGAGAATGAGATGTGGAGATATGATGATTAATATTTATCATGGCTCATGTAGACGAGTAATGGCAACAGAGAGCGATACTATTTTTTTCTACATGGAGTCGTGGACATATGACTGTAATAGGATTAGTTATTGAATACTCAAATGAATAAAGCTAGAGTTTCTCTAACTTTTGGAAATAGCCAAACCAAAATTGAGATCCTTTTCCATTGCATAGGGGCCAAAATAAAATTAAACTCGGGCAAAATAAAATTCTCAATCATCACTGCACTAGACAATAGATATGATCTACAGATCATTATTCACAAAGGATACATGCCAACAGCAGGTAATGAAGCCTTTCTTTAGCATAATGCCATATGCGGTCAAACTTGTGTTTTCAATAATCTATATCATCAGTACTATGACAAGCAACATGATTGGAAGATTAAATTGATACTGGGTTTGTGCATAGCCCGAAAAGTATCACTAGGATTTCTCAGAAAAAATCACAAATCACTCCAGTCCTAGTTGGATAGAGAAACCATGCACAACATCTTGACAACCATATACCTCTCACAAATAAAAAATAACTAGCTTAGTGCAGAAACTGATTTTCTTGATAATATATTATGCAAAAAAAAATTACGGAAGGGTGGAAGATCAGAAATGGAAAATTGGAGAGGAAATATTTGATCCCCGAGGAGATTGACAAAAGTTTTGGAAAAGATGGCAGCATATGACAAATCTCTCTCAACAAAGAGTTAAGTTCTGTAAATCCAACCATAGGACGATCTGATTGGTCATTATTTCTACCT
Organism: Platanthera guangdongensis; assembly: GCA_039583875.1. Classification (NCBI taxonomy): domain Eukaryota; kingdom Viridiplantae; phylum Streptophyta; class Magnoliopsida; order Asparagales; family Orchidaceae; genus Platanthera; species Platanthera guangdongensis. The sequence goes on from CM077157.1 coordinate 26,266,702, forward strand.
TGATTATTACTGTATTTAACTGCCCTTTATAAGGTAATGACATGATTTAGACTACATTTTGGATTATTACTGTTGATATCTGTGTGATTTATTGCTTTTCTACTATGTTGTAAAATCGCCGCCAGTCATTGCATGCATGTCACATTTAGCATTAAAAAAAGTAAAGTTGTCTCCACATTTCACAATAGGGTTGCATTATAGTCGTGCATGCACATAGCCTACCATACATCAGTATGCCTATACGTCCAATCATAGTCATCCAAGATGGTTGCCCTAAATCATGTTTTATTATAAATAAGAATAGGGGCAACCATCATAAGAGGTTGCTGAATTTGGAGAAGAATTATTCCCAAAATCCGGCGATCCCCTCATAGTTACGACTCCGTGAACTCCTAGATGATAACTCCTAGGTAAGCTTTGCATCCTTTGTTTTCTCCCTCCACCACCGTCCATGCCCCTTCCTTCCCAAACCTCATCGATAACTTCCTATTTACCCCACAAAAATCCACGCCTCACCCTTCTGAAGCCCTACTATTTCTCTCCAAGAGATCATGACTCAGTTCCTATTCTCCCAATTGCTTACTTTGAAGAAAAACTATTCCCGGAATCCGGCGATCCACTCACGGTGACGACTCCGTGAGGTCCTAGGTGATGACTCCTAGATAAGCTTTGTAGCCTTTGTTTTCTCCCCTCCACCACCGTCCATTCCCATTGGCGGACCCAGGATTTTTTTCCGACCCGGACACTATATAAAAATATAGATTAGGATCCAAGTCTGTTTTAGTTTTGGGAATGTTGTTTCTATAAATTCTATTTCATTGAAGTCCGAGAGTACATAGGTCTGTTAATCTTATAATGCCTTCACTTGGGTCTAACAGATTACAAGTGCTATCTCTTCTATCTTTTTCATCTTTCACCCCCTTAAGCTATTTGTGGAGGCTTCTACTGTATCTTGTGTGAGGCCAAAAATCCTTTTTCCTTTAACGTGAGCGGGAGAGATTGAAGGAACTATTTTCATTTTGGTATTTATACTCATTCCAGGACTATTCTAGAACAGTACATAATAACTCCATATGATACCTATTTTACTACTACATTATATTAGTCTAATTTTTAGATTACTTTATATTAATCCTAATCCTTAATATCAGAATGACGCAGGGGCGGAGTTTCATTATCTTACATCTTGTGCTTCTTGTCAAGTAAATTGAATATACAAGTACTATCCTGAAGGCTAAAACACATTGAAAGCAACAATCTTGTGTCTACATATACTTACACACTTACAGAAATTAAAACCCCCATGAAAGGACTTGGGAAATGTAACAAAAATTTCTGAGGAACTAAAATAATGACACCATAGAACAGATGAAAAATTCTGAGGAACAAAAAAAAATAACTTACCTCAGTCCTTAGAACTAAGAGCAGTACACTTGCAATTGGGCGCAGACTCACATGAAACACCACCAAGGAAGCAACTGTGTAACAAATAAGAAATTCAGAACACTTAAGGTTGGAAAAAAACAAGATATGATCACAAACTGATTCTCAGTGAGAACAGAAAGAGATTGGGCACTTCGCACTTACAGCCGGCAATTGGCAAGTCGCAGTTTGGCAGTAGGAAGTCAGAAAAGGAAGTTACGGTCCAGTCAACGGCGACAACGGGGTGGTGGAAGGGGTTCAGGCGTTCAGCGATGACTACGCCGCGACGGGGTGGCAGAAATGGAAGCAGGAGGAGAACGCTGCACAACATAAGCACGAATCACATAAAGGACTCACAGTTTCAGGCAAGTTTCACAAAAGAATAACGCTGCACACTGCTAACTGCACAGGGAAGAGGAAGCAGTCAAGCAAAAGAAGGTGATTCGTGGCTTCGTTCCTTCGTCGGCTGCTGCATAGGGAGGAAGAAAGCCTAGGCCCTAGCGCTCCCGTAGTCCCGCCTCCCGTCGCAGAAGAAGCCAAAAACGGAAAACCCGTCAGCTGCAAATCTGCGATCCCGCGGAAAAACCGTCGATTTCGCGAAAACCTAAAAGGAACCAGTCTGCGAATCTGCGATCCCGCGCCGGAAAACCCTTCGATTTCGCGAAAAAATCTGTCGTTCCCGCCGATACCCTTTAACTTCGCGTAAACACACTCGGGCACGTGCCCGGGTGTGTCCAGACTTGGGTCCGCCCCTGCCCATTCCCCTTCCCAAACTCCACAAATAACTTCCTATTTTCCCCAGAAAAATCCACGCCTCACCCCACTGAAGCACTACTATTTCCCTGCAAGAAATCATGCCTCAGTTCCTATTCTCCCAGGCCCAAAGCCCAATTCCGTCATTCCCCTCACAGATTCTCCCAGGCCCAAAACCCAATTCCGTCATTCCCCTCCCAGATTCTCGTACCCACCTCTACCCCATCTATAACCACTCTTTCCCATGTACTCCCCTAAATGACTCACCCTCTAGTCCCCCACTCCCTTGAGTGCTACCACCTCACCTACCTAATGAATGGATTTGGAATCTGTTCAGGAATCTGCCTTGATAGCTCCTGGATCCTCACTCCTGGTGCAGGAAATCTCCTAATCTTCTTCCAAATCTTCTCCAATTCCCTCGGCAACCACTAAAACACCCATCTCCCATCCCCCACTAGCCTCCCTCACCCCCCACCACCATCCAACCCACTAAAGACACAATCCAACATCCCAACTATGTTGTCCAGCCATCCAAGCCCCCTCCATATAAACCCTAATCAACATTCTATCGTCATCACCATGGCCATCCGAGACAACACACACATCTACCTTCGGATCTAACCACGCCTTCCGTTACTGGTGGAGACCAACCCCATCGGGTCGACACAAAAGAGCCCGACGCCGCACCCGACCGATCTCTTTCAGGCGGAATTGTTTTATTGCATTTTAATTTTACAATTTTAATTTGCACTTTATTTAGCAAAAAAAAAAATTTAAGTGCAGTAATTATTTTTAGTTCGTTGCACGCCTGCGTGCGTAGCCATGTTGTTGCACGCCTGTGCGTGTCGTCATGTTTGAGAGTTTTATGTTTCTCTCCAAATAGCATATGTATATATATATGTGTGTATAAAATCATATATATATATAAGTATAAATTATATGTGTATATATGATATCTGAATATATATATATATATAAAATCATATATATATATATGTTTTTATTTTAAAGTTCTGCGATCAGAGTAAAGGGGCGGGCCAGCCTTTTCCCAGCCGGTCCAGATTCACTGTTTGTCTTCCCCGTTTGCGCGAGTCTAGGGCTCGGATCGACAGCTCCCAACCGCAGCTTCCCCGACATCAGCGCTGCCCCACTCCCGCAGGGCTACCCCCCACGATACTACGCCACATGCTTCAAAGCTCCAACCCCCGGCGGTTCTGCAACCGCCGCTTCCGCCATTTCCGCTCCGCCATGCTCCTGCCATGCCCGCCTCTTCCACGACGCATGCGATGGGGCTCAGTTTTTTTTTATTTCGTTTCATTTGTATGTGTTTTCTATTTGTAACCCTATAAATAGGGGTCCCCTGTATCCTGTTTTGGGGGGGATGATTGATGTTTGATGCAAAGTTGTGAAAATGAAACATTGAAGCCTGTGATGGTTTCCTATCAGAGTCGTAGGGTCGTAGATGAGATTGCTGGTTTGCTGCTTTGTTCGTTTTGATTCCCAGTGTGAGAGCTAGTTGAGGAAGATGAACAGTGCTTCCCTCTATGCGTTGTTATAGCTGTAGGATTATACATGGATTTGCATGCCGTAGATTTCATGTAAGAGTTTATTTGTGGTAGGATGTTTTTTTTATGCTTGTGAGAGTTGTGTACTGCTTGCCCACCCCGACAGAGATAATGAACGGGGTTTTTCTTTGCGAGGTTTGATTTATGAACAATAGAAATTTGATGTCACTGTTACTACCTGCCTTCCTGCGGGCTGTTTTACATCCAGGAACAGTGTCGACTGAAATTTAGTTAGTATTGCATCCTTCGTAGTTGGATTCCCATTATACAGTGGATGAATAGGTGTTAGAGTTTAGAGTTAGTGAACAGAAGTAGTGAATTAGGACTGTTGTTTGTTGATTACCGTTGGAGACACTTTCGTGTGAGGGAGTGTGAGGAAGAGAGTGATTTTTTCCTCTGTGTGATTGAAGATTTCGTGGAGCCACCGCAAGTGTTTGAGATTACGTGGATCCACCTTGAGTGTGAGAGCAAGTGAATTTTAGGGTGTTAGTTTGTGACTTCCTTACTTATTGAGTGATTCCGTGGAACCACCTTGTGTGAGGGAGCGATTTGATTCCTTGGTGCCCGTATGTGATAGTGGCCGACCTCGGAGCGGAGAACGAAGGTGACGAGAAGTTTCTCGCGTGATCACCATCGACTTAGGATACGGAAAGACACATCTTTCCGTGGGTAATTGTTTCTATCTTCTCCTTTGTGTGTGCCTCTGTATTTTCTCATAGGATAATTAGACTCATTGCTGAGTTTTCGCCCGAGTTTCGTCAGCAAACGCTACGTCGAAAACTCCAAACGGAAACGTATTTGTAGTTCACGATTTTCGTTTTGCTACGACAATGAGAACGGATCGAAGTTGCAAACTTCCTTCCCCGGATTTAAACTGAACCATTTTTAAGAAATTTTAATTTTAAAATAAAATAGCGATTTGTTCCGTATTAAAAATTGGTTGCCTCTTTTTTAAGTTCGTGCAATTTTCGCTCAAACGTTGCAAATTTAACTTGATCATCGCATGCATTTAGAGTTTTCTAGAAATAGCCGACAGACGCGTAAACCCTACGCGTCGTCCTGCATGAAATTGGTATCAGAGACAGGTTCCGAAATTTTTCTAAGTTTTGGGATCCGCCCTGCGTAGAATAGCAACCCGCATATTATTTTCAAATTTTTTTTTTAAAAAAGAGTTTTTTTAAGCATAATCATACATTACAATTGACGTTTGTTCGCATGCATCGGCGTAGTGATAGAATGCGTCAAGTTGAACGTGGTCACCCGAGTCGTGGACAGGAAGAGAATGAACCACCCCAATGGTTTTTACCTTTCGCCCACCAAATGACGGCATTAACTGAGAGTACCGGCCAGTTGCGTGAAAGGTTATCACACCTTAGAGGTAGGGTGAGTAGATTAGAAATACCCCCTCGAGCGTCAATGCCGCCTCAAATTCGAGATGAGCATTCTGTCCGTGCACATTACGGTGTTCCTCATCACTATGTAGGAAGATCTACATTTAGGAGAAACCCACTATATGAGGATCAGGACTACACTTTCACCCACCCCCATAGTGATCTATCACAGAGATCATTACGATATTTTGATGACTATACTCGATCACCGTATACCACTTCTGGAGATCGTGTTGACCCATCAACACATTCACACTATGCGAGAGACGATCAGTATGAAGACTATCGTCGTTATTATCCTCATACCCGAATGAATCCTTGTAGTTCTTCGACACCATATTATGAGGATAGAGTTCAGTATGACGCCCGATATCGATACTACACGTCTCCTTTATATGAGTAATCTGAGACTGTATATGTGCAACCACCACCGTACGTTCATAGGACACATGATCGTCCACGAGCACGTCATGATTATGTTATGGACGATCGTCACGACTACACTCACGAATACTATAGAGGTCCCTATCGTCAAAAGTACACCCCACCTAGTGATCCTTCTAGTGTTCCGATGACAAACATGATAATAGACATTGAGGGTCAGAAAAAGCATGCCACTGCCCACACCAGAGAGATATCACCCACTCTGTCTGATATCCTGGTACAGGATGTGTGGAGTCAACCCCCATGTGAGTCGGCTCCACTTAGTGAACCCGTCCTTGATTTGATCTCTACTAACTCTATTTTGAGTGTAGATTCATTGCACACTTCACCTAGTGGCGCACCGAGTCATATCACCACACCCGATGACGCATCGAGTCACATCACCACACTTGATGACGCACCGTGTGACATTACGATCGGGAGCCGAGAGTTTAGTAGTGATCTCGAGGTTGTCACCCCTGCCCTATCTGGGAATACGACCCCTTCTGATGGTTCATTTCTGGAGGACCATCACTCGACTGATGGGTCATTTGAAGACCCTCCTATTGAGCCTCCAGATGAGCCACCTCGTCATTATGTGGATGAGCTTTATTTAAAATGTACACTTGCAAATTTTAAGACATGGATACCTGCTCAATTGTCTCACTTGATGTTGATAGTGCTGGGGCATAGCCGTCTGGTGACTCGCACTCTAGATGAGTTATGGGATGCACCACTTGCTGCCATCGTATTTGCGATTAGTTCTTCTATGTCCCACCTGACGAGCCTCCTGATGCCTCACTTTTCCTTAGCACATTTATTACGGTTGTAACAGTTCGTGCACATTTATTTGAGAGTGCTCCATATGTTGTTGGAGCCTACATTTGCACGCGTCACATTTGCGACGAATTTTATTATACTCCTCCTGGTGAACCCCCAGATGAGAAACTTATGGGTTCACCGCATATTTGGGATGTTTCCATCTTTAGTGACACAGTTTAGTTTGAGGGTGCACTCACTGATTCGTTGATGTTATATCTGATCACTGATGTTTCTGATTTGCAATTGAGTGTTCATCGCCCCCGCGATGAATTCTTTCATGATCCACCCTCTGAACCTCCTGATCATGTACCTCTCTCAGGAGTTGCTCTTGGAATCTGAAATCATCGATTTGTGGCTCTAGTCGTATTAGTAGTTCGTTTATTGCATTTGCATGATTTGCATAAAAAATTTTGAGCGGAAAATTGCATAGTACTTTGATTTTTATGCAACTCAAGTTAACAAGCATAAAAGAGCTACTAATTTTAAAATGAATGACTTGAATATGGTTCAGCTAGATCCGGAACGGCTACCTTCTGGTACCGTAAAGAAGCTAGCTACTGTAGAACTGGACCCTTTCGAGTAGTAAATCGGATTGGGCAAAATGCGTTTGAACTTGAGATGCCTTCGGTTTGGGGAACAAATCCTGTTTTTTACGTAGCCAATCTGACTTAATTCTACGATTACTCGCATGAATCTTTAGAATTTCCATTGTATTCTCCTCCATTTGATTCTTCTAGGTTGGTGAGTGATAGTGAGGAGCCACATTCAGGACATACCTACATTCATTCCGCTACTGACACTTCCATTGTAGTTCCTTCTGTTTTCACTGACAGTTTCAAGATGAACATGAGACACCCGAAGATTATTCTATTTCAGTTCCCCAACAGATATTGGACAGCGACCACCACTGATGATGGTTTTCAGAGATCTTTAGTTCGTTGGCATGGATGTTGATACTCTTTCGTACGATCACTCGGAGCACTCACCAGAGATGAGTGATTTCGAGAGGGGGAGAGTTAGTGGAGACCAACCCCATCGGGTCGACACAAAAGAGCCCGACGCCGCACCTGACCGATCTCTTTCAAGAGGAATTGTTTTATTGCATTTTAATTTTACAATTTTAATTTGCACTTTATTTAGCAAAAAAAAAAATTTAAGTGCAGTAATGATTTTTAGTTCGTTGCACGCCTGCGCGCGTAGCCATGTTGTTGCACGCCTGCGCGTGTCGTCATGTTTGAGAGTTTTATTTTGCTCTCCAAATAGCATGTCTATATATATGTGTGTATAAAATCATATATATATATAAGTTTAAATTATATGTGTATATATGATATCTGAATATATATATATATATATATATATATATATATATATATATATATATATATATATAAAATCAGATATATATATATATATATATATGTTTTTATTTTAAAGTTATGCGATCAGAGTAAAGGGGCGGGCCAGCCTTTTCCCAGCCGGTCCAGATTCACTGTTTGTCTTCCCCGATCGCGCGAGTCTAGGGCTCGGATCGACAACTCCCAACCGCAGCTTCCCCGACATCAGCGCTGCCCCACTCCCGCACGGCTACCGCCCACGATACTACGCCACATGCTTCAAAGCTCCAACCCCCGGTGGTTCTGCAACTGCCGCTTCCGCCATTTCCGCTCCGCCATGCTCCTGCCATGCCCGCCTCTTCCATGACGCATGCGATGGGGCTCAGTTTTTTTTGATTTCGTTTCATTTGTATGTGTTTTCTATTTGTAACCCTATAAATAGGGGTCCCCTGTATCCTGTTTTGGGGGGATGATTGATCGCGCGAGTCTAGCCATGTTGTTGCACGCCTGCGCGTGTCGTCATGTTTGAGAGTTTTATTTTGCTCTCCAAATAGCATGTCTATATATGTGTGTGTATAAAATCATATATATATATAAGTTTAAATTATATGTGTATATATGATATCTGAATATATATATATATATATATATATATATATATATATATAAAATCGATATATATATATATATATATATATATGTTTTTATTTTAAAGTTATGCGATCAGAGTAAAGGGGCGGGCCAGCCTTTTCCCAGCCGGTCCAGATTCACTGTTTGTCTTCCCCGATCGCGCGAGTCTAGGGCTCGGATCGACAACTCCCAACCGCAGCTTCCCCGACATCAGCGCTGCCCCACTCCCGCATGGCTACCGCCCACGATACTACGCCACATGCTTCAAAGCTCCAACCCCCGGTGGTTCTGCAACTGCCGCTTCCGCCATTTCCGCTCCGCCATGCTCCTGCCATGCCCGCCTCTTCCATGACGCATGCGATGGGGCTCAGTTTTTTTTGATTTCGTTTCATTTGTATGTGTTTTCTATTTGTAACCCTATAAATAGGGGTCCCCTGTATCCTGTTTTGGGGGGATGATTGATGATTGATGCAAAGTTGTGAAAATGAAACATTGAAGCATGTGATGGTTTCCTATCAGAGTCGTAGGGTCGTAGATGAGATTGCTGGTTTGCTGCTTTGTTCTTTTTGATTCCCAGTGTGAGAGCTAGTTGAGGAAGATGAACAGTGCTTCCCTCTATACATGGATTTGCATGCCGTAGATTTCATGTAAGAGTTTATTTGTGGTAGGATGTTTTTTTTATGCTTGTGAGAGTTGTGTACTGCTTGCCCACCCCGACAGAGATAATGAACAGGGTTTTTCTTTGCGAGGTTTGATTTATGAACAATAGAAATTTGATGTCACTGTTACTACCTGCCTTCCTGCGGGCTGTTTTACATCCAGGAACAGTGCCGACTGAAATTTAGTTAGTATTGCATCCTTCGTAGTTGGATTCCCGTTATACAGTGGATGAATAGGTGTTAGAGTTTAGAGTTAGTGAACAGAAGTAGTGAATTAGGACTGTTGTTTGTTGATTACCGTTGGAGACACTTTCGTGTGAGGGAGTGTGAGGAAGAGAGTGATTTTTCCTCTTTGTGTGATTGAAGATTTCGTGGAGCCACCGCAAGTGTTTGAGATTACGTGGATCCACCTTAAGTGTGAGAGCAAGTGAATTTTAGGGTGTTAGTTTGTGACTTCCTTACTTATTGAGTGATTCCGTGGAACCACCTTGTGTGAGGGAGCGATTTGATTCCTTGGTGCCTGTATGTGATAGCGGCCGACCTCGGAGCGGAGAACGAAAGTGACGAGAAGTTCCTCGCGTGATCACCATTGACTTCGGATACGAAAAGACGCATCTTTCCGTGGGTAATTGTTTCTATCTTCTCCTTTGTGTGTGCCTCTGTATTTTCTCGTAGGATAATTAGACTCATTGCTGAGTTTTCGCCTGAGTTTCGTCAGCAAACGCTACGTCGAAAACTGCAAACGGAAACGTATGAGGAGTTCACGATTTTCGTTTTGCTACGACAAGGGGAACAGATCGAAGTTGCAAACTTCCTTCCCCGGATTTAAACTGAACCATTTTTAAGAAATTTTAATTTTAAAATAAAATAGCGATTTGTGACGTATTAAAAATTGGTTGCCTCTTTTTTAAGTTCGTGCAATTTTCGCTCAAACGTTGCAAATTTAACTTAATCATCGCATGCATTTAGGGTTTCCTAGAAATAGCCGACAGACGCGTAAACCCTATGCGTCGTCTGCATCAGTTACCTTCAGATATGATGGTGTGAACTTATGTTCTTTGGGATCTATAGTATTGTGGAGTTATTTTGTGATTTGTAGGAATTATTTGCCATTCATTCTTGCTTTGGCCTTCCACACGGAGGAAAGCGAAAGCCAGCTTTTTTAAAGATTTATTTTATCTTGCTTTAAATATTTGCGTGTGATTTAAACTATGTATTACTTTGTTTCTCTGTTGGGTCTTGCATGTTTTGCGCATAGTATTCATGGATAATATAATTATCTTCCCCGAACTTCACTTAGGATTGCATAATGTTCGCCACCCACGTAGCCTATCCTACATCACTTATTCTAATTCTAAGGCCCTAATTATGTCCAAACGAACGATTCCGATAATATTTTGCGAGATATGAGATTTGTCTAATAAACATTGATTACTTACTTGTTTCCACCAGTTTTACTTCTATTTTATTCATGGATCATTTTTCCTTTGTAATGTAGCTATTGATATGTGTAGAAGATTGGTGGAAACTTTGCATATACTTCTTTAATAATCAAATGCAAGTATGAGTACAGATATATAGGAGAGGAGAGAGAGAAATAATCCTATACAAAGGATGTGAGACTAAATAAAGTTGCCAAGTAGGCCAATAAACGGGCCTCACAATTTGGTTTTTACATGTGTTTCTCTAATATTCTCTAACACTCCCCCGCAAGCTGAAGCGTACAAGTCGTAGGAACCAAGCTTGGATAAGAATTGATAGCACATCTGCCGTGGTAATGCCTTGGTGAGAACGTCTGCAACTTGCCTAGAAGTAGGAACATACTCTAGCTCTAACTTCTTCAATTGAACCTTTTCCCGAACGAAATGAGTCAACTTCAATGTGTTTGGTCCGCTCATGGAACACAAGATTCTTTGCAATATGGATCGTAACTTGACTGTCGCAGTACAAAGTTGCTGGTGAGGATAGAGTGACCCCAAATCACACAGAAGACTATCAAGCCAGGTAGGTTCTGATACAACGACTGTCATTGCTCGGTACTCAGCTTCAGCAAACGAGCGAACAACCACATATTGCTTCTTGCTACGCCACATGATAAAGTTCCCTCCAAAGTACGTACAGAAACCTGTAGTGGAACGCCGATCATCAAAGAGCCCGCATAGTCCGCATCAATGTGTTTGGTCCGCTCATGGAACACAAGATTCTTTGCAATATGGATTGCAACCTGACTGTCGCAATGCAAAGTTGCTGGTGAGGATAGAGTGACCCCCAAATCACTCAGAAGACTCTCAAGCCAGGTAAGTTCTGATACAACGGCTGCCATTGCACGCTTCAGCAGACGAGCGAACAACCACAGATTGCTTCTTGCTACGCTAGGTGATAAGGTTCCCTCCAAAGTAAGTAAATAAACCTGTAGTGGAACGCCGATCATCAATTGAGCCCACATAGTCCGTATCTGAATATGCAATAAGAGATAGAGAGGAGGATGACTTATACACAAGCCCTTGTCCAGGTGTTGTCTTCAAATATCTGAGGATGCGTTCAATTACTTGAAGAAGAGAGATCCGGGGAGCATGCATAAACCGACTGACCACTCCAACATCAAAAGAGATATCAGGTCTTGTAACCGTCAGATATATCAGTTTTCCTACAAGACGTCGATAGTACTCGGGATTCGTAAACAAAGAATTGGAGTTAGACCCATGAACACATAACTTGTGATTGACATCCATTGGGGTTTCCACGAGTTTGCACCCTAAGTAGCCTGCATCTTGAAAGAGATCAAGGCAGTACTTCCGTTATGAAAGGACAAGAACATTAGGTCTTCTTGCAACCTCAAGTTCAAGGAAGTACCGAAGAGTCGCCAGATCTTTTGTTTGAAAAGCAGAGTTTAAGTGTTGCTTGATGTGCTGTATCCCTGTGAAGTCATCACCAGTAATCAAAATATCATCCACATAGAGCAGGAGAATGACAGTCTCAGTTGATTGATGACGAGTGAAAAAAGAGAAGTCAGTCGAGCTCCTATTGATTCCAATTTCGCGAACGACCTTACTAAATTTCTCAAACCAAGCTCTGAGAGACTGTTTGAGAGCATAAATAGATTTCTGGAGATGACACACGCGATACTCCCCCGTGGTCTCAAACTCGGGAGGTTGGTTCATGTAGACCGTCTCAAGAAGATCGCCGTTCAGAAATGCATTTTTGATATCCAGCTGATGGAGGGGTTTGTTGCGATGAACAACTAAGGATATCAGGACCCGAACAGAGTTTAACTTGGCGACGGGGGAGAAAGTTTCATCATAATCAAGACCTTATTGTTGTGTGAACCCCCTAGCCACAAGCCGGGCTTTGAGACGTTCAACTGTCCCGTTCGAAGTATGTTTGACTGCAAAAACCCACTTACAGCTGACATAGGATTGTCCTGGAGGAAGAGGGACCAGATCCCAAGTATGGTTGGACCAAAGGGCTGTTATTTCCTCATCAATAGCCGCACGCCACCCAGGGTGTAGAAGAGCCTCCTGCACAGAGTTAGGTATAGAGATGGAGGATAAAGAGAAAGAGCAAACTTGAGGAGTGGTGGAGAGAGGCGATGCAGAGATACATAGTTTGCCAGTGGATGAGCGTAGACGTTGATGCTGGATCGTCAGGCCGCGAGATAACACTGGTTGAAGGTAGTTGTTGTCGGGCTACAGATGTTGGTTTACGAAGAGTGTATACACGAAGAGGTGGTTTAGGTGGAACCGGTGCCGGGAGCGAAGTGGGAAGGAGGGGCGGTAGAGAAGACGTGACGGGAACGGTAGGACGAGGTATGGGTGGGAAGGGAGGACCTGAAGGTGAAGCATGAAATGGTTGATCTTCAAGAAAGGTGACATCGGCCGAGACAACCACTTTGTCAGTAGTGGGAGAGTAACACACAACATTTTTGAGTCCGAGAGTATCCCACAAAAATACACTTGCTGGCACGGGGGGCAAACTTATCCGAGGGGGGACCAAGATTGTGGATGTAACAAGTACATCCAAACACACGAAGCGTGAGGGTAAACAGGGATTGTGAAGGAAACATGAGACTAAACGGAGTGACAAAGTCGAGCATGGAGGAGGGCATGCGATTGATGATGTGACATGCTGTGGACACAACGAAGTTCCAGTATAGCGCGGGTACCTGCATTTGAATCATGAGTGACCGAGCGACATTAAGAAGATGACGATTCTTTCGCTCGGCCACTCCATTCTGATGGAGATCCATCAAATCATGCACCTGGAGGGGTTCGCCATAAGGCGGGGCCCACATTCATTTATTTGCGCAGGAAGGCTTGATCGGATCGCCGATCCGACTCTGCGGTTGCGTCTGGCACGTCGCCGTGAGTCAAAAACATATATTAGTTAATTTTTTGGTTTTATTTTCATGTATTTCGTGTCCGACCCCACCGACCAATTATAGTCGTTGATGGGATGCCCTACTTGTTCTTTCTTATGAATATATATGTAGGGGATGAAATGAGGCCATTGCAGGTTTTGGAGAAAGAAAATCCTGGAACTCCGCGATCGCCCCACGGTGACGACTCCTAGGTGGTCTTCCCCCCAAGGTACTACTCATCCATACGCCTCTTTTCCCACCTTGAATACCCCCCTCCACCGCCCCTTTCCTCCCCTACAGCCGGCTGGAAATCGTTCCAGGAAATCCTATTTTCCTATTCAAATTATACTGTTTAATAATTAAATTCACTATTCACCTCTAAACTTTGCTCAGCCTTAATCCACCGCCGGCCTGCTGTTCTCCTGCACTCGTTGGTCTACAGCCTTTTCTCCCAGCAACCTGCTGCCTATTCCACCTCCTCCCCCTCACTTCTGCCTCCCTTCACCTCTATCTACAGCTGCAGCCAGCCTCCCCCTCACCCTCCACAACCCCTCTTTCTTCCACCGCCCAAAACCACACCCTACCTCCATCCCCTTTCGTGGAACCACCTCGAAACAACCCCAATTTCTAGGTCAGTACAAATCTAGAATCTCAACCCCCCCGATCCGTCATCTCCTCCACCCATACTCCATTCCTTTACCCGGATCTGCCACCAAACATCAGATCCATTCACCCCTCGCCCGGATCGACCCCTTCGTGGCCGGATCTATTCATTTCCGGCATGTTTTCATCTCCCGCCATCGATGACATCCACTTTCATTATTTTCACGCCGCCGATTCCACTTTTTGATCGTCGATCAACGCATCCGGCTCCGGAATCTTCAGTGCCTCGGTCAACCCACTACTTGGTGAGTACTTGTTGTATCAGATAATTATTTTCAGCATATCTATATTGGATTGGATCTTGTACTAGTTTTGGGTCTCTTGTATGGTAGTTGCTTGTTAGATTATTATTGTGATTTGCAGGATTTATTCGACACGCGCTCGTTTTTTGGCCCTCCGCGCGGAGGAAAGCCTAAGCTTGTTTGCCCAAATAAATTATCTGTCTTGCTGTGAATTTATCTGTGTTGGATGTTAAGTTTTTTATCTAACCGTGGCTTAACCGTCAGGTTTGCATATCATGTAGGGTTAGGTCGCAGATTTTCGCCGCCTATAGATTCGCCCTGCATCACATTCTGTTGAGGCGTATACGCACACGATGTTTGATGAATGATGCCAAACTCAGTGCATAAATTAGTGAATGTCTGGCTAGTGTATTCCCAAGCGTTATCAGTGCGAATGATTTTTACGGGTGAGGAGAACTGAGTACGTGTTTCTGTAATAAATGCGCAAAAGATCGTAGTTAATTCAACACGATCGCGAAGTAAGTACAATCAGGTCAACTAAGAGAAATCATCAATAAAGGTGACAAAGTAGTGATGAACAAAAATACTAGGGGTTTTATATGGACCCCAAATATCAAAATGTACTAAAGATAAAGGAATAGTACTCCGAGTACAAGTAGGATGAAAAGAAGTACGATGCTGTTTGCCAAAGATACAAGACTCACAAGTAAACTCATGCAGGGAGACATCTGAAAGAGCTTTCTCAATAGTCTGGAGGGGAGCATGTCCAAGACGGCGATGCCAGTCGACAAAGGAAACGACGGAGAGAGCGGAAGGTGGGACATCCAAGAGGTAGAGCCCGTTTGACAACCGACCTTTACCAATGATATTCTGCGTTTGCCGATCCTGCACAACAAAGGTAGAAGGTGAGAAAGTAACACAACAATTCAAATCCTGTGTAAGACGGCTAACAAAGAGCAGATTAGAAGGTGATCCAAGAACATGTAGGACCGAAGTCAGAGAGAGAGAAGAGAGTTGGTGTGAGATATATCAGCAGCGCCGGACACCGGGGTGGTATCACCATTGACCACAGTGATGAACTTGGGATTGCCAGTGAGCAAGTATTGAGGAGGTCACTGCGAAGTAATATGATGTTTGGCGTCTAAATCCACAATCGAGTGAGAGCTCTGGGAGAGACAGGATATACCTTCATTGGAAATGAGCACAACGTATACAGACGAGCGAGTAATATCCCCTTGGAGATGTTAGAGCTGAGTGCGTAGAGCATTGATGTCATCACGAGTGGAAGAGGCAAAATCCCGTGCAGGAGAAGTGGGGGTTTCAGCAATAGCAGAGACAGATAAATGTGGAGACAAACCATGTTTGCGATAGCAGGTGGCCTCAAGGTGACCATCCCGACCGCAATACGTGCATTTCAAGGAAGACCTTCCAGCACGTCCCCGTTCTCGAGACGTGTGACGACCCCCTCAGGCTGACGAACCCCGAGCCGAAGGAACATGTGTAGACTGTTGAAGAAGAGCCAGAGAGAGTCATAGGAGCATCCGGGGGCGGTGTCACTTTCAGAAGCATAGAGCAAACATCTGATAAAGAAGGAGTGATAGATGAGGAGAGAATCTGAGCCCGAACGCTGTGCAGATGAGAAGGAACATGGGCCATCATCATTGCAATCCCGACTGCTTCTTTCTGGGCCCGTCCGATAACCAAATCTGTGGTAGGAGGCTGGTGCTGTATCCAGGCCTCAACAACGGTCTTGACTTTGGCAACAAAAGAGATCATATCACCTGGTGCCCCATGATCAAGATTTTGAAGATCCGAGATGATGTCGAACAAGTGCTGAAGGCTGTTCTGCACAGAATATGAGTGAAGTTCCTCCCACATTGTCTTTGTCGTTGCACGATACATAGCCATCCTGTATGGCTCGATGTCCATTGAGTTGAGAAGCCATGACTGTACCCGACCATCATCACGAAGCCACTCGTCGGTGGGTTTAGTAGGAGGAACACAAGTCAAATGATGAAGAAGGCCTTTCGTCTGTAAGACCCGGCGAACAGAGTGCACCCACTCCACAAAGTTCCGCTTCCCGCTTAGAGAGATGATGGTAATCTGGAGTTCATCACGAAGTTCAGGCGCGGGAGTAGCCACACAGGCTGGCAAAGTGGAAGCAATGTCGAGATCCATGGAGCGGATAGCCCAGATAGATTAGTCGGAGAGAAGCCGCAGGCTGAAAAGAGGAGCAGATAGCGGGACAAGACCGTTGTGGTTAGAAAAGACCGGTCTGGTAGAGAATCGTAGAAAACTCGGAGAAAACCGCAGCGACAAGAGACAATCGCAGCAGACAGAGGTAGGACTAAAGAGAGAAGCGCCCGACAAGCAAAGCGGCAGTTAGAGAAACAGGCAGAGGGCCAGCGGGCAGAGAACACGCTGCGGATAAGCGACTAGGTAGAACAAGGCCGTAGCGGCTAGAGTGAACAACAACAAAAGAACCCGGGTGGACCGCACAGACAACAGAGAGCCCCGTGCAATAAGAGAAACCGCGCGACAAAATCCCCAGATAAGTGGCAAGCTGCAAAAGAGCACGCACAACGGCAAGAGGAGAAGAAGCAGGAGAACATCGAAGAAGACCGGACAGCCAGATAGCAAACCGCGGCAAAAAGAAAAGAAACCTCACGACTAACGACTGCGAGATCACAACAGCGGCTAGGAGAGCACAAGGGCGGCTAGCAGAGCGACCTGCAAGACCTGCATGAGAGTAGAGAGTATATAAAAAGGGCAGGGCAGGAAGGGAGAAGAGGTGGAGGCCACAGGATTTGGAGGAGGTAGAAGAGGTTAGGATATTTCTAGCCACAAGGAGCGGTTAGAAAGAAAACAGACCGCCCCTTGCGCGAGAAGAGATGGCCGGGCGGTTAGAAAATTGCTAGCCGCAACGAGAGACCGATTGAATCTGATACCATGTAGAATATTGGTGGAAACCTTGCATATACTTCTTTAATAATCAAATACAAATATGAGTACAAATATATAAGAGAGGAGAGAGAGAAATAATCCTATACAAAGGATGTGGGATTAAACAAAGGGGCCAAGTGGGCCAATATACGGGCCTCACAATTGGGCTTTTACATGTGTTTCTCTAATATTCTTTAACAATATGAATAAGACCCCTCCGACCCATAGCCGCCTCACCAAGCTCTCATTGTAGTCTCGCTTGTGTCTATGTTACCTTAAGTAGGCCCAATTTATAGGTAAAAAAGGTTCCTTGACTGGGTCTTACTTCCCGCTGAACCCGAATCGACTATAAGACGCTCGCCAGGTTTCTTTAAAGGGTTCGATTTTTTCAAGGTACAACATGCTGTTTTGCTCATTGAAATTTATGAATAAAATCTTCTGGAAAGGAAAGGTATCAAGCGTCGCATCCCACAATGTGGATCTCCATTCTCCGCAACATGAGTCTCATACAGTTTACTATTCAATAAAGCCTTGATGATCATTTATCCTGGATAGCATTGAAGTGTCATACACATTAAGGAGAGCTGGGATTGAAATGAGAGACAACATTCTAATTGACGGTTTCAACTCCTTTGGCAAGCTTGATGAAAGTGGAATTGGCTTAGGAAACGGTAATATGATTTGCTCATTTGCAGCTTACACATCTTTCTCTTTCTTCTGATGGGACTTCAACGCTTCCCATCTCGTAGCTTCATTTCATCAGCCTCCTTTTTCACATCTTTAGAAAGCTAGTCGAAGATCTGCCATTTCTGTATACTCGTTGTATGCACATTCTCACTTATATAAGGGAGTGGATGAGTGTCCTTTGAATATCTTGGATCATTTGTTTTGTATAGACGCTCATAGGAGAAAAGTTCTCTTAGAGGGATCCTGCTCTCACGAGATTGATAACGAGCATACCCCGATATATTGTATTGTCATTTAATTAATCTATTTCTTGTTTGGTTTGACAATAGAGATTAGCTATCAAATGGACCGACTTGCCCTAACAATTAGAGTTCGATCTGAAGCACTAGTCCTTCCCGATTTCCGTTCTCCACAACAATTGTTCGTGTGCCGATAGCCGCCATTCCTCCTTCAACAACTCTCTATCGATATAGATCTCATGCGATCAGCTCTGCTCCCTACGACACATCCCTTGCACGCATCGATGGCTCTTTCCCGACGTTTATTGCGAGCTTGGCTACAACAACGACCCATGTCGGACTAGCACAGAGTTGGGATATGAGATATGATACAAATACATGAAATGTGATCGTCAAAAGACCTAGGATACATGATACATTTATGAAAATTTTAATTATTTAAATATAATTACAAATTAGTATGTAGATTTGTGATATTCACGTATTATTTGTTTTTTTATCATTATATCTCACATATCACATATTAAATGAAAACAAGGTTTATGATTCACAAAAATGTATCATATCCTAAATAGGAGTAAAAAAAAACTATGTAATCAGTTAAATCCTATCACTTATTGATGTGATCCGAAACCTAGAGCTGTAGTTTCCAAAATAGAAAATAACGATCTTTAAAAATTAATGCGGCGTGAATTATTTCACGGGCTATTTTAAACCGATAAAACGACCCTAAGCGTCGCACACGAACGTAAACGCTATCGCACGAACATACAACATCATGAAACTAAATTCCACAAACACATAAATAATTGGTGGCATGCACGTGTAACAAAATAACGGTAATCGGGAGATCTGATTAGATAGTGCAAGCTCCAATAATTAACTATTCAATTTAAATTTGAGCATAAAAGTAACTAATGTAGGAGAGCGAAAATGGAAATCGAGAAGTATACCCTAGGAGAAGAGGCAGTGGCTGACTGGTCCTCGGGCAGGTGGTGGCTGAATTGGAGGAGTGGAGTAAATCTGGATAGAGCTGGCAGTGGACAAGGAGCAACGGGGTGATCATCGGTCTGGAACAGGAAGGCGCCGATCGGAAGCAATAAAATCGCAGGGAAACCTCTGAATCCGAAGGAGGAGGGAGCAGGAGGGGTCGCCGGAGCCTAGATATGCTCATGCGAGGTCGCCGGCGGCTAGGGGTGGCTCCACAGGCGGCGGCGTCAACGAAGAGGGGCGTGGAAGGTGCAGGAGTTGCCAGAGGTTGCCGTCGGGGAAGGGGAGAACGCCTGGAGTTGTCGCCGGCCCTTGGAAGGGACTCTAGAGGCGGCGCCAGAGCTGGACGGGGAGAGGAAAAAGGACGGAAGGTCGCCGTCGGCTTGCAGAGGCGGCGCTGGGTGAGAAATCGAACGATACCTAAACGGTTCGTTCAATCTCTTATTCCAGCTGGCCGAACAGGGTTAGAGGGGTTTGTTTATATAGAAGGGAGGGGGTTTAGGGCAAAAATAAAAGGCTATTGGCAGCCATACCTAATTAAATAGTAATGTATTTTTTATAGGAGAAGCCAAAGGACATGGGTTGAGTAGGCTCACTCAAGTGAGAGATTTCAAAACTTATAAATGTATAAAATAAAATAGTTAATTAAATTAGAGCTTGCCCTAAGCTAATCTATTTTCTAAACGACCGGATCTATGCATTTAGGGTCTTGTTGGCCGGTCACACCAACGAGCCAAACAAAAATTGCGCGAAAGCGTGCGCGATACAAAATTACATCAAAAGCGCTAATAACGTACGCGATACAACTTGACGTTACACAATAATCCAAAAAAATGCGCAAAAACGTGCGCTACAATAATAAAAGACACGAGTGATAAAAATAATAAAAACGAGGCGACGCGGGTTGCATCACTTATCATTCAAGATTTTTTTCTCACATGTTTTCTCTCTGTGCCATCATCCCAAAATACAATTTTTAGGCATTTTCGAGCATACTCAGGCGTATTCAGTAATATCTGAAAGTATCCTTGAGTATCCAATTTTTTGATCTAAAATTAAAAGATTTTTTCGAAAGTTTCGTGGACATGTTTCCTACAATTTCCATGTGTTTCTATATCACAAAACGTTTTATATACGATACTCCAGGGCGTTGTAAGTATTCGTGCTTCATATGCAGCTCCTTCACCACGACCACCCAACTACGTTGTTGTCTCCAACGCAACCACTACTTGCACTCCTCTGCTGATTCTTCTTCCCTGCACGTGCCTTCCACCCAGTAATGTTGCTTCTATTTCGCAACAGTTCCTGTCCAGTTTCTCAGTAGTGCTAATGCATCCAGCCGCCCTTCTTCCTGCTGCGTGCCAGGGTTATCGTTGTTGCCTACTCGACCTACCCTGAGGCACATGCTCGCAACTCGTTCCATGTCTCTTCACGCCGACAAGGACGTCTATGCTTCGACCTGCATTGGTTCCACTCGTTCGGATCGGTTCGAAGCTCGTTCGAAAATCTTATCCTTCTTCCTCTTGAGCTCGCGGTTATCGAAGTCAACTATCAACTGACACCTTCACCTCCTCTTTTGCTTCCCCTGTCAGCACAATTGGTTTTCTGCAGCCCGTTGATGATGGGGGTGCAACTCAGATTGGTTTGGATCAGTTTCACTTAGAACCAAGAGATGGTCCATATATGTTAAGTTCCAACTTTTTGAAATCAGAAATGACTGATGCAGTTGAAATCTAAAACCATACCCAAACCAAAATTTTTTGTTAGGTTCCGGTTCGGTTCTACTCACTGTCTTCATGTTATTCATTACACACTACTTTTTAGTCATACTACAAATTGTCAAGTAAATGGTAGTAAAAAAGATTGTACTTAAATCCTAGCTCTGCAAATTTGATTTTTACATCATATTAATCATCTAAGAATATAGTATTCGTATGATAATAAAATTAGTATTCACTATTATTAATTTGAAACTAGTTTAACATATTATTATTATTATTCGAGGATTCAACTTTTTCAAATTCTATGAAAAAAAGAATATTATTATTGATGTTTTTAGATTTGAAATCATGATAAACATTAAAATATATATATTAACTACTAACTATTAATGATTAACAATAGATATACATTAAATGCTACATAAATTACCAATCAATTGCCAACAATTTGGTTCTTGTGTTAGTTTTTGGGTATCCGACCCTAAGAACCAAACCTAATCGAAAGATCGGGTCCAAGTTTTTTGGAACTAAATCCGAACCAAGAACCATTAGAACCGACCCGAATTGATCGGTTTGGTTCAATTTCGGTTCGGTTTTCCAGTTTTTTTCAACACCCCTAGTTCGAGACATTCACTTGACCCAACTCCGTCAGATTGAGATTTTGATGTTCGATGACGCCAACCCTCCAGTTGATTTGCCCGCGCTGAGCAATTTTTCGACGTCTAGTTCACTCTCCCCCACCAATAGGTCCCTATGGAGACTATTTATATGGAGGGCTCTGCGCTACATTGAGGGCGTTGGACGCGCCAAAATGTTCCTTATCCCTCCTGACTCACACTGAAAGAGGAACTACGTTATTATGACATGCTCTAAGTGTGCATTACTTACGAGTGCCTTAGCTCTGTTTTTCAGTCCAACACCATAGTGACTTACATCGTAGAGGTCGCCAAGTACGTCATCAGTTTCTCTTTAGAACATTACTTGGGATGCTTCCTAGCGGGCTTGCTGCCCACCTACGTGTGCTCCTTCATGTCCACCACCCCTCTATTCTTCCGCGTGTTCCCTACACGAGGAATTCTATGCTACCCAACTACCCTCCTCCACCCGATCACCCCATCTATTGCTGTCATTGCCAAAACCTCATCCACTGGCCCAGTCACCAGGTTCTCTTTAGCACATTACTTGGGATGCTTCCGAGCGGGCTTGCTGCCCACCTACGTGTGATCCATGTCTACCACCCCTCTATTCTTCTGCGCGTTCCCTACACGAGGAATTCTATGCTACCCAACTACCCTCCTCCACCCGATCACCCCATCCATTGCTGCCATTGCCAAAACCTCATACACGAGGAATTCTATGCTACCCCACTACCCTCCTCCACCCGATCACCCCATCTATTGCTGCCATTGACAAAACCTCATCCCCCGCCTCTCCACCTGGCTCCATTGATCGGTCCTCCATCGCCTCAGTCAGTCCAACCACCAACGGTACCCCTACCACCATAGCGCTTGTCTTATAAGAAGTATCGTGAGCTCTAGAGGAAGGGCTTCTTTTTTTGTTGCCACTAGCCGTACTTGCTTACTTCACAAATGCCCTCTCAAAGACTTGTGCTTGGTGGTTGGTGCTGATGGGGATGATCCCGACTTTGGTAATTTGCATCTTCTGACGCTTGATGCTGACCTCTGCGGGTCTCGACTTTGATGACAAGGTCAATTTTCGGGAGGGGAATGTTGATACAAATACGACTCTCCAGGCACAACTGTCTCGCTATGCATATTCATTGTAGTATCGCTTGTGTCTATCGTCTATGTTGCCCAAAGTGACATTTTTATAATTTCATTGCATACCCACGCACTCCTATATAAGAGAGTGGAGGAAATTATCTTGGGTATCTTGAATCATTTGTATTGTTTAAAAGTTTTTAGGGGAAAGAAGAGATCAAGATCCCAAGAGTTGGATATTGAGCATAATTCAATATAGTGTAGTATCTTTTTAATTAGTATATTTCTTGTTTGGATCTGTTGGAAGAGCCCAAAGCTTGTATGTATTATTTCAGTATGAAAATACAAGGAGAGAATACAAATATATAGGAGAGAAGAGAGAAGAATAAATCCTATACATGATGTGGGACTAAAGAAGGAGAGCAAAAATGAGCCATCAAATGGTCCTTTTACATGGGCTTTTCTAATACTCCCCCGCAAGCTGGAGCGTACAAGTCGTATGCGCCAAGCTTGGATAGGCACTGATAGAAGAGGGTACTAGGTAGAGCTTTGGTGAGGATGTCAGCAACCTGTTCAGTACTCGGAACATGCTTGAGCTCGATCTTCTTCATGTGGACTTTCTCTCGGATGAAATGACAATCTACCTCAATATGCTTCGTTCTTTCATGGAAGACCGGGTTTTTGGCAATATGTATGACAGCTTGACTGTCACAAAGGAAGAGAGCTGGTGAAGGTAGTTTAACTCCAAGGTCGGTAAGGAGACTCTCAATCCATGTGAGTTCAGAGACCACAGCAGTCATTGCCCGATATTCTGCTTCTGCTGAGGATCGAGCAACCACCGTTTGTTTCTTGCTTCGCCAAGTAATCAGATGTCCTCCAAAATAAGTGCAAAACCCGCTAGTAGATCGTCGATCGTCGAGGGAGCCAGCGTAGTCGGCATCAGAGTATGCCACTAGTGTAGGAATGGAAGATGAGGTTTTGTATACAAGTCCTTGGCCAGGAGCTGTCTTAAGATATCTGAGAATGCGTTCCACAGCCTGGAGATGAGAGCTTCGAGGAGAGTGCATATAGCGACTCACAAGTCCCACAGCGAAAGATATATCAGGTCTTGTAACTGTTAGGTAGATAAGCTTCCCAACTAGACGACGGTAATATTCTGGATTTGGTAGAAGCGAATCAGAATCTGAGCCCTGAGCACATATTTTGTGATTTGCATCCATGTGAGTGTTAATAGGTTTGCAACCAGAGTAGCCTGCATCATGAAGAAGATCCAGGCAATATTTGCGCTGAGAGAGAACCAACCCATCTGACCGTCTGGCCACTTCCAGACCGAGGAAGTACCGAAGAGGACCCAGATCTTTAGTTTGGAAGACGGAGCTCAGATGTAGCTTAACGGCCTGTATGCCGTCCAAGTCACTGCCAGTAATAATGATGTCGTCGACATATACCAACAGGAGAACCGTACCAGTGGCTTGGTGACGAGTAAACAATGAGAAGTCAGCCGAGCTGCGAGTGAAGCCAATGTCCCGGAGAGCTTTGCTGAACTTGTCGAACCATGCCCGAGGGGATTGTTTGAGACCATATAGAGATTTGAGAAGATGACAAACCCGTGACTCCCCCGTGGTCTCAAACCCGGGAGATTGTTGCATGTAAACCGTTTCCTGAAGGTCTCCGTTCAGGAAAGCGTTCTTGACGTCGAGTTGAAACAAGGGCCACTGGCGATGGACAGCCACAGAGAGGAGAATGCAGACCGTGTTGAGCTTAGCGACCGGAGAGAAGGTCTCGTCATAGTCCAGCCCCGGTTGCTGGGTGAAGCCACGAGCAACCAACCGAGCTTTGAGGCGATCAATGGTCCCATCAGGAGCATGTTTAATGACGAAAATCCATTTGCACCCAACGGGTTTCTGGCCGGGAGGAAGGGGCACCAGGGTCCAAGTCTGGTTGGCCCAAAGAGCAGCCATCTCTTCTAACATGGCCGCACGCCACCCAGGATGTTGAAGAGCGTCCTGGACAGAAGTAGGAATAGAGACCGAGGAGAGCGAAGTAGCCAAGACCTGAAGAGGTGGAGAGAGGCGATGGAGAGAAACATAATCCGTCATTGGATGAGCGGTAGAGGCCGACACCGGAGCAGCAGAACACGGAGAAGCCGAGGTCGAAGCCGACTGCAGAGGAGCAACGGGAGGAAGAGGGCGACGAGCATAGACCCGAATAACTGGGGGTCGAGGAGGGTCAACGGTGGGAGGAGGCGGAGGGATGGTGGGAGGTGAGTGGACGTGGATCACTGGCCGGGGAAGGGAGGGTGTTGTAGGAGGTGGTGGTAGAAGTGGTGGCAAAGGAGGAGGGAAGAAGGGTTGATCCTCCCGGAAAGTAACATCAGCCGAAACAGAAATCTTCCGGGTGACCTGAGAGTAGCAAACATAGCCCTTTTGGGTACGGGAGTAGCCGACAAAAATGTGTTTGGCCGCACGGGGATCCAGTTTGTCAAGAGTGGGGACCAGGTTATGGACAAAGCATGTACATCCAAAAACCCGGGGGGTGAGGGGGAAGGCGGGTGTGGAGGGAAAAAGAAGGCTGAAGGGGGTAGCGTTCTGGAGAACGGGAGAGGGGAGACGGTTGATAAGAAAACATGCTGTGGACACCGCAAAGTTCCAGAAGACTTTGGGAACGTGCATGTGAAGCATGAGAGAGCGAGCCACATCGAGCAAGTGGCGGTTCTTGCGTTCGGCGACCCCGTTTTGTTGAGGGGTGTAGGGACAAGAGGTCTGGTGAACAATACCGAAGTTTGCGCAGAGAGTGGCAAACTCGTGGCTAGTATATTCCCGTGCATTATCAGAGCGGAAAGTTTTAATGGTGGTAGAGAATTGCGTACGGGTCTCTAACACAAACGCCTGAAAGACGCGAGGAAGCTCAGAGCGATCATGCAGGAGATACAACCAAGTAGTACGAGAGTAATCATCAATAAATGTTAGAAAATAACGATAACCAGAAATGCTAGAAACTTTATAGGGTCCCCAAATATCAGAATGTATTAAATCAAATGGAGCAGAGCTCCTAGTACAATGAGCTGGATAAGAAGAGCGAGGATGTTTGCCAATAATACAAGAATCACATTTAAAACCAGGAAGAGAAAGGTCGGGAAGCGCCTTCTGCAGGATAGGTAGAGGGGCATGCCCAAGCCGACAATGCCAATCAGACGAGGAAATGGAGGAAAGGGATGTGAGAGAGACATCGAGGAGGTAAAGCCCGTTCTGCAGCCGACCCCTACCAATGGTAATCCGCGTCTGCCGATCCTGTATCAAAAAACCAGAAGAGGTGAAGGTGATAAAGCAATTCATATCAGTAGTAAGACGACCAACAGAGAGTAAATTAAAAGGCGAGGCTGGCACATAAAGAACGGAGCGAAGAGAGAGAGAGGGAGGAAGGAGGAGATCCGCGCAGCCGGAGACCGGGACAAGCGCACCATTGGCCACAGTAATAGACGGGGGGTGAGCAGCAGCAGAGAACTGGGGCGGCCGCATGGAAGTGATGTGGTGGGTGGCTCCCGAGTCCAGGATCCAGCGAGAGCTGGAAGAGAGACAGGCAGTACCTGCAGCGGAGGTGGAGACAATACCTGCATGGGAGGTGGAGGCATGGGAAGCAGAAGGGGGGTTGAGGAGCCCCTGGAGTTGTTGCAGCTGAAGGCGAAGAGCCTCAAGATCCGTACCAGTCGGAGGAGAGCTATCGGTAACAGCAGCAGTAGGCGGGCGAGGGGGGTAGCCATGTTTCTTGTGACAAACGGCTTCAGTATGGCCATCCCGGCCGCAGTAGGTGCACTTGGGCCGTCCGCGGCCACCACGGCCCCGCCCACGGGAGCCCGTACGGCCACCCCGAGGAAAGGAGGGTTGTGGGAGTAAAGGAGGAAGGGCCTGCTGAAGAAGGGCTGGCGAGGGTGGTGCATGAGCCTCCGGTGGAGGTGGTACACGAAGTAACATCGAGCAGACATCAGAGAAGGAAGGGGTAGTGGGTGAAGCCAGAACCTGGGCCCGAATACTGTGCAGGTGTGGCGGGACGCGAGCCATAATCATAGCAATACAAACAGCCTCCTTCTGGGCGCGTTGGGCAGCGAGATCAGTAGTCGCGGGCTGGTGCTGAATCCAGGCTTCCGTGAGAGTTTTAGCACGGGCCACGAAGGAGGTCATGTCCAGAGCTTTGCCAACATCCAAGGCTTGAAGATCAGTGAGGATGTCAAAAAGGTGTTGAAGGCTGTCCTTCCCGGAGTACAACGAATGAAGTTCATCCCACATGGCTTTAGCAGTCTCATGATACATGATCATCTGGTACGGCTCACCCTCGACCGAGTTCAGGATCCAGGTCTGGACACGACCGTCATTGCGGAGCCAATCATCAGTAGAAGGAGTTGGTGGGCCCTGGGTAAGGTGACGGGCAAGGCCCTTGGCCTGTAAGACCCGGCGGACAGAGTGGACCCAGGGAATGAAGTTGGCCTTGCCAGAGAGAGAAATAGTAGTAATCCGAAGCTCATCTCGGAGTTCGAGAGGAGCCACGTGGTCGGCAGGGGGTTGAGCGGTAGTGGAGTCGCTGGAGGACATGGCGACTGAAGAGCAGCAGACAGCAGGGCTCGGAGAGAACAACCCGCGCGGCAAGCAGTGGGAGAAAGGAGAGCCCGCAGCGGTCTGGAGGTCGCGGCGGTCTGGAGGTCGCGGCGGTCTGGAGGTCGCGGCGGTCTGGAGGTCGCGGCGGTCTGGAGGTCACGGCGAGTTGAGTGAGGCCGCGGCGAACAGGAGCAGTCCGCGAGAGGAGGGCGCGGCGAGTTGGAAGAGGTCGCAGCTCAGTGGAGCAGATCGCAGCTGGTGAGAGCAGAGCTGGAGCAGTTCGCGACAGAGGCCGCGGCGAACTGGGGGCAGGTCGCGGCAGCGGACAGGAGCAGTCCGCAAGAGGTCGCGGCGAACTGGGGCAGGTCGCGGCAGAGGTCGCAGCAGAGGTCGCGGCGAACTGTGGGCAGGTCGCTGGAAGAGAAGAGCACAGTGGATACAAGCAGAGCCCGCAGCGGACAGGAGCAGTCCGCAAGAGAAGGCGGAGAGAGAGAGAGTCCGCGAGCACAGAGGCTCGAGCGGACAGAAAAAGAGCGAGCTAGAGGGAGCAGTCCGCGAGCAAAGAGGCTCGAGCGGACACAAACAGAGTGCAGCGGACAGGAATGATCGTCCGGAGCGGATATAGAGAGGTGGGCCCCACGAGTCAGAGCAGAAGATGGCTATAAGAAGCCTGAGGAGGGTGGAACCACGGAGGGAGAGAAGAGGAGCGGAATCAGAAGGGCAGTCCGCACGAGACCGGAGCGGATGCAGGAAGGCAGTCCGCACGAGACCGGAGCGGACAGGAATGCAGTCCGCAGGGTAGCCGGGCGGACAGAAGCAGAGGGGCAGTCCGCAGGAGACCGGGCGGACAGAAAAGAGGCAGTCCGCGGCTAGACGCAACCTGGCTCTGATACCATGTTGGAAGAGCCCAAAGCTTGTATGTATTATTTCAGTATGAAAATACAAGGAGAGAATACAAATATATAGGAGAGAAGAGAGAAGAATAAATCCTATACATGATGTGGGACTAAAGGAGAGGAAAAATGGGCCATCAAATGGGCCTTTTACATGGGCTTTTCTAATAGGATCGACGATAGCGATAAGCTTTTATCTATGCTTTGTTTTATTGCATTTGTAACATTCTTCTCAAAAACTACATTTTGTTCACCAGGAAAATGTAGATTATTTTATTTCTTTAACGCGAAGGGTATGTTTCTGTGTGTTTTCCTCATTTTTAGGAGCATTTACCTATAATTCTTGCCATATTCCTTGATATGTGAAACGTTTATGCTTCTAGTTATATATGTTATTAGATTTTAAATTTTTTTGTTTCATTGTATATTTAATGTTTTGAAATTTTTTGAGTGGCAAAAACCATAATAGCTAGATGTTATTTGATTTTTTAAATTCAAATCCATCATCTGCCTCATCTATAGTCTTGAATTTGAAAGTTTTATATTAATTTTTTGTTTTTTCTTCCCATATCTTTTACATCCTGTTTACAAATTACAATATTTAATTTTGTCTTCCTACATGGCAAACTATTTTTAGTACGAGAGATTTCTGCTTATTAAGATTTTGTAGTTTTGTTGTTTATTTGTCTACTATCTTAGCTGCTTATGTTTCATTATTGTCTTTATTCTGTTTTTCAAGATTGAAAAATTGCTATCAGTGCCCCATGTATTGATTTCCCCATTTAAAGCAGTCAATCTGCCTTTGATTCTTGACGATAATCGATTGCTGTCAATATTTTGAGCTGATGCAATACTTGTTTTCTTAACAGGTTTGTCCAATTTGTGCAACAAGAGTTGGTATGGATTTGGTTGGACATCTAACGATGGAACATGGAAGTTTCTTTAAGATATCCTTTCTTCTATTTTTTGAACAATCAGATCTTATCGGAGGCTTTAATAACTTTGTCTCCAATTTTCTCCTAATTATACCATACATATTATGAATATAAGTGTAGTTTTAATGTGTTTTTTTAATTTCTTAACTGGTGCTTACGTGCAAAGAAGAAGACGGTTCCGGAGAGGCTCTTCTGGCTCCCATTCTACGCTTTCATTGCTCAGAAAAGAGCTGAGGGAAACAAACGTACAAGCCCTTCTCGGGGGCTTGTCTTATTCAGGTTCCCTTACTTCTGCAGCACCTGATCCTTTGCTGTCATCATTGATTTACACAACGCCTCTTGTTAATTCTTCAAATGACATACAACCTGAGTCACTTGATGAGGGTACACTTGCAAATGAACTTTCAGAAGAAAAGTCTGTTGAAAGGTGCGAAATTTAACATTTTCATTTGGTGAACCATGGTTTACGTGTTCTGTTTTATTTTTGCAATTACATGTGATTCTCAATTTATATTTTAGATTGACTTTTTAGTTTCAGTATGTCATTAGGTTCTAGTTTTGAGAACAGGTCTGACGCCTTCGGCATGGCTATACCGAGCGTACTCATTATGTTTTCCTACTGCTATTTAGCAAGCATCTGACTAAACTCTTGAAAGGTTCTAATTTGGATATGTTCTTTAGAAGAGGGTTGAACTAAAATTTTTTTGAGAAAAATTCTTAATTGATCAAGCTGATATGAATCATAGGATATTAGAATTTGTGTATGCCATTCTTGGAAGCTTTTTTGCTTTGCCAAGGAAAATTTTTATGTGACAAGCAACCAGCTCCAATAAAGCAATAGGTGAAGAAAGCTCTCAAACTAGAGAATCTAACCTTTAACTAACGTTAAAAAAGAGATGTTGAACTGTCTGGAGGTGAGGTCACCAGAAGTGGCATGTTCAACTGTCTGGAGGCCAGTAAAGATATCAAAGAGATGTTGAATATTGTCATTCTCAGAGTAAAGAGATTGAAGCTCGCCCCACGTAGATTTGACAGTCTCATGACTCTCATGGTACATGACCATCTGATAGAGCTCATACTCCATAGAGTTGAGAAGCCACGACTGAACTCGGTCATCATCATAGAGCCACTAGTCCGTATGTGCAGCTGGAGGAGTGTGAGTAACATGATGAAGCAACCCCTTGGTTTGGAGAACACGTCGCACGGAGTATGCTCAATCCTCAATTCATCCCCTACATCAGAATGACGAATCAGAGCCAGAGCAAAAGCTTGGAGAGAGGGAGATGAGCCGACAGGTGTGTCCATGACCACCGCACGGGGGGGGGGGGGGGACTGAGGCCGCAACAAGCAAAAGAACTCGACACACATGAGCTCGACACATAGGAGTATCTTGACACAGGACACCTCGACAACAAGAGCTCAACAACAGGAGCATGACAGGGGAGCTATGGAGAAACGCTCAACAGAAAACCCTAGGCAGAAGAGCTCGGTAGAAGATCTCGTGAAAAGCTCTCGGCTGAATCGCTCGGCAGAAACGCGCGGCAGAAGGGCTCGACAGAATGAGTGCATCACAATGAGCTTGGTAGAAGCAGAGCAAACAGAAGGGGCTCAAGCAGAAAGAGCATGAGTCAAGAATGCTCGGCAGTAAGAGCTCAGCGGAAGGATCTTGGCAGACCGCAAAAGGAGCTCGACAGAGGTAGCTCAGCGCTCGACGCACATGCACACGGCTGACAGCACACGAGAGGCTACAGGTAGGCGAGCGTGTGCGGGAACGAGAGCAGGACCCATATAAGGAGATGCGAGAACAAAGCTCAATTGCTAAAACTGGTCCGTAGGAACATGCACCTCTGATACCATGATGTAGGAAATCACAACAATTGGAGAAGGAAACATAGATATACTTTATTATTCCTTCTCCAGATCTTATTCCTTCTACGGATGATGTGACCATTAAATAGCGATGAAAAAGATATTTTTATCAACTATATAATAAAATGAAAGACAATGAACTCAACTTGAAAGAGTTAGGTAAATCAGAGGAGTTTATGAACATAACTTTTTATAGTAAAATTCAAGTATCAGAGGTAAATGATGCTCTGCAAAAGATGAAAAATGGAAAGATGATTAGGTCGGATGATATACCCATCGAAGTATGAAAATGTCTAAGGAAAGAAGAAATTTTGTGTTTTACATGTTTTTCAATAAAATATTCAAGTCAAAGAGGATGTCGGTCCAATGTAGAGAGAGTATCTTGGAACCTTTGTATAAGAACAAATGAGATATACAAAATTGTGTTAATTACAGAAGTATTAAATTAATGAGTCATACTATAAAACTATGAGAACTAGTAATGGAAAGAAGAGTAAGACGAGAAGCTAGCATCTCAGAGAATCAATTTGGATTCATGCCAGGGCGGTTGACCATGGAAGTTATACAGTTCTTAAGGAGACTTATTGACAACTATCGAGAATGAAAACAAGATTTGCATATGTTGTTTATCGATCTTGAGAAGACTTATAATAATGTTCTAAGAGAGATCTTATGGAGAGTCTTAGAAAAGAAAGATGTAAATGTATCATATATTGACATAATCAAAGATATGTAAGCAAATTCAGTGATGCGGGTGAGGACATCTGGAGAATTAACACATGAATTGTTTATCACAGTTAGCTTACATCAATTTTGACGGCGCACCACGACCAACTCGCGTGTATTCCCGCAGGATGCGGTGAACCGCTGCTTGGACGAAAGATCAGAGCTCATAGTTACGCCCGGATCTTCGAGTCGAGTCAATTTCATGTTTGGTGTTTTTTATTCTGAGGTGTATTTAACCCCTGATTGGTCCAAACAATCCTAGCTGTCCGATCGGGGTGGTTTTATTTCTTGTTGTACTGCGCAGTTAGTAGGTGGTTTTCATTTAGGATTATATATAACCCGACGGTTTGGGGAAGAAGGGATCGAAGGTTTGGAATTTTTTCGGAGCCGCTCGGTCTTCTCTCCTGGTGCGATGCCAAGAGCCATCAGCGATCCCGGCCTGGTGCAACGCCGGCAAGTATCCTCCTTCCACCGCTCTCCCTCCCCACTCCCCACTCCCGTGCATGCCACTTCGCCCGAAGCCGTTCTGCTTCTTCCCTTCTTACCCGCCCGCAGCCCCTGCTACTCACCCCACTGTCCACCTCCAGTCGGCAACCTCCACTCCCAGTTTCGTCATCCCGCTTGAAGTCCGCCCTCCCCCTTGTTATTCCCCACTTCCACCGTTCTCCTCAGAGACCCTACCTCCTCCCTAAAGCCTCGTCGCCCTGACTACCTCCTCCCACTACCGACAAGTCACCTCCCTTGTCCTCTAATCCCCTGTTAATCTTCTCCGTTTTTCCAGTTCCTGAAACCCCGTCGCCCTCCATCGTGCTTTGCTCTGGCCGCATCCCTCCTCTCTGTATCTCACATATTCTACTCCCAACCTATTGACTCCACCCAGTCATCTGCTTCCCCCTACCGTCAAAGCAGAACTTCCTAATTCTCATTCCAACACCCGCCCCTCTCCTTTACAGAAAATAGTTGGCCATTTTCTCATCCTCCCAAACCAGCTTCCCCAATCTTTCTCCCTCCATCCACCTACCCTATTTCTTCGTCGTGGATCCACTTGAAATTTGCCGGACCGACGTCGCAGTGACCCTGAATGCCCTCCACACCCCTCATCGTCGCCGCCTGCATGTGTGAACCGTGGTATATAGTTCCGTCCTTTACTATTGTTTATTTTTGTACTCATGTTGTGGTGAATTTTAATTTCATTATGCTAATAGTTCAGTCGTTGTGCAACTTGCGAGACTTATTTTGTGAACACTTGAAATTATTTGTGCTTCTATCATTTGGAAACTAATACATGTTTATCGTTAATTAACTATTTGGAACTGCATGTGCCCATGCTAATTTTCTTTATAAAATTAATTACTGCTGTAAATTTTGGGCGGACCGCTCTCCACACTAGCATTCCACTGCATCACATTTAGGGTTGCATTTAGCGAGTTCACCCCGAGTCGGCCCTGCCACTGCATCAAATGTTCAGCTTTAAACCTTTATCTCTTTAACCTTATCTTAGATAAGCTCAGCAGACATATCCAACAAGCAATACCTTGACGTTTATTATTTGTAGATGATATTGTTTTGGTCGATGAGACGCGTGAGGGTATAAACATGGAACTTGAATCTTGGCTAGACACTTCAGAAAAGAAGAGTTTTAGATTGAACAAGACAAAGATGAAGTATACAGAGTTTAAATTTAGCAGTGCAAGATGGATGAATGACTTCATTATTAAGTTGGGTGATCATGATATTTCTCGCAGTGAGTGCTTTAAATATCTTGGATCGGTAGTTCAAAAAGATGGAGGTGTTGCTAAAGATGCGATGCATTGAATCCAAGCTGGTTGGTTGAAGTAGCAAGGCGCGGGGAGGATCTTAAGTGTTCGTAATATACCACTAAAACTTAAAAGACAAGTTTTATCGTACTGCAATTAGATCAACGATTCTCTATGGTTCTGAGTGTTTGACAGTGAATTGTGTACCATAGCAAAAAATGGGAGTTGTGGAGTTGAGAATGCTTAGGTGGATGTGTGGACACACGAGACTAGATAGAATTAGGAATGAATGTATCGGTGATAAGACAAGAGTGATACCAATTGCAGAGTAGATGCGAGAAGCTCGACTAAGATGGTTTGTACACGTACAAGGGAAACCATTAGAGGCACTTGTTAGGCTTTGAGAGAGTTTAGTCACTAGACATGTTAAATGAGAAAAGGGTAGATGATATGACCCCCTGACCTAGATCGGATGATGGGGCCGGAAGAGGATGAAGATCCGCGAGGTTCGGAGGAACCCGTTGTAGAACCGGGTGGTGCTATGGTGAGAATGGCGAAAAGAAGCGGAGGAAGAGGAGGAGAATAGAAGGGAAAAGAATAAGGGGGAAGAAGAAGGGGGAATAAGCGAGCGGTAGAAGGAGGCGCGGAGGCGGCCGTCGGCTTCACGCAGGGTCGGCGCGATATCCGCCCTTAGGGTTCCGCGGGATTTCTGCTCGGCTAGAGAGGGAGAATTCAGAGAGAGAGAGAGAAATTCTTGGAATAATTCTTGCTTGCTTTTCTCATTCCAAAAACCGGACCATATAGGTCACCCAACATCAGAACCCAAATGTTAAAAAGTTCGTGCCCCTCACTTGGGCTTACTACACGTGAGATAAAAACTGAAATAGAAATACTAAAATAAAAAGTACAAGAATTGCGACGATATCATGAGAGTCAAATCATGCGGCCTTGGTCGGTAGGCGACGCTGGTATGTGCGGCCCCAAAGCGGATCTGGCGTGTCGAGTGCCGTAACATCACCACCCTCGTCGGAAGATAGCTTGTCCTCAAGCTGTTGTGGGATGCTGACCAAGGGAGCGGACGGTGGAGGGCCGGCAAACGGCTTCAACTGGGAAATGTGGAAGACATCATGAATCCGGGCGTCTGGAGGAAGGTCCAGGCGATATGCCACTTCGCCAATGCGCTCGACGACGGGAAAATGGCCAAAGAACATGGGCCCCAATTTGTTGGAGGACGGCCGAGTGACGGTGGCTTGACGGATAGGGCGACGCCGCACCCAAACCCAATCTCCCACGACGAGTGTGAGGTCGCGATGTCCCCGATTATACGTAGCCTCCATGCACTGCTGAGCCTGGAGGAGGCGAGTCCGGGCGGTCTGTAGAAAAGCATCTCGATCTTCCAATTCATGATCCAAGGCAGTCAGGCGAGTTGAGCCTCCCGTGTAAGATAACAAGCGGGGGGGGGGGGATCACGACCATAAATGAGACGAAAAGGTGTGGTCTGCAGAGCTGTATGATACACCGTGTTGTAACAATATTCCACCCAAGATAGCCAACGAGGCCAATCTCGTGGATGATCGCCCGTCACGCACCGTAAGTACATCTCGAGTGTACGGTTGACCACTTCGGTCTGGCCATCCGACTGGGGGTGATATGCCGAGGAAAAAGCTAGCTTGGTGCCACTGAGGGAGAAAAGTTCCTTCCAAAAACGACTGGTGAAGATCTGATCCCGGTCCGAGACAAGCGTCTCCGGCATGCCGTGCAGTCTAAATATCTCCTGAAAGAATACCCAGGCCACGTGTTCTGCAACGAGCGGCCATGTCAAGGGAAGGAAATGGGCCCCTTGGAGAAACGATCCACCACCACCATCAAAATGCTTTTGCCACGAACTGAGGGCAGCCCTTCCACAAAGCTCATAGAGAGATCCGCCCAAATCTGTGAAGGAACTAGTAGGGGCTGAAGTAAGCCGGCCGGAAGAAGGTGGTCCGCCTTGTTCTGTTGACATACGGCACATGCGAAGATGAATTCGTGGACATGGCGACGCATGCCCTTCCAATAGAACTCTGTGCCCAGACGTTGGAGAGTACGGTGGACACCCTCGTGGCTACAGGAGTGAACGTCGTCCACGATGGAAAGGATGAGTGGTGAAGCCGCATCCACGTACAAGTGTTCCCGGTAGTAGATCAACCCCTGACGGGTGGTCCATTGAGTATCGGTGAGGCCCTGCTCCACCCGACGAAATAGCTCGGTCAAACTTGGGGAAGCATGAATCTCCTGACGAAGCAAGGAGAGGAGATCGGCCGTGGGAAAAGAGATGGCACAAAGGGGCCCACCGTAGTGTCCCGGCGGGATAGTGCGTCGACGGCGCGGTTGAGAGAGCCCGCCTTATGTTCCACCTAAAAATCAAAACCGAGTAACTTGTTGACCCACCGCTACTGTGGCGCGGTAGTGAGACGCTGCTCCAGAAGGTACTTGAGGCTGAAATGATCGGTCCAGATGATGGAGCGGCCCCATAAATACGGCCTCCAATGTTGAACCGCCTTGGCGAGCCCAATGAGCTCTTGCTCGTATGCCGGTAACTTCCGATGGTGGTTGGTCGTCTGAAGGCTGAAATAGGCGATGGGGTGACCTTCCTGTTGGAGTAATGCACCATAGCCCACACCGGACGCGTCGCACTCGACGAGAAAGGGCAGCGTGAAGTCCGAAAGGCGGAGCACCGGGGCGGAAAGCAAGGCCGCCTGAAGAGAGTGGAACGTCTGTGTCGCCGCATCTGTCCACACAAAAACATTCTTCCGCAGCAGGTTGAGGAGAAGGGCGGCGATGCCGCCGTAGTCGCGGATGAAGCGGCGGTAGTATCCCGTGAGGCCGAGAAAGCCCCAGAGACCGGTGATGTCCTGCGGTAGCGGCCACGACGCCACACCCTCCAGCTTGGCCGGGTCGGCATCCACCACGTGTCCCAAATAAGTGATCGAGCTCTGCCCAAAAGTGCACTTGGACGGCTTGAGGACCAAGTGCTGCTCGTGGGCCAAGCTGAGTACGTTTCGAAGATGACATAAGTGCTCCGCCCAAGTCTTGCTATACACCAAAATATCGTCAAAGAAAACTAGAACGGACTTGCGGAGAAGAGGTTGGAATACCTCATTCATCAAAGCTTGAAAGGTAGTGAGTGCGTTGGTGAGGCCGAATGACATAACCAAAAACTCAAAGTGGCCGTGGTGTGTCCGGAAAGCCGTTTTCTCCACATCCGCCTCCACCATGCAGACTTGATGATACCCGAAAAATAGATCTAATTTGGAGAAGAAGCGTGCTCCGTGTAATTCATCCAGGAGCTCCTCGACGACCGGAATCAAAAATTTATCTTTGACTGTTATTGTATTGAGGGCGTGGTAGTCCACACACATGCGCCAAGTACTGTCCTTCTTGTGCACCAGCAATACCGGAGAGGAAAAAGGAGAGACACTGCGTCTGATGAGACCCTGTCGGAGGAGAAGATCACACTGACGTTCGATCTCATCCTTCTGGAGGTAGGGGTAGCGATATGATCTCACCACCACTGGAGCCTCCCCAGGCAGGAGGAATATGCGATGGTCTTGTCGCCTTCGCCGTGGAAGGCCCAAACGGGGGCTGAAAAACTCTAGAAATGTCTGAAGAAGCGTAGCAAGATTCGCCGGAGAGTCCTCCGACGACGGTGTAGGAAGTTCCCACGGCTTTGTGTGGACTAAAAAGGAGGACGGAGACTGTGTTGGTACTTGGCCCTACCAGTGGATCACACGAGAGCCCTCTCGCCAAGAGATGGTCATGCGGTCAAAATCCAACGTGAGGGGCCCCAATGTACGTAGCCAACGAACGCCCAACACGAGGTCAAAATCCCGAAGGTCAATCAGAAAGTGGTCGGTTTGAAAGGAAGAGCCCTCGACCTCAAAGGTCACGTGCCGGCATATCCCCAAACACTGCAGCTGCTGGCCGTTTGCCACTGCCACACGGACGTGGCTGCTCGTCACATATGGAAGATGAAGTGGGAGGGCCCGATCCTTGCATATGAAGCTGTGAGTACTCCCCGTGTCAAGAAGAGCAAGAAGAGATGTGCCCATAAGGGTCACATAAAGCTGTATGGTGCAGCCCCCTTGCGGCCCGGCCAAGGCATGAAGGGACAAATGGGGCGTGCCCGAGTCGTCGATTCCATCGTCGTCGTCCTCCGTTGGATCATCCACTTCCAACCAAAAAAGACGTTTGCACAGGTGGTTGTGTGTGTATAACTCATCACAATTGAAGCATAGGCCCTTCTCTCGACGGGCCGCCATCTCCGGGCGTGTCAAGCGACGCCGAAAAGTAGGCCGCGGGGGCTGTGCCCCATCCGACGGCGGAGCGGGGGAAACTGATGGGAAGGGTCGAGGGCGAAGCGAAGGCGGACGATCCAAGGCGAGGCGCCAGTCGAAAGCACATGCGAGGTTCATAGCTGCCAACAAGTCTGGAGGTTTCTGAAATTCGACATCCCAGCGTAGCCGGTTGGGCAGGCCGGCAGTGAAAAGTGGCACTTGTTGGGAGTGTAAGACAGTAGTGGCACGTGAGAGCAGCGGCTGAAATTGCTCTAGATAGGATTCCATGGATCCGGTGTGCTTGAGAGCGATAAGTGCGCCTAGAGGATCGCCTTGCATGGCTGGTCCAAAGAGAAGGGGGATGGCTGTCCGGAATTCGTCCCACGAAGTGGCGGAATTCTCCCGCAGGAGCTGTGTGACCCATAGTTGCGCTGGGCCCAGTAGGTGGAAAGAGGCGATGCCGATACGTTCCTCTTCCGGAGTGTGTTGGGTGGCGAAGAAGAAATCGCAGCGCGTGAGCCAAGATAAAGGATCTTCACTCCCCTCGTATAAAGGGAAATCCATGCGGACGAAGCGGTTGCCCGAGTGGGAGTCGCCGTGTCGAAGATGCGAGTCCACGAGACTCTCGGACGGAGGTGTTGCGGGCGGCAGCGGAGGCGAAATGCCATGGACGACATCGAGACGCGCATTGAGAGCATCCATCTTTTCATTTTGCGCAACGAACATTGCTTGAAACATCTCCATGAGTTGGCCGATCGTAGGGTTGTCGTCAGCCATGGGAAGATGGAGAGATGGTGGGAATGGCAGCAGCCCGGCGGTCTCTATGGCGGGCGGAAGGGGTAGGGCCGGACGGTGGCGGCCGACAAGGGCGGCGCGGTAGGAGCCGGATGAGGCGAGGCCGGCGGAAGGCTCTGATACCAAGTTGATATTACCCCCCGACCTAGATCGGGTGAGGAGGCCGGAAGAGGATGAAGATCCGCGAGATTCAGAGGAACCAGTTGTAGAACCGTGTGATGCTATGTTGAGAATGGAAAAAAGAAGTGGAAGAAGAGGAGGAGAATCGAAGGGAGAAGAAGAAGAAGAAGGGGGAAGAAGAGAGGAGCGAGCGGTAGGAGGCGCGGAGGCGGCCGTCGGCTGCACGCAGGGTCGGCGCGATATCCGCCCTTAGGGTTCCGCAGGATTCCTGCTCGGCTAGAGAGGGAGAGGGAGAATTTAGAGAGAGAGAGAGAAATTCTTAGAATAATTCTTGCTTGCTTTTCTCATTCCAAAAACCGGACCATATAAGTCACCCAACATCAGAACCCAAATGTTAAAAAGTTCGTGCCCCTCACTTGGGCTTACTACACGTGAGATAAAAACTGAAATAGAAATACTGAAATAAAAAGTACAAGAATTGCGACGATATCGTGAGAGTTAAATCATGCGTCCTCGGTCGTTCGGCGGCGCTGGTATGTGCGGCCCCAAAGCGGGTCTGGCGTGTCGAGTGCCATAAGAGTAGACCAATGAAGACTTGGAATGAAACTAAAGGAAAGACTTGATGTACTTAGGCAGTAGTGAGATTATGACTAAAGATAGGGCACAATGGCGACAAAGGATCCTTATAGCCGACCGACCCCACTATAGTGGGATAAAGGTTTGAATGTTGTTGTGGTGGTTCTGCTATCTTCTTTCTGCATAAGAAAATTACAAATAATTACTATTATGAAAATTATTAATATTTACTATTAACACCTCCCCCCCCCCCCCACCACCCACCCACACACACACACACACACACACACCCCACAGACAGTCACACACACTATAAGTAGCTACTTTTAACTTTTCTCCACTTTCCTCAAAAGGCAGCACCATTGTTCTAATTGGATCCCACAGCTACACTCAAATCCCACTACAGCCAACTGCCATCACCCTCATGGACATATGCCAATCTACATTCTTGTTCCTATCCAGCCTGCTTTAATTGAGTCTCCTGCTTATTCTGCCGGACATCCTTCTTTCCCAGATGAAACTCAACTGCACCCTTAGCCTCTCAGCCCACTTGTTGTCCTACCCAAAGCATTCATAAAAGGCTTCGATTCCTCTCTCTCAATTCCTCCAAGCCCACTGCCTACTGACCCCTGGAAACAGCCTTCTTTCCCAGAAGAAACAACCTCACAGAAATCATTCCAGTCATCCTCCAAACCCCTGGAAATTCATTTTCCAGGTCACCCAACCCCTAAATCCTCAGCCTACATCGGAGAACTGTGTGCTCTTCTCCCAGGCCCGGTTTCCATTCAGAATTCATCCTGCTAAGTACTTTTGTTCTTTAAATTTCTTCTCAGACCTTACACCAGTAGATATAACACATGCAGCAGCCCCAAATCACTCCCTAATTCTGTCAAGCACCCCCTCTACCTCCCTTCACACAGAAACCACAAATCAACACCCAAATAACCTTTTCCAGCCCCCCTGAATCCCCCTCGGATAGTCTAAATTCAGTTCACCATTTTCTTTCTTCCCGCCCGCCGCTATCTCATTAGATTTATGTCGAGCCTCTATCTTGTGATCGTTGTTTATTTATGGTCGTAATGTTTTTATTTGTTGCTTTTGTCTGTTAGATATCCCGGGGTATAAATAGACTTAGGAAAGAGTTTTCTAGGTAACTATCAGTGTGTGTTTTTGAAGCCGTCACTAACCCTAGATCCCGTCGTGACTTCATCTTATCGCCGCCTCTCTTGGAGCAAACCTAGCAGTTTGTGGAGACGCAGAGGGCATTCTTTCCTCCATCCCAAGTCTTGTTGGACAAGGTCTTGGTGTTCTCCTCCGCTCATGTGGATACCTGTAGAGTCGTAGATCTATTTCTGTGTGGACTCAGCCTTCTGGAGCATCTTGATTGAGTATTGACTCAATTCCTCTTAAGGTATATTGCAATCCCTTTTTCAATTTTACTTCTTGATCAATGTTTCATCGCAAGATCCAGTTTTTGTTTAGGGTTTTCTTGAACTCTATTCCGCTGCGCACATATGATGTGTTGTTCCACTCTTGTATAGAAAACCCAACAGGACCATCCGACAATGTGAATTTTACTGTTCATGTTCCCAATGTGAATTTTCGCGCATGCCCGATGTTGGAAGCGATATGCCACCTATATGATGCGTTTGATAATTTGATGGTAGTTTTTATGGGTTCCTCCTTTAGTCAGACATGACTGTCTCTAAGGTTGCAGGCAGAGCCATACCCAATCGCCCTGCTGATGTGTCACCATCCTATTGATTCTTCATTCGATTTTGGGCTTGTAGTAAATGCTCTCTAGCCATGTACAGAACTATATAGCGCTGACAAAGCTCAACCTTTGGCACAAGCAGACGATGATGTGTTTGGGTAAAGGCGCAGGGGGACGCGGCCGAATAATTCGTGGGCACCACTCCTCCCCAATGTATAGGACCGATCCAATACCTGAATGGGTGGCAT
The DNA here is from genome assembly GCA_039583875.1 of Platanthera guangdongensis. Taxonomy (NCBI): domain Eukaryota; kingdom Viridiplantae; phylum Streptophyta; class Magnoliopsida; order Asparagales; family Orchidaceae; genus Platanthera; species Platanthera guangdongensis. The sequence continues at coordinate 26,307,802 of CM077157.1, forward strand.
TTTATCTGAAACTCCAGAATAAAGTTTGACAATTGTAGCATTGGTGTCGCTGAAAGATCCTTAAAAGGCAGATGCGCTGTGCTCTGTCAATTGAAAGGAGTGTTCCTTTAAAAGATTGGTTAACGGGGCTGTGATCTTACCGGATTCCCAAGATTAGATTTTGGGCACTTAGCTTCACACCTTGAAACTTGCACCTGCCTGATGAAATGTCTTCCCCTGCTAGATGAGAGTGTTCTTCCATCTTAGATTCAGTTAAAATACTGTATGGATTAATCAATATTACCATTTAATTTAACACTGTGCGGGAATTCAGTATGATCATTGTTGCAGCATCATGGCGCACGATGTACTTATTTGTGCTTGTGCTAACAAATATTTGTTATTGGAACTAGGATCAGCTCGGTGTCGGAGCCATGCTTGTCCTACAAGGAGCAGGAGGAGAGAAACCGCAGGTGCGAGTTTGTTCAGGGCCTTATCCTCTCCACCATGTTTGAGAACATCTTGTGAGTTTCTCAAGTGTCCGGTCGCTGCTTCTCATACATTGAACGCCTCTCTCGTGCTGGTTTCATGAGGAGGAAGGCCAACTGCATTTGGTCTGTCTTTCTTTAAGAAATAAAAAAAAGTGTTTTTAATTGAGGGGTATGCATTATTAGAAAAAACAACAAACATATTACCATCATGTATTATATTTATATATGTAATATATGTTTTACTGTTAGTGTTGAGATCTCAGTGGAACTTGTCTTCTTTAATTAATAAAACTTTATATCCTCTGGTCATGCATCCTTATGCACCAAAAGTTTTTCCAGGTTGTTGCAAGTAATTAAAACTTTTTCTCAAGTAAAAGAAAGCCAGCTAAATTATGTGAAACTTTTCTTTTGAAATTACTTGTCTTTGTTATTGTTTATATAGAGAGTTGAACTGAATTTGGTTAGGTACTTAAAAGTGGGAAGTTGATCTGGCTTATTAGCTAATTGTGTAGAAAAGAGCCTGAGTTGAATTGGTCTTAAGTCAGGAAACAAGGAATTTACTTGAATTTTGACAATTACAGAGTTGATATAAATTTCATTTACAGAAAGCATGGAGTTAAGCTTAATTTAGCAATGTCCTTGGAATGATTCTAGGAGCCCGTGTGAATGGAGATGCGAGCGCAGAATGTGTTAAGATGACAAGCAACTTGATCTTTTCTTAAATAAAGTGGTTCAAGTTTGCGAAAGAGTCTTGATGTTGCGGTTCCAATCCAAGATCTTCACCTCCATGCGCTTGCATTTTAGTAACTCTCTTGCATATGGTTCTGTTCTTCAAGAGATATTCATTGCCATCAGAGCTTGATTTTACTTGAAACAGTTGAATGTGGTCTCCATGTCGATCAAGAGCGGTCATGCGTGCTCTCCACGCAGATTACTAGTAATTTACCCCGCAGTTAAGGCTGTGTTTGGCACGGCTTATCGTAGATTATTTGCTCCGGTGAGCTTGGATAAAAATGTCATTGTTATACCAAAATTTTATGTTCCAAACTTTTTTTTTTGTAACGATAGTAACATTTGTCCAATCACAACGGAGCAAATAGGTCATGCCAAATGCAGCCTAAGGCTATGTTTCGCGCGGCTTATCACAGATTATTTGCTCCGGTGAGGTTGGACAAAAATATCATTGTTATACCAAAATCTTATGTCCCAAACTATTTTTATTTTGCAACGATAGTAACAAAAGTCATACCAAACATACATTTCATGACAATGACGTTTTTGTCCAACCTCAACAGAGCAAATAAGCCGCGCCAAATGCAACCTAAGTCTCCCGTGATCTTTTTTTTGCCACGTGTTATCATCGCGGCATTCTCGAGCAGGAATTTGAAAACTGAGCTCGGATTCAAAAATTTCACAGATAATATGCATTTATTTTCAGCCAGCCATGCTCCCTCCACTTACAAACCAAGTAAATTTTATTGGTAGGATGCTTTGGCTCTATGATCCGGTTCAAACAACACCTATTGGTTGGCCCAAAACCACCGTGGAAAGAAACCCAAAACAATTGCTCACGTGAGCTATACCAGCATCACCATCACACACATTTAGATCCGTGCGAATGGTATGATGGATGGAAGCGATCTACCATCATTCCTCTAAGAGAGATTCGAGCCCAAGGTGCGTGGGTCCTACGCAAAGCTCTTCCACAAAACACACTTTTTACCGCTTGAAGCTTCAATAATCAATTGCGCCCATTTGGCCGGAGTATATCTGCATTATCACGTTAATGCCAAACACCCCCCTCGAAGCCACTTCTCAGATTCTTCTCCTTCCCCCCAACCATCTTTATATTGTAACTCCAAATTATCCAAATGCACCCTAAACAATTAATACAACCATGGCCATCACTCATGACGATCTCTCCCTTAGAAACTACCGAGCAGCCCACATCGGCGGCCGGATCGCCCTCGTCCTCGTGGCGCTGTCGGTCCTCTGCGGCCTCGCCGGATTCATTCTCTGCCTCGCCGGCGAGGCTTCCCGCTCTGAGGTAATCCGTATTACGGATTGCGAATATCAATTCTCCTTTTTTTTTTAACTCCTGCGGGCCGAATTTCATCAATTTTGGTTGTGTTGTATCTTTTGACACTTACAGGCGACATGGATGATCCTGACCGTCCAAAACCAAAAGGGCTACCGCTGCTACTACAGTGGCAGCGGGAGGGGGCCGCTGGTGTTTGCTGTGGTTGCATTTCTCGTGTTCGCTGTGGCGATGTTTGCCGAGCACGCTTCCATGATCGTCGCCATCACCAGCCCCTCGTCGCCGGTACTCGTCGTGTGGCCGCCGGCAATCCGCCCGGGGGAGGCTTCGCCGGTAGGCACTGCCCAGGCAAGGATAGCCTGCATGTTATTCCTCCTGACTTGGTAATTAATTAAAATCGGTCCTCACTAGTGTGCTAATGTGTTCAAAAAATTTATTATTGCATCCAATGCTCCATATTTGAATTGTTTAAATTTTCATTCACCTCATATGATTAACAAAAACCACTAGAAGAAAAATCACCAAAAGTAATGTAGGAAATGCTCGAAATCACGAAATAAGTTTGCTACAGCCACACAACAACTATCCGGACATACACCGAGACATACACGATTCTATGATTCCGATTAAAGTTCACAAGAAATAAGAACACAAAATTCGAAAATACAAAAACAGATAAACCCTCGTGAATCTTCGAATCCTTCTGCGGTAATGTGGGAGCGAGATGCCACTTCGAGAAATGCACTATAGTGAAGTCCTTGACGAGAGCTATGCCATAGAATCAACAATCTCGAGAAACGATGGTCGTGTAGCGGCGAATCAAATACATAAGTTTTTCTCACTAGAAATTCTTCACACCAACAATGGTGAGGGTCCTTATTCACAGGAGGGAAAATTAGAGCTACAAAATCATTAATGTAACAATATCATATATATATATATATATATATATATATATATATATATATATATATATATATATATATATATATATATGAGTGTTCGACACGGGGCTCCGGCCCTACGGCCAGACGCGATAGTACCCGGACGGCGACGGCGGGCTTTGCCCGCCCCGGCTCGATGCTCTCGGGCGGCCTTCGGACGCATCCAGGAAATGGATGGAGGCGAAACCCGACCGGCGACGACGGGTTTCGCCCGCCCCATCAAGGCGGGTTTCTCCCGCAACATAAACATATGAGTACTCAAAATGACCGTAAAAAAATATACATAAATATTATAATTTTTATTTTGTAAAACAATATACGTTTTGAGCTAAAAATATTAATTTTGACTTTAATAAGTTTGATTGATTTAATGTCATCAACTCGAAAATACGACTGATATGCCTAATGACAACCTTCCTTGAATAGACCACTGACATGTCTAATGACAACCTATCATAATAGGTGTATGAGCTCTACTAAAAAACTTTTTGAATTTAAATGAATTTTCATCATTACTTCTAATTTTTTGATAATGTAATTACTTGAATGAACATTGTATTTTAATTTCTTTGAAATAAATTATAATATATATCAAGTCATTAAAATATAAAAATGAGGGCATAATTGATATTTTTGAATGTTTCACCAAAGACAACTTTTCCCTTATAATAGTTAAAGATATATATATATACCGGTACCTCCCCTCTAAATTTCTATAATTACAAGTTGCATCCCTTTTAGTTTCAAAATTACAAGTACCTCCCCTCATAAGGTATAAAACTAACAAATTGGCCCAAACAACCGAAAGTTGGATGAAAAATGTTAAAACTAACGGATCTCATTTTTTATTTCTATTTTGCCCTTGTTAGTAATCCATTAGTTAAAGGGGTGTTTTTGTAATGTTTCACTTTTGAAATGTATGTTTTTGTATTGTTTTACTTTTGAAAAGTGTGTTTTGTAATATTTTACTTTTGAAAGTATGATTTTGTCTTTTTTATCAAGCTTTATTTTGTAATGTTTTGTTTATTTACGATGCTTTAAAAAGTTCATAAAAAAATTGAGTTTGAAACTCACCCTAAATATGAGTCATGCATCCAAAATATTTCATTCATAAAATATAAACCATTACAAAATAAGAACTACTCATCAAAAATTATCCAAAATATGAACGTTTCATGCATCATTCTATTTTTTGCATTTGGAACACTTTCATTGATAGTTTCTACTAGTCTCTGTATATAACAACAATGTCATTAAATAAATCACCAATACAAATATGTAGATATATGTCAAAAATTAACACAATAATGATACCTTCTGTCTATTGCTCATGAATGTCTAAGGCTTCTCATCCTCAAATCCTCCCAACATGTCTTCAAGACAGTTGAAGAAGAATCTCCAACTCACTTTGTTCTCTACCTCTACAACAACAAATGCAAGTGGGTACAGTCCCATATTCCCATCCAAACTAACGGTAGAAAGCAAGACACCCCCAAATGGACCTTTCAAATGACAACCATCAAAACCAATGAATGGTTGACATCCATCCAAAAATCCTTCTCTCAGAGCACGTAATCTCATAAACATTCTCTTGAAGGTAGGTTCTTCTGGGATTGATACACTTTCATCACTATATTGAAACTTAACGGTACTCATTGGATGAAAGTGTAGTCCACCCTTCTTCATCACAAACAAGCTCGAGTCGGAGTCTGATGCATAATACCCGCAAAATAACAAATACTCTGCAATCTTTTCAAATCAAGCTTGAGGCGTCTGCTTTAAACCATAGAGGGTTTTCTCCAACTTACAAACATGCTCCGAATGTGACTTGGACACGTACCCGGGTGGTTGTTCCATAAAAATGTCTTTGTCAATCTTGGCGTAAAGAAAATCGTTCTTCACGTCGAGTTGCCATAACTTCCAACCTTGGCCCGCCGTCGATGCAATCACCACCCGCACTGAAGTCATCTTCGCCACCGAACTGAATGTCTCCTCATAAACCTCTTCGTACTGCTGTGAAAATCTCCGAGCAACAAGACGAGCCTTGTATCACTATATGCTGCCATCCACTTTATTCTTGACCTTGTACACCCACTTGCAAGTGACCGGAGCAACACTATCAACTTTGGGCACACGGTCCCGAGTTTCATTTTTCCTGAGAGCATCCATCTCCTCATCCACGACTTTCTCTCACTCCTTTACTACAACGACCTCCTCAAAACATGACGGCTCCCGCTTGTCAAGAGGACCTGCAAAGAAGCACGAACACATGCTAACAAGATTACCTTCACTGTAGCGAGTCGGTGGGACAATAGTCCTCTTCGAGCTTTGCAAAGTAGAACCATTCTCCACAGCTCCAACAACATCATCACCATTAGCTCCTCCGCAAGAATAACTTGGAGCATTGCTCCCCTACTTTCAGAACCTAAAGCACCTGAACCAGAACTTGATGAGATGGGAGCACCTGAAGACAAAGGTAGCTCCAACAAAGAATTTTCAGCAACTCTTTCTTCCCCTCTTTCTTCTAAACTCTCCTCCAAAGCAACAGTAGAACCTCCTTGAAAAGAAATCAGCTCATCAAATATTACTTCACGAGATACAATGAATCAGCGTGTCTGCAGGTCCATTCACTTCCACCATTTCTTCCGCTTGTCATAGCCAATGAATATGCACTTGCGTGCCTTCATATTCAACTTGGTTCTAAGAGCGTCCGAGACATGCACAATGCAAGTACTTCCAAACACTCACAAATGCTTCACACTCGGCTTCTCTCCAAACATCATCTCGTGTGGAGACTTCAACTCAATCAGACTTTGCGGTAACTTGTTGATAACATACGCTGAGCAAGTCATTCCCTCCGCCCACAAGGCTTTGGGTATGCCCTTCACATGCAACCAACACTTGCACGTTTTCGCTAACTGTCGAATCTTTCTTTCCGTCACTCCATTTTGTTGAGGAGTGTGAGCACAAGATAGCTCCTTCATAATGCTATGCTTCTTGCAAAAAATAAAGAACTCATTAAAAGTAAACTCTCTCTCATTGTTCGTTCTCAGCTTTTTAACCGCACGTTTAGCATGCCTTCCACTTTCTCCTTGAATTCCACGAACTTCCCGAAGACCTCTGCTTCTTATACACGAAATACACCCATGTGTATCGAGAAAAGTCATCCACGTGCAGAAGCTTGTACGGGTTTCCTGAATATTTGGGTGTAAGGCACTGTCCCATCAAGTCACAATGAATACACTACAATGACGTCTTTCTCCTGGAAAGAGACCTGTCAAATGGGAGGCAATGTGCTTTCCCAAATTGACATCTTTCGCAAACATGACCGTTACCAAATGAAGATAAGCTATGTAAGCCTTTCACAAGGCTTTTCCCCCCCATAACTTTCAACTTATCCATCCCCACACGACCCAACCTCTCATGCCAAATCACTGCACTGTCATTGGTCTTCATCTTGTTCACATAAGAGTTTGTAGATAACACATAGATCCTTCACATGGCGCCCGGTGTGAGTAACATCCGCCTTCATGGAAGAGAAGTTCCGCAAGAACTTTACCTCTGTAGAGCCAAAGAAAACATGATAGCCTGCATTCACCACATTCGTCACCGAGAAGAGTTTTTTTTCATCCCCGACATATGATAAACACTCTTCAACTTGAGTGCACTTTCATCACTGCCCAATGTAACTGTCCCCTCCTTCTCCACCGCATGCACTGAATCATTTGTCGTCATAATAACATCATTCCCCTCATAAACCTGAAGGGAGGAGAACTTTGATTCATCGCCGGTGAGGTGATGACCGCACCCAGAATCAACAATCCAATTATCCTGAAAATTTATGGAGGCCAAGACATTCACCGACGTCACCGTCATCTCTGCCAAGAAACAATTCCCCCATTTCTCTTCATCTTTAGATCCCTCTCCTTTCTCCGCTACGTGCCCCGACTTGAGATTCGCCTTGCAATCTCTCCTGAAGTGGCCCGATTTGTTGCACCTAAAGCATTTGAGGTATTTTTTTTTCATCTCCCTGTGATGAGATAAAGGGGTCCTCCCCCATGTTTTTCTTCCTCCTATCCCAATTCTCCTTTCCGGAGAATAAGACCTTATTTTCTCCCCCTGAAATATTGCAGCCCGACATCTGCTTTGTCAAGCTTTCCTACGAAGACAATAGATTCTTCAACTCCAATAAAGATGGATGAATAGCCCTCCCTTACACTGAAGTAATAAACAACACATACTCATTTATATATATAATGATTTCACTTACAAAATTCAACAGACTTTGGGTCTGTTTGTTTCGACGTTTTTGCTTCATTTTTTAGGAGAAAAATATCATTATTAAAAAAACCGTTTTATAATAATCTTCAGATTTGCAAGTCATTCCTCCAAAATGTTATTTTTTTTAACCTTTTTTTGACAACACAGTTATCCGGCTCCTTTCATTTCCCACTGCTATTCCATTGTCAACATTCTCATTCCCATAACTTGAACTCTCATTATTGTGCTAAATTAAAATTAAAATTTAATAATTCAATTCAAAGTATTACACTAAACATTTTTTTAGCTAAATTGAGTTTAATACGATTGGAATTCAAATATCCCAAATTCAACACCATCAATTTTTGTTTTTTTTGTGATATGATTTAGGTCATGTTTGTTTCGGCGGTGGCAATGACGTTGAAGATTAAGACTTCATTTGTTTCGGCGGTGGCGGGTCGATCCGGCGGGTGGAAACTGAGTGTTCGAATCGGAGGGGGAAGGTGACTTCTCCAAACGGAGCTTTTTGTTAGGGTGTGGTTCCCATACGAGTCGGTAAAAACCACCGGACATGCTTGTAGCTGCTCGTGATGTTACAAGTTTATGTTTGGAGGCCGGAGCGATGTTGGAGCTGCCTGGGCTCAGGGTTCGTCGAGCAGCGCTCCATAAACGAGCTGAAATGAGCACAATTCGGAGTTAGGTGGCACCTACCACCAAATTAGGTAGCACCTACCACCAAATTAGGTGTTAGGTAACACCTACCACCAGTTTTGGAGTTAGGTAGCATTTCTTTGGGGCCTATAAATGGAAGTCAATTCCAAGGCCAAAGACATTCATTCCAAGAGAGATTTGAGTGGAGGAAGATCAAGAGAAGATCTTGGAGAAGAGTATCGAAGATCGGATCGTCGGATTCTAAAGAAGAAGGGGCTTTGTGTAGCCTTTCTCCTTTGCGGCATTCGGAACGGATTTTTCAATCCGTTGGCAATGTGAGATTTTTGTATTCCTTTGTGGAACTGGTACCTTGTATAGGTGGTGGTGATCCGTTGTGGATCGGTGGTGGAAATTGTGCCTTGTGTATGTGGCGGTGGTGAAAGCCCTGTAATTTGTTTAGGGTGATTTTTTTTCACGTCTTATAGTGGAGGCTTTCAAGGGTGGACGCTGATAGTCCCGTGGTTTTCACCCTATTGGGTTTCCACGTTAAAAATTATTGTGTCACTTTATTATTGTTGTGCTTGTATTTGTCTTGCTTGTAAATCCACTACAGGTGCCCTGGTCGGGATCGTGCTATTTTTCCCAACAAGTGGTATCAGAGGGAGGTTCCTGGTCAGTAGTCAGAACAGGGCCGATACTGGACTGACCTTTTGTGATTTCGAGACGAGGCGATTGTATTCTCAGGTTTGGCATTGAGTGCGGTAGTTTACGACCATTGGTCCTCTGGCTATCCTCTTCAGTGACTTATCGTGAGAGAGTCGCTCTCAGAGAACTGTGGTCAGTCCGGCCAGTTGGTTTAGCAAGATGGAATCGACTTCAGAACAGATGGTCAAGTTGAATGGAGCAAATTATCATCAATGGCACTTGCTTATGGAGGATCTCATCTACGTCAAGGGCTGGCATGCCCCTATCTTCGAAGAGATGCCGAAGGATATGGATCCGGCTAAATGGCAGGTGGAGCACCAAAAGCTCTGTGGTTTCATTAGACGGTTCGTGGAGCCGAACGTCTACAACCACGTGGCTAGCATCACGGATGCGAAGGAGGTGTGGAGAACTCTGGAAACGTTGTATGCCAAGAGTACTGGCATCAACAAGCTGGCTTTGCTGACGAAGCTTGGAGAGTTCCGCTACCGGGAAGGCCCACCGATCATGGATCATGTCAATGAGTTCCATGGAATCATTGATCAGTTGAAGGCGATGAATGTGACATTTGAGGATGAGGTCAATACGTTGTGGCTGTTGAAGTCCCTTCCAGACTCTTGGGAGATGGTCAGGATTGCACTGATCAATTCTTCACCCCAGGGGATTATCACCATGGAGATCGCCAAGAGTGGGATCTTGAACGAAGAGGTGAGACGGAAGTCTCAAGGGACGTCAGGCTCTTCATTACGAGCTGATGTTCTGTTTACGGAATCCAGGGGTAGAGGCAGGAACAAGAGTCGAGGACGGAAGGAGGAAAGAAGCCAGAGCAGAGGGAAGTCACGTTCACGATATCAGAACGTGGAGTGTCATTTCTGCCACAAGAAGGGACACATTAAGAAGTTCTGCTATGCCTGGAAGAATGAGCAGAAGAAGGGTGTGGAGACTGAGACCAAGGAGGAGAGCCACACTGCTGCGGTTGTCTCCAGTGATGAGGACGATGTTGTCATTGTCGGTGATGAAATCACGACACCGCTCTCCTGTGACGACAGGAGATGGATTGTAGATTCAGGTGCTTCTGCGCACGTCTCCCACAATCGGGAGCTATTTGCCACGTACACCACCCATGAATGCAGGGTGTTACGAATGGGCAATGGGAATACGTCCAAGGTGCTAGGACGTGGAGACGTGCATCTGAAGACGAGCACTGGAGTGTTGCTGATTTTGCGGGACGTGCGACACGTGCCCGATATTCGTTTCAACCTACTTTCCGTGGGGAAGCTTGGAGATGAAGGACATGTAAGTGTCTTTGGTGGTGATTTCTGGAAGCTAGTTCGAGGATCGCTGGTTATGGCCAAGGGCTATAGGGAGTCCGACCTTTATTACATGGAGGGGAGGCCTGAAGATCCACAGGCGAACTCCGTGAGAGATGAGGGATCCATTTCCCTGTGGCACAGGAGACTGTCTCATATTAGCCAGAAGGGCTTGGACTGCCTACAGAAGAAGAAGCTACTCAGTGACCTATCAGCCGATCACTTGGAGAGGTGTGATCACTGTATGGCGGGGAAGCAAAATCGGGTTTCATTCCGTCGTCATCAGTCCACCAGGAGATCTGAGCCATTGGAGCTCGTACACACAGACGTCTGCGGGCCTATGAAGGTCCCAACGCGAGGGGAGCTCAGTATTTTGTGACCTTTATTGATGACTGGTCGAGGAAGGTTTGGGTCTATCCGTTGAAGACCAAAGACCAGGTACTTGAAACCTTCAGAAGGTTCCATGCTGAGATGGAACGCCAATCTGGAAAGAAGCTGCTGTGTATCCGTTCTGACAATAGGGGAGAGTACGTGGGTCTATTTGATGAGTATTGCAAGGACCACGGGATTCGTCATGAGAAGACCCCCCCAAAAACACCACAACTGAATGGTGTTGCTGAAAGGATGAACCGGACAATGATGGAGAGGGTGCGATGCATGCTTTCTGAGTCCAAGCTGTCAGAGATGTTTTGGGGTGAGGCTCTTTTGACTACGGCGCATGTCATCAACCTCTCGCCGAGCTATCCTTTGGATGAGGATGTTCCAGATCGAGTCTGGTATGGGAAGGACCCGTCCTATAGTCATTTACGGGTCTTTGGCTGCAGGGCCTGTAACATCCCGACTTTTATTGGGCCACCAGAGCCCTAGTGGGCCCAATAAAAGTGGCTCGAACCCTACCCATGACCCGGTGGGAAATAACCCTAGGCGGGAAATCGAGCTAGAGAACTCCGAATTGAGTTCTGTCAGTTCCTGTGGCCTCGTATAGTCAATACGAGCGCATCGGAACTCGTTCAGTTGGACTTCGAGGTCTAACGACAATTTTACACATTTCGACCATTTTAGCGCGCTGCGACGCGCAAATTTCGAACTTTCGTCAAACGGACTCCGATTCAACCCCAGTCAGTGGCGTTAGACTCGAGTGGTCAATACGAAGTCAACGGAAGTCGTCCCGGTCAATTTCGATGACGATTGGTCAACCCGTGGTCAAATCAAGCATAGTTGTGCACTGAAAAGCGTGCGCACACCAATTATGACACGACACCCGAACTTTGACCCGACCCCGACGACTTGGACTCACTTTGACTTTGACCAGCAATGGGGACCCACCCTAGGGTTGACTTGGTCAAACCCTCCTAAAAATCCACTTTTTGGATTTTTTTCTCCAAATGAGGGGCTCACCTCCTCTCCAAAGGAGGATGGCCCATGCCCCCTAACTCTCCTTGGGCCCCCCAACCAGCAAGCAAGCCTAGGATAGGTGGAGGCCCACCCCACCCCTCTTCTCCTCCTTTTCCTCTCTCTTCCCAAAAGGCCCAAGCCCATAATGAGCTTACCATCCATTTCCCCACATGGGGAAAAGAGTAGAGGGCCTCCAGCTGTCCTTGGACAGCTGGAGGGTGGGGATTTAATCCCTCCATAAGGAGGGATTAATCCCACCTTGCCCAAAGGGAGGAATCTCCCCCTCCCCCTCCCTATAAAAGGACCCCAACCCCCTATCTTTCCCTCACAGCTCTCAGAGCATTCCCCTCCCCCTTCTCCCCCCTCTGCTGGAGCTCAGGTGGCCGGAAAAAGCCAAGCCGGAGCTCCTCCTCCCCTCCTCCACCACCTTGAGCCATGTCCGACCAAGCCGGCCCCTCCCGAGCCCACCAAACTCAGGTGGAACCCTCTCTTCCTCCCCCTCCCCATTCTGACGTCGTGCATGGCGCTCCCGGCGGCCGGAGCGCCGCCGCCGTCACCCCATCCCCTCCCGTTTGAAAAAGAAGAAAAAATGCTCCGGCGGCGGCCGGCGGCGGCAGGCCTCCGGACCACCGCCGGAGGGAGCGCCCACCACCGGCGGGTTGGCCGGTGGTGGAGTCCCGGCCGGCCGGTGGCCGGCCGGCGGCGGAGGAGCCCCGTAAGGGTGCGGAAGTGAACAACAGCGGGAGGGGGAAAGAGATGCACAGTGCCTTTATTTTATAAAATATATTATTATAATATTATAATATTATAATAATGGGTAGATTTTATTTGAGACTAAAATAGGCTATTAGGGAAAAAGTGTTGAACATAAAAAAAGTGTCCCTTGTTGAGGGCTTCCTCCACAAAAATTTTGAGAATTTTTGGAGTCGATTTGGTATTTTTAAAATCCCAAAAGAAATTATTTGGCCAAATTAAAGGGTCAAAACTATTCGAAAAATTATGAAAATTTTTCTAGGCTCATTTTATACCCTTCCAAGGGCTGTGTAAAAATTTAGACTCATGGGGATAAGTTTTGATATTTGTCCCAAATTATGGAAGCATATGCTCACGCTCATTTTCCTCGAAAGTGAAAATTGGAGCGCGCGACTATTCTCTCTAATTTGAATAATAAATTCAATTTGTCTTATCGTCGAGAGTGGCTGAGGCAAGTGACCAAGCTCCGGTGTTTTGAAACCGTCGAGCGCCTCGACTCTCGGGTGATTTGGGCACGCTCGGAAGTGAGAGTACGAGTAATAAGTTGCATATTATTCTCGACGAATAATGAAAGTATAACTCCTGATAAGCCCCAATTCAATTAAGCCGTGGTTAATAAGACGCAACTAACTCATAATCGGATCTTAATAAAGGTGTAACCCAAGGAAACCTTATTAAAAACTGGGATGGAACTGAAAAATCTCTCCTGAGAACGGAGATGGAACTGAAGCCTCCTGTATGGAGTGATTGGACTACTAACCATTTTCTTTATGATTATTCCAGTTTTGCACTGCTCCAGTTCCTTTATTCTTTTCAGTTCAGTACTTTCAATTCAGTACTACTCCAGTCTCGTACTGGTCAAGGTTATTTTATTACTTTCATTTCAGTACTACTCCAGTCTCATACTGGTCAAGCTTATTTCAAAACTACTCCAGTCTTGTACTGGTCACATTTCTTTCCAGCACTTTAAATAAGCAGCATAACCACCACACTTGATCTTATCGCAATTTACTTTTATATTCCCGGGTCCTGCTCTGACGAGCAGTTGTTGTTTAGGTTGAGCCTTAGTTGGGGATAACCGGAGTTGAGGTAGTCCTCCAGGTCTAGCCCTAAATAAAGCGCTCCCACGCTCCTTGTCGAAAGTAGAGCAAAGTGTCGATGCCCGAAGTGTAAGCCTAGTAAGGCAGGCCGTCGTAGACCTGATGTTATATTGTTTGCAATTGTTTGATTGATTGTAAATTGCTTGCGGTGAAATGGTGGCGGGTCAGTCCCTTACGCAGACCGTTCGTACCGGTGCGGCAAGGTTGACGACTCAAGGCGACAGGGAGATGAGTACCACGGGTGACCGGCCGTTATATTTCCCGTCGGGTTTTCCTCCGCTGGTCGGCCAAAATGATTCGCCGGATGTCGCTCACATCCAAGAGTACACAAGGTTGTACGTGAGGGCCTGGGTTTGTGCGGTACGATCACCCCCAGAAGTGGCAGGACTGGCCACTGTCACCGACGGCCACATCGGTGAGGCCCGCGGGGCTCGCTACCCTGCTGGAACAGAAGCGGTCCAAACTATGTCGACTTGTGTGCGCGGCTATGAATGCCTGCGGTTTGTGTGCGCGGCTATGAATGCCTGCGGTTTGTGTGCGCGGCTATAAATGCCTGCGGTTTGTGTGCACGACTGTGAATGCCTGCGATAGAATTCAAGATATGAAAACTTGTTGTGCTGATGAGCTAGTAGAGCCTTGCTATAACCGTTTTATGTTATTGCTGCTTTTTCCGGTTATACTGCACTCTTTTATAATTGCTCCTAGTTGTTCATATATGAAATATTGTGATAACCCTCTCTTGCTTCGGCTATTTACTTTTGTTGGGTGGGTGCGTGCTCGTCCCCAGGATGTGGATCCGGGGAGGAGATTTGTTTCCACTTAGCTCTGTGACTAACGGTTATTTGATTAACCATTCACAGGAGGTGGAGCACCGTAGTGACCCGCTGCCGCTGGAGATTACGCCAGCAGCTAGGCCTACTCGAGCAGATGCACCCCCACCGTCTCCGGTGTTTAGAGACGTGAGTACCGCCGAGCAGTTTAGAAGAGAGAGTGTGTGAGAGACTTATGTAGTACATGTATAGCCCACGAGCTTTTATAAACGCATAAGGCTTCGGCCCTAGAACCTCTGTATTAATATGATATGTTATATATATATGTAGTGGTTTCCTGTTAATGCTTCCGCTATATTCTGATGGGTTGTGAATGTTATGATTCGAACCACTCAAGACCGCCATCTAGTGCTTGAATAGGGTGGATTGTTTCCCCTATGAGCCCTGGGTGGACGTCTTGGGCCAGTAGTACCCCTCCGGCCCGACCCGGGCAAAAGGTAGGGGGGTTCTACAGGGCCTTCGTCCACATTCCCAAGGACGAACGATCGAAGTTGGAATCGAAGACCCGGAAGTACATTTTCTTGGGTTATGGTCATAATGGTGAGCTCGGATACAGATTCTTTGATCCGGTGGCGAAGAAGTTAGTGCGGAGTCAAGATGCAATATTCTGCGAGGAGCAAACTGGAGGTGATCTGAAGAAAAAAGGTGAGTCTAGGAGTGACTCACGTTCTGTGGAGTTGCCTATTGGTAGTGATGACCACGTTGAGGAGACTGTGCAGCCAGTTCTAGCACAGGGTGCTGAGGATGATGTTGAGGAGCCAGGAGCTGCTGAGGAGGTTACAGAAGAGGAGCCTGCACCAGCTCCTGAGCCTGTGTTGAGGAGATCAGATCGAGCTAGGCATCCGCCCGCCAGATATTCTGCGTCAGAGTTTGTTCTACTAACTGATGCAGGGGAGCCATAGAGCTATTCTGAAGCAGTAGAGAGCGCAGATAGGCACCACTGGATGGCAGCGATGCAAGAGGAGATGCAATCGCTGCGGACAAATCATACCTACGACCTGGTGCGGTTGCCAAAGGGCAAGAAGGCCTTGAAGAACAGGTGGATCTTCAGGTTGAAGGAGGGTGCTTCTCCTACACCTCCTCGTTACAAAGCCAGGTTGGTAGTAAAGGGATTTGCACAGAGACGGGGCATTGATTTTGATGAGATATTTTCGCCCGTAGTGAAAATGTCCTCCATTCGAGTTGTGCTAGGCCTCGCTGCGAGGCTAGACTTGGAGGTGGAGCAGATGGACGTGAAGACCGCTTTTCTACATGACGATCTTGAAGAGGAGCTGTACATGGAGCAGCCTGATGGCTACTGTATCAGGGGTAAAGAAGGATATGTATGCCGCTTGCAGAAAAGTCTGTACGGGTTTAAATAGGCCCCGCGGCAATGGTATCGAAAGTTCGAGACTTTTATGGGGGAGATCGACTTCACGAAAACCACCCTGGACCACTGCATATTTGTGAAGCAGTGTGCTCATGAAGACTTCGTCATTCTGCTACTTTATGTCGACGACATGCTGATCATCGGAAGAACACTGCGCGCATCACTGAATTGAAGCGGCAGTTGAGTTCGAAGTTTGAGATGAAGGATCTGGGTCCCGCAAAGACTATTCTGGGGATGCATATTCTGTAACACCCTGAAGTCAAGAGGGTCATTTTGAGCAAAATTGGGTTCAGGCTTGGGTGACACGGCCTGGGACACGGGCGTGTCCCAGGGCGTGTCAGTTGACACGGCCTGCGACACGGGCGTGTCGCAGGGCGTGTCGGGGTTGTGTCGACGATCGGGCCTCGGTGTCGACGAGTTTTGCGTGGCATCGTCGAGAATGGGGCACACGGCCCAGGACACGGCCGTGTCGGATGCCGTGTCGTTTGTTCGGCGAGTATTCTCGACGATCGTCGAGTATCGGGTTTCCCGTGAGGACACGGCCTGTGACACAGGCGTGTCACAGGGCGTGTCAGTGGGCGTCGAACTCAGCTCGATGTCTCGGGTTGGGGCGTGTTTGAGGAACACGGGCGTGTCCGGGTGCACACGGCCATGAACACGGGCGTGTGCCAAGCCGTGTGCCAGGCCGTGTGACGTCTCGGGTTGGATTTGGGATTATTTTCCTTGAGGCACACGGCCTCAGACACGGGCGTGTCTGAGGGCGTGTCGGGTACACGGCCGTGACACGGGCGTGTCACACGGGCGTGTACTGGTTGGATTGAGTCGGTTGTCTGCCGCTTAGGGGGACACGGCCTGTGACACGGGCGTGTCACAGGGCGTGTCAGGCCGTGTTTTGGGTTTTCTGGCCAGATCTGAGCCGTTTGTTTCCCTTTTCCTGGATCCAGTGGCTGGGCTTTGTCCAGGTGTCTTGGAGGCCGAGATTTGAAGATAAATCCCTTATCTTCTCTTCTTCTTCTTCTTCTTCATTTTCATTCCAAGGGAGAAGGGGGAAAGGCCTAAGGGAGAGAGAAGGGAGGAGTCTTCCAGCTGCTGTAGGAGCTGCGGAGTGCGGATCGAAGATCCGAGAGCGGATTCGTGAAGGCAGAGCCGAGGCGGTGAGTTCCATCCGGCTACTTCATGGCGCTGAAGCGATCTTCAAGGGTAACGATCTCCTTCTTGGACATCGAAGTCCTTTCTCTATACATGTGCTTGGAATCCTCCACCAAGAGGTGGATCGCGGAAGAGATTCCTTTGTTACGTCTGCATCTAGAGCCGGAATTATGAAGTACGGTGTAGGCATGCTGTGTGAAGCCCATCCGGACCGGTAGTCTGGATTGGTGATGCTCATGGGTAAACCGGAGAAGACTCCGTGGCTTTGATGATGTGCAAAATGGCTTTTATTGTGATGAATGTATGGATGTACTGCTTGTGAGGAGGCTTTGGTGAAGCTCCTGGATATGTGATGATCAATTGGTAGCACGCCTGGGGAGCGCGTAATAAACCCGGCCTGTTACACCACTAGGGTGGGTTGATCTAGTTAAGGAAGGGATCGATGGGCGGCAATGCTAGGGGAGCCGAGTTAAACCCGGGTTGCTGCACCACATGGTGTGGGTCGATCGGATTAGGAGGGGGACCGATGGGTAGACATTGCCTGGGGAGCTTAGATAAACCCGGCGTGCTACACCACGGAGTGTGGGTCGGTCTGCTCTGGTTGTGATGCTGTGAGGATGGACCTCTGAGTGGCTTGGGCGGGATGTCACCAGCCTGCGAGCTGGTGCACTAGGGCCGGTCAACCAACAAGTTAACACCTCGAGGGACAGCGGTGTACGACGGTGGATTCCGGTACGCCAAGAAGGTGCCCTGAGTGCACGGAGCGTTGGTGGATTCCAGCGTTTGTGATGTGATGTGTTTGTTAGTTAGTGGAATAAAACGAATGATCTAGCTATGTGATTTGGTGATGTTTGCTGATGCTTGATGAGAAAGGAAGCACTGTATACAGGGAAGGAACCACTACCCCGGGTAGGGGGTAGGGTCGTTATAATGGGTCAGCAATGCTGACCGTTACTTTGTTTTCTGTGTTGGCTTGGATGATAACTTGCAGGTGCTGCGGTTTGGAAAGAATAAAGGAATAGCGAGCTTGCTGATATAGGCCCTTGAAGGCTATATGAAGAATCGTGGTTGGATTTCATGTGTGGCCGGCCTGCGTGCCGATGTACGAAATTGTTGTTTTGTAAAGAGAAACTTGTAAGGCCATAAGGCCAGGGTGTGTGAGTTGTATACATTCCTAGTGTTTTTATATAAATGTGGTATTTATATATGGGTGGACATTCTGGTTTGAGTTCATGCTAACAAGAGAAATTGCTGCGCTAGAATGGAATGAGTTAAGGACACGAGTAGAGTTTGATTACCACACGTGACTCCCTTGCTTGTCTGTGCTATATGGCGTGGGGCCCCGGCCGGACCCACCGTTATATGTCATGTGACAGGTGGGGTTGTGACAAAGTGGTATCAGAGCCAGGTTGAGATTGTTTGGGAGGAGAGAACATAATTGAACTCATGAATGTCCACTAGGAATGTATGTCATGCACATGATGTGCGTGCGTGTGTAGTCAATGTACCAGTACCGTTATGATTTGGACGACTTTAATGGTGTTTTGTACATTGATAGGTGGCGAGGGATGGAGCTGGGCCGTCTGAGCCTCAGCGGTCGAATGAGAGTGCAGCACCCGTGGAAGCGCCGATGCCTCCCTCGGCAGAGGCCATACGGGTGGTGGCGGAGACAGTGCTTGCAGTGTTACAAGCACAACCTGCTGGACAGGCAAGACCGGGTGGAAGGCAAGAGCATGCTGCCGAGGTGGTGGAAGCGCAAGCAAGTGACGACGCATTGTCACGTTTTATGCACTTTCACCCACCTACGTTTGGTGGAGCGCTTTCACCAACGCAGGCAGAAGATTGGTTGGCAAGAGTAAAACGAATCCTAACCGCAATCAGGACGGTCGAAGAACAGAAAGTGATGATGGCCACTTTTCTGTTGGAAGGAGAGGCGAGATTATGGTGGGATGAAATTGAAGTGCACCACTTGGCAGGTCGAGGTTTAATGGAGATTTCAATGGAGGAATTCTCCCAGATCTTTTTAGCCAAGTATGTGCCAGTGTCGCAGAGAATTGCAATGGAAAATGAGTTTCTCAGCTTGGTGCAGGGTGAGCAAGATGTTGATACCTACCTGCACGAGTTTACAAGATTGGGAAGATATGCGGGATCGACCTTTGCGGAGGAAGTGCGAAAGACAAATCGGTTTTATGGAGGATTGCGGGATGAATTGAGGTTGGCACTTCCGAGTTCCGTGAGCCAAGGCTTTCAGGCGTTGGTCGATACAGCTCGTGCCTTGGAGAAGGATATGAAGCGAGTACGAGAGAATAAGAGACTGACAAGGGAAAAGTCCGACGTTAAAATGTCGCAAGTGGATCAATCGGCGTTTCGACGACAAGAAAAGAAAAGATTTAGGCCGGTGGACATAGCTCCGTCGACTGTTTCGTCGGGGGCGACGTATGGGCCAGGACGTGTGGATACACGTATATGCTATAAGTGTGGGCAGCCAGGACATATCGCGAAATTTTGTTGGAATGCCCCTCCAGGGAGTGAGAAAAAGACAGGTGCGTCATATGAAGAAAAAGGGAAAGCAGTGGCCGAGTCATCTGCACCCCGGACGCAACCTAGATTGCATGCGATGGAAGTACAGGAGCCGCAAAGTTCAGTTGGTGACATTTGGCCTCGAGCGGTTCATTTATCGTTAAATCGTGAATTGCAAAATCGCGAGGCTGAGCAGAAGTGAGCGGTGATGTGAATGATTTCAATGTTAAGTTGTGTATGTAACTATGTGTTGCTAGCAAGTGTGATGACTAATAGCTGATGTGCTTCACTTTTGGTTGAACTGGCTGGTTGATGGACATGATGTTGATGTATCACTTTAATAATGTTTTGATATCTATAGTTGTCGAGCTCTTGTGCTTGTGCTGGAATCCATCAATTCGGTTATTTTGTTTTGAGGTTGTATGTGGCTGCATGTGCACAAGTGGAAGTTAGGGATGTTTGTTGTGTTGTTTGTTTGGTAGTGTGTGCGGAGAATTGCGGTGTACGCTTTGGTGATGATTGGCTATTTGAAGTCAAATTTCGAGGACGAAATTATTTGAAGGGGGGGAGGATTGTAACACCCTGAAGTCAAGAGGGTCATTTTGAGCAAAATTGGTTCAGGCTTGGGTGACACGGCCTGGGACACGGGCGTGTCCCAGGGCGTGTCAGTTGACACGGCCTGCGACACGGGCGTGTCGCAGGGCGTGTCGGGGTTGTGTCGACGATCGGGCCTCGGTGTCGACGAGTTTTGCGTGGCATCGTCGAGAATGGGGCACACGGCCCAGGACACGGCCGTGTCGGATGCCGTGTCGTTTGTTCGGCGAGTATTCTCGACGATCGTCGAGTATCGGGTTTCCCGTGAGGACACGGCCTGTGACACGGGCGTGTCACAGGGCGCGTCAGTGGGCGTCGAACTCAGCTCGATGTCTCGGGTTGGGGCGTGTTTGAGGAACACGGGCGTGTCCGGGTGCACACGGCCATGAACACGGGCGTGTGCCAAGCCGTGTGCCAGGCCGTGTGACGTCTCGGGTTGGATTTGGGATTATTTTCCTTGAGGCACACGGCCTCAGACACGGGCGTGTCTGAGGGCGTGTCGGGTACACGGCCGTGACACGGGCGTGTCACACGGGCGTGTACTGGTTGGATTGAGTCGGTTGTCTGCCGCTTAGGGGGACACGGCCTGTGACACGGGCGTGTCACAGGGCGTGTCAGGCCGTGTTTTGGGTTTTCTGGCCAGATCTGAGCCGTTTGTTTCCCTTTTCCTGGATCCAGTGGCTGGGCTTTGTCCAGGTGTCTTGGAGGCCGAGATTTGAAGATAAATCCCTTATCTTCTCTTCTTCTTCTTCTTCTTCATTTTCATTCCAAGGGAGAAGGGGGAAAGGCCTAAGGGAGAGAGAAGGGAGGAGTCTTCCAGCTGCTGTAGGAGCTGCGGAGTGCGGATCGAAGATCCGAGAGCGGATTCGTGAAGGCAGAGCCGAGGCGGTGAGTTCCATCCGGCTACTTCATGGCGCCGAAGCGATCTTCAAGGGTAACGATCTCCTTCTTGGACATCGAAGTCCTTTCTCTATACATGTGCTTGGAATCCTCCACCAAGAGGTGGATCGCGGAAGAGATTCCTTTGTTACGTCTGCATCTAGAGCCGGAATTATGAAGTACGGTGTAGGCATGCTGTGTGAAGCCCATCCGGACCGGTAGTCTGGATTGGTGATGCTCATGGGTAAACCGGAGAAGACTCCGTGGCTTTGATGATGTGCAAAATGGCTTTTATTGTGATGAATGTATGGATGTACTGCTTGTGAGGAGGCTTTGGTGAAGCTCCTGGATATGTGATGATCAATTGGTAGCACGCCTGGGGAGCGCGTGATAAACCCGGCCTGTTACACCACTAGGGTGGGTTGATCTAGTTAAGGAAGGGATCGATGGGCGGCAATGCTAGGGGAGCCGAGTTAAACCCGGGTTGCTGCACCACATGGTGTGGGTCGATCGGATTAGGAGGGGGACCGATGGGTAGACATTGCCTGGGGAGCTTAGATAAACCCGGCGTGCTACACCACGGAGTGTGGGTCGGTCTGCTCTGGTTGTGATGCTGTGAGGATGGACCTCTGAGTGGCTTGGGCGGGATGTCACCAGCCTGCGAGCTGGTGCACTAGGGCCGGTCAACCAACAAGTTAACACCTCGAGGGACAGCGGTGTACGACGGTGGATTCCGGTACGCCAAGAAGGTGCCCTGAGTGCACGGAGCGTTGGTGGATTCCAGCGTTTGTGATGTGATGTGTTTGTTAGTTAGTGGAATAAAACGAATGATCTAGCTATGTGATTTGGTGATGTTTGCTGATGCTTGATGAGAAAGGAAGCACTGTATACAGGGAAGGAACCACTACCCCGGGTAGGGGGTAGGGTCGTTATAATGGGTCAGCAATGCTGACCGTTACTTTGTTTTCTGTGTTGGCTTGGATGATAACTTGCAGGTGCTGCGGTTTGGAAAGAATAAAGGAAATAGCGAGCTTGCTGATATAGGCCCTTGAAGGCTATATGAAGAATCGTGGTTGGATTTCATGTGTGGCCGGCCTGCGTGCCGATGTACGAAATTGTTGTTTTGTAAAGAGAAACTTGTAAGGCCATAAGGCCAGGGTGTGTGAGTTGTATACATTCCTAGTGTTTTTATATAAATGTGGTATTTATATATGGGTGGACATTCTGGTTTGAGTTCATGCTAACAAGAGAAATTGCTGCGCTAGAATGGAATGAGTTAAGGACATGAGTAGAGTTTGATTACCACACGTGACTCCCTTGCTTGTCTGTGCTATATGGCGTGGGGCCCCGGCCGGACCCACCGTTATATGTCATGTGACAGGTGGGGTTGTGACATATTCGCAGGGACAGGGGCACCAGATTCATTTGGTTATCCCAGGAGCGGTATATCCGCAAAGTGTTGCAACGTTTTTCTATGGATCAGGCGAAGAAGGCAAGCACGCCACTTGCATCTCACTTCAAGTTGACCGCTGATCAATGTCCCAACACACCGGAGGAGAAAGAGGCTATGCAGAAGGTGCCTTATGCGTCTGCAGTGGGAAGCCTTATGTATGCTATGTGTGCACGCGCCCAGACATTGCTCATGCTATTGGTATTGTGAGCAGGTTTCTCTCCAACCCTGAGAAAGAACACTGGAGCGCGGTGAAGTGGATTCTGAGGTACCTGTAAGGGACGATAGATCTGAGTTTGAGATTTGGAGGCAGTAAGCCTGAGCTTCTGGGCTATACTGATGCTAATATGGCCGGAGATCTGGACTCTAGAAAATCTACATCCGGGTACCTGATGTTATTTGCAGGGGGAGCAGTTTCGTGGGCATCGAGACTGCAGAAGTGTGTGGCATTGTCAACGACAGAGGCTGAGTTCATTGCTGTAACTGAGGCAGGAAAGGAGTTGCTCTGGATGAAGAGGTTTATCAGAGAACTTGGTTTCACTCAGGATCGTTATATGTTGCTGTGTGACAGCCAGAGTGCCATCCACTTGGGAAAGAACTCCATGTTCCATTCGAGGTCGAAACACATCGACACACGGTATCATTGGATACGTGATGTTGTGGAGAAGAAGGAGCTCGAGCTACTAAAGGTTCACACCGATGATAATGGGGCGGACATGCTGACCAAGGTAGTGACCCGAGGGAAGTTTGAGACATGTGTGAGAATCGCCGGGATGGCGGTTTTCTCCCGACTCGATGTGAAGGGGGAGTTTGTTAGGGTGTGGTTCCCATACGAGTCGGTAAAAACCACCGGGCATGCTTGTAGCTGCTCGTGATGTTACAAGTTTATGTTTGGAGGCCGGAGCGATGTTGGAGCTGCCTGGGCTCAGGGTTCGTCGAGCAGCGCTCCATAAACGAGCTGAAATGAGCACAATTCGGAGTTAGGTGACACCTACCACCAAATTAGGTAGCACCTACCACCAAATTAGGTGTTAGGTAACACCTACCACCAGTTTTGGAGTTAGGTAGCATTTCTTTGGGGCCTATAAATGGAAGCCAATTCCAAGGCCAAAGACATCCATTCCAAGAGAGATTTGAGTGGAGGAAGATCAAGAGAAGATCTTGGAGAAGAGTATCGAAGATCGGATCGTCGGATTCTAAAGAACAAGGGGCTTTGTGTAGCCTTTCTCCTTTGCGGCATTCGGAACGGATTTTTCAATCCGTTGGCAAGGTGAGATTTTTGTATTCCTTTTGTGGAACTGGTACCTTGTGTAGGTGGTGGTGATCCGTTGTGGATCAGTGGTGAAAATTGTGTCTTGTGTATGTGGCGGTGGTGAAAGCCCTGTAATTTGTTGTGCGTGATTTTTTTTTTCACGTCTTATAGTGGAGGCTTTCAAGGGTGGACGCTGATAGTCCCGTGGTTTTCACCCTATTGGGTTTCCACGTTAAAAAATTATTGTGTCACTTTATTATTGTTGTGCTTGTATTTGTCTTGCTTGTAAATCCACTACAGGTGCCCTGGTCGGGATCGTGCTATTTTTCCCAACACTTTTTGGGACGTTTCTCAAGACGGGCTGGTGGAAACGGAGCAAACGCCGCCGGAGATTCATTTGTTTACCCGCCTTTCGGCGGCGTTTGCCCCAAACGGAGAGGCAAAACTCCGAACCAAATAGAGCCTAAAGTAAGGTTTTGAAGCGTTGAGAATAGAGAATGGTGTTTTACCAAACAGATATTTTCGAAATTTAATTTTTCCCCACCAAAAATGAAGAAGAAATGCAGAAACAAAAGAAAGTCTTGTTGAACGGGCTAGTTATGCTTTTGACCCAACTTCAAGATGTTGAGGTATATTTATATATGTGTTAATGAGCTCCTTAACGGGTCGGTTAGGATCCGATAGACATCCAAACGCATAGTCGGGGATTTAGGGTTTCGCCTATAAATACCCCTGCTGGGGGCAACGGGGAGGCCATTCCAAACTTGATGGTCACGCGGATGTTTCGAGCGCTCTAACACAAGAGTCTACACATGTCAACATGACACAATATTAACTAATTACCCAAACTTCTCAGTTCTCATGAGAATGAACACAATTAAAGATTTCACCTCTTTATTTTTTTTAAATCACAAAAATATACATATCTTTACAATTAATAACATGCATGCACATATAGCTAGCTAGAGAGGTGCAACCTGTAAACTTACATTTCATAACATTGCATACGACAATCAAGTATTATCACCGTCGCACATTGCGCACATTGCGCACATTGCGCACATTGCGCATTCTGGGAGATTGGGAGCTCCTGCATAGACGCTATAATACATTTTATAATCTTACTTGGGTGCAGGATATGCTTTGCTATTGCTGAACTCCTCCTGATGATAGCCGTCGGCGTGGAGTCCGGCCATTTGTATGACTGGACCAAACCAAGGTTGAGATGCCCGAAAATTCACCCCGGCCTCTTCGCAACAGCCGGAGTTTTTGGGCTGGCAACCGTCTTCCTCGGTGTCGCACTCTACATTACCGCCCTACGAACACAGAGACTGCACCAAGAGGAGAACACGGCCAGCCACCAGCAACCTCAGCCGATCGCGCCGCCCCAAGAGCAATTAGCCGTGAGAGCTTATCAGAGCCGGGCATCAGGAGAAACCTCCTTAGTGAATAAAACAACAATCTATGTATAAGAATTCTCTCTATCCTACTCTTTAATTCTTTTAGAAGATTGACTATTTGTGACCAATATTTATTTTAAAGATAAATTATTTTTTAATTCATTGAGATTGGAAGAGATTCTAATAGAAAAATACATTTAGTAACAATTTTTTTTTCTAATTCTAATTGAATAGCTTGAGTTCTAACAATATTATTTAGTACATTTAAGGTAGGCGTGTTCATAAAGCCCCCCGGGCCCGAGCCTAAACTGGGCCTCCTAGGCCCGGGCTTTCTCGAACCGGGCCCGGGCCCTGATTACAGCCGGGCCGGGCCGGCCACCTGGCTCCGGAGGGGCCTGCTAAGGCCCCCAGGGCCCGGCCGGGCCCCGGCTTAGCCCGGGCGTGATTTTTTTTAAATAATTTTTTTTAAAAACAAAATACGCGCCTTTTTGAACTGCGTATTCTAGGAGAATTTTCAGGAGAAGTGTTCAACATGAAAGTTGTAGATCTCGATGATATCTACAACTTTCATGCTGAACACTTTTTTATTTGAGACCGTTTAGGCCCCTGAAAAAAATCAGGCGAAACATTTCAATATTCCGCCTGATTTTTTTCGGGGTCAAATCGGGGTCTAAATAGCCTCAAATAAAAAAGTGTTCAACATGAAAGTTGTATATATCACCGATATCTACAACTTTCATGTTGTACACTTCTCCTGAAAATGCCCCTAGAAGACGCGGTTCAAAAAGGCGCGTAGGAGCCGGGCCCGGGTTTAGCCCGGTCCTAGAAACCGGGCTTTGCCCGGCCTGGCCCGGGCCGGGTACCGGGCCAGGCAAATGCTCATATATGGGGCCTTGTTAGGCCCCATGGCCCGGCCTGGGCCCGGGGCTGGCCGGGCCCGGCTAGCCCGTGCCCGGGCCTAGCCGGGCTTTTACCGGGTCGGGCCCGGGCCGGCCCCCGGGCCCGGTTTTTATGCACACCCCTAATTTAAGGGGTGGGTTCAGGGATTTTGACTAGGGGGTAAGTCATAAGACAAAGCCTTTTTTATAGTTTTAATATAAAAATTGAAAAATATTGTGAAGCGGGAAAGATCGCATGAACACTCAACCAAACAAGCTAAGAAAACCACTAGCAGGTAGAAGAACAGAGCCACAATTGAAATAATAGTCTTCTTTACAATGCGAGACGTACATTACGAGACATGATTTCGAAATGCACAAACTTGAAGAGTCAACTCGAATGGACAAAAGAGTGCTCACTTTTTTCAAGAAGAGAAGTGCTCGCCTTTTTTCAAGGAGAGAAATGCTCATCTTTTTTCAAAATGTTGCTGGACAACCAAAATTTGAATGGACAATATAGTGCAAGGAGGCTTTTCAAGCTTTGAAGAGTCAAATCACCATGGCCTCACTCCTCCAAGTACACGAGGGGAAGATCTGTCTTTGTACCTCGGAGTGGGAGCGGAGGCCGTAAGTTCCGCACTGGTCCGGTAATAGGGTAAGAAGCAACTGTCCATCTACTATGTAAGCAGGGTCCTAAAGAAGACTGAGCTTCGATACCCAATTCTAGAGAAATTAGCATTTGCCTTGATCGTCTCAGTCAGGAAGCCCAAACCGTACTTTCAAGCGCATTCGATCAGAGTAGTGACCGATCACCCCCTTTGCAAGATCTTCGAGGGGTAGAACATTCAGCGAGATTGGCCAAGTGGCCCATGGAGCTAAACGAGTTTGATATCTCATTCGTCCCTCGACTATTGATCAAGGCTCAGGCGGTAGCAGATTTTTTGGCCGACTATGCGGTCGAGGTGGAAGGTGAAGAATCCTCGCGGCATGTCGCCTGGAAGATGTTGGTAGACGGAGACTCGAGGAGACATTCCTGGGGGCGGGGTGGTGTTGGAAAGCCCCCAGTGGACTAGGATAGAGCAAGCCGTGACAATATACTTTCCCGCCACAAACAATCAGGCAGAGTATGGAGCCGTGATCGCATGACTACGTCTGGCTAAGGAGCTAGGTAACGAGATGTGGAGGTGTTTACAAACTAGTTGGTGGTGGCGTCGCTGATCAAGGGAGAATTCGAGGCGCGGGAGTCCACCCTCACGAAGTACTTGGCCAAGGTGAAGAGGCTCATCAGGGTTTCCAGACGTTTTCCATTCATCACATACCGTTGGAGGAAAATGTCACAACCGATCGGTTGGCTAAGTTTCGCCCATCCATCGAGGAGGGTGAGTTGATGGAGATAAACTGACACCCCTCGTGGGTGGATTCCTTTGTAACTTTCTTGACCACAAGTAAACTTAAGAAGAAGGTGCCCGACTCGTCTCTGAATGTAGCTGCAGCGGCCTCAATGTGACTGAGGTTGGTGGAGGCGACCCGAGTACTCGCCAACGGTGGATGCATGGGAAGATTTTGCTCCCCTACGATTGGTTCAGTGTTAGACGAAAAAATAACCATTGGGGGAAGTGAAAGTTTAGGGTGAAGACGAGCGAGAGGTACCTGTTCCGGGAAAGACGGGGAGGACCGAGTCAACGTTTCTCCTCGGGAAAGTGACCTTGAAGTTCTTGTCGGCGAAGAATTTGAAGAGGTTGGCCTCGTGGCCTCCTACCGAGGGGGGCGAAAAGTTGCCTCCTCCTGTTGAACGAGAGAGAAGGGGATGTTGCTGAAATCACCCTTGATAAACACGAACTTCCAGAGCCAGTGGTGGTTCTTATTGGCCGTCTCGCGAACCTTCGCATGCTGGCTCGAGAAGAATGCGGTCACATCCTTGTTGGCCCTGAAGGTGAAGATCTTGTGAAAGGCCGCAAGCCTGAACTCGATCCGCTCCTCACGCATGTAGCACGTGAATGCCACAAGCATGACGATGAAGTTTGGGTTGAGCTGGCCTAGGACCACGCCTAGGTACCTGAGGACTTGGCGCACCTCTGGCCAGAGCGAAAGACACAGCCCCACCTCGAAGTGTGAGATAGGGATCACGAGTTAATCGAGAAGAAGTCATTGATTGAGTCAAACTCTCCCGGGCGGCGAGCGACAAACCCGAGCGAGATGTATTCCGCCACAACCGGGAGGTACTCGCCCTCCGTCAGGTTGCAGTGGAGAAAAAGATAGTTTGCAAAATCCCATGCACACTTCGATCTGCCATCAATGCCACCACCGTCACCGCCCATTGTGTGAGTGCTTGCACGAGAGTCAGAAGGCGAGTGTTCGGGGACGATGATGGCTAGAGAACGAACGACAATAAATGCGGTAGGTGAAGGGAGAAGGGTGGGGCCTATTTATAGAAAAAGAATTCGGCATGGGGAATTCAAGGCGGGAGGTATGCGAATAACAAATCATCATTCCGCACCTCGAACCTCGGCTGGCCCCGCGCTCCCTTCCACTCACCAGCTGTTCAAGATACATTGCATCATAAATCTCAAGAAAAAAAACGAGAAGGAAACAAACATCACAAGGCATAAGTAGAACATGAATTTATGCCGAGCGAATGTCCTACAGTTCTAGTCGCGAATGTCTTAGACAAATCCGGAGTTAATTATTACAGAATTACAAATTTAGAAATAATGCAGGGTTCAAAAGGAGGGGAGAGCGATTGCCGTAGGATCAATATTGGAGTCATTTCCATCTTCCCCGGCCTCGCACTCCCAAACTTAGTGGCTGACGAGGGTAGTCGTACTCGCGGACGACGTTAAGTTCCTATTACACTAAGCACAACTGATCTTCCGCTCGCAAAATGTGGACCCCTGGGGAGGTCACCTCGCCACCAGTTCCCCTTCACATCTCGTCCAAGAGCTGCACGTAGTCCATTTCGAGACCGCCCAACCGCTGCTCAGTGGCATCTCTGTTCTCTTGCACCTGGATGTAGTTCTCGCGCAGCATGAGGCTGTGTTTCCTAAACAGCTCTTTCATTCGCCTCTTCAGTACCACAACATCCTTCAGATCGCCCAAGAAGTCGGCGATCACACTAGGGGAGGGTTTGGCGAGAACTCCTACTCTTCTATCTCAAGATTGGTGGAATAGACCACTCGGTAGCCTGAATGGGAGGTGGTTAGCCAATCAAAAGCAGGACTCAATAAGGTGAAAGGTGAATGCTCCCGCTAACCTGAAGAGGGCACAACCCCTTATCAGGGTGTTGGCGAGACGACCCGGGTCGTCCTTGGAAGTGTTCGACGATTGAAGCGTGAATGATTTTCCCAATCCCGGACAGGGCAACACCAGGTCGGCAATCCGGAGGGAGGCAAGAGTCTTGTGGTTGGGAGCTCCCTCAGCCGGGGGCCCTGAGCCCAGGGTAATGACCTGGATGACCAAGTGAACCAGTGATTTCAGTGGCAGGACTAGCAGGTCAGTGGTCCCAAAAGTGTCAGCTGCCGGAAGTGAAGCGGGGTAAAAACCAAATGACAAGTGAGAGGGATGGAAGGAGGGTGACATGTGACTTACTAGGCGCAAGTGGAGGATCTCCTTGGACAGCCTAGAGGTCGGTCTCCATGGCCATCATCTCGCTCCCTCCTTTGCGCGAGGATGGATGGACCTTCCTCGGGTCTTCTCTCACGACCTGCCCTTCTGAAAATGGGTCATGCGAATGACCTAAGTGGTTTTAGTCCATACGTCTTGGCGACAAGCATGCTCGGCGATACGTAAGCGTACCACGTGATCAAGTTCAGTGGCAAGTGTTATGGTCGGAAGGTAGGATCCTCCCTCCGCCTGGTCACGTCTGACCATCTTGGCCTTCTTTAGCTTAAAGGGAGAGCCCGAATACTGCCGGGCAAGCCAGAGCGCGAACTCCGCTATAAAATACTTGCTCTTCTCTCTCGTGGCGTCGATCAAGCCTGGATTTCTTTGGGAGCGACATTGTGCAGCCAAAATAAAGAAGCAGAGGAAAAAGGAAGAGTCAAAAGATTCCCTCGCGGTCAGCAAGCACTCAACGAACACAGAGGTTGAACTTTTCTTTCCAAACTTGAGACAATCTCACAAAGAGCGGAGATTGTGTACAACCCCGTGCTCGCCGAGTGGGCGACCCAGAAGAACTCAAAGAAGAAAAAGGGCTCCAGACTCAGGCAAGCCAAATAGGTGAGTATGATAGGCGAGGCGAGCCGAGTAGTAAGGCCGCACTCACTCCAAGCCACAACGAGGAGGTGGGCGAATGCCAGCTTTATCAGGTACTCGCCACTCCGGGTCGGGCGAGTCAGGAGGAGTGGGTGTCAGCTCCATCTATCACTCGCTGCTTTAGAGAGGAGCAATCATCAGGTCCTCAGTAACCCCAGGTGGCGAGCCAGAGAGGAGTGAGTGCCAACTCAATCGGGTACTCGCCGCCCTCGGAGGCTGAGGCCCCATCATTGACATGTTTCAGGGAGATTTTTCACGAGATTCTATACACCCATTTGTCTGCCAATATCCTTTTCAAACGGCGGAGTTTGGTTGTTGACAAGTCAATTTGGGTGCATTTAGTAATACCATAAAGTGAGATTCCATTATGTGCAAACCAGACTTGAAAAACTATAAATAGACCCTTAATGACACCTTTGGGGAGATCTTTTGGGTGGCATATTCTTCATCTGGTTTACTTTGGATTGTTATCCAGTGCCCTCCAAAGTGCCCAGTGTAACGACCCAAAAGATGAAGTGACCCAAACTGATAAGAAAACTTCAATAAAAAATATCCCCTATGATGAAAATGAAAGAATCAGTGTCGACTCGGCGTCGCTTTAAACGATTGAGAAAATTCATGACACTCGAGTCATTTTGAAGGAATGTTGATTTATATATATTTTTATATTGTACCATCTAATTATATGGAATTGTTTATTATAATCATTGACATGTGTTTAACTTGGGAAGTGGTTGTACTGGGTTGGTGGGCCGACTTCAATGGCTAATGGTTAATTGATTTATTAGTTTGGTTTGTTAAGAGATTAAAGCTCTATTTGTTTGAGCGTTTCGCAACTCCGTTTTGGGCAAACGCCGCCGGAAGGAGGGTAAACAAATGAACCTCCGGTGGCGTTTGCTCTGTTTCCACCCGCCCGCCTTGAGAAACACCTCAAAAAGCTCCGTTTGGAGCAGCCACCTCCCCCCTCCGGTTCGAACTCTCCGTTTCCACCCGCCGGATCGACCCGCCACCACCAAAACAAATGAAGCCTAAGTTTCAAGTAATTGAGGAGGGTGGTATTGATTTTTCTTACGTACTCAAAGTCATGTCAAGTACCTGAACAAAAATGACGACGAGCTTAGTCATACAAATATGACTGAGGAATATACCTCTTTAACTTGCTCTATAAACACATGAAAATGATTAAACATATCAGTAACATTTTTCATACTAACCCGTTTTTGTACCAGTAATGAAACTGGGAAGCGATATTATAACTGAAATGTTAGTAACTATAAAACAGTATAAACAGTTATAGAACAGTAATCTTCAGTAGCTATACTAGTATCGGTACAAGTATGCAAAATATACCAATAACAGTGCAAGAAGTAACTATGTGACATTGGAGCCATGTAACAGTGTCAGTATTAAAGTATACTAATAATAGTGCAAGAAATGGAACTCTGTAACAATGTAATCATGATAATAACATAACTTTTAAACCATATCAGTTCGCAGTTATGTGATGTCCAAAATGGGGACCTCACACCCAGCTAAGCACTGGCTTGAGAGGGGATGTTCTTCTAGATCTTTCGGATGAGTGGCGGAACCTCTCCGCTGCAGCTCAGAGTCTGTTCCTTAGTTCAAAATATTTAGCCAGAGTTCAAGCTCAGGATAAGCAAGAGCAAGCTACCCCCTTTGGGTTCGAACTCTTCTTGGTACCGGGATCCGATTCCAACATTCCCGACCGCCACCACCGCCCTAAACGAAGCCTAAATCTTTTCTTCCACTTTCGTGTTAGTTGAAAAATCCATTAATTAAACTCCTAATTACGTCGCCGGAAGTCTTGTTCATAAGGAACAATGGCGGCGGGATACTGGTCCCGACCTCCATTATTCCTCACAGAATCCATCATCCTGGAGGGCAAGGTCCATGGCGTTGGCAAATCGGGAAAAAGGGGGAGCGAGTGCGGGTGAGTGCGACGAGGCAGAAAGCACACATATGAGGATTGTGACAAGGAAGAGGTCGAAGTAGCGGCTTTCGAGGCCATCATGATGCAGTGGTACAGAGTCGCCTCGCTCTGGTTCTGCACCAGAGGAGCACGTCTGGTCCCACCACCGGAGCCCAAGCACCCCACCCATGACCGCACTTATTCTCAGTGCGGCGGGATGTTGAGGCGAAGTCCCGAACCCAGCCCTCTTGATAAATCTTTTTCATAACATGGACTATCATCAACTGATAGTCTCGAACCCAGCCCCCTTGATAAATCCCTTTCCTAACAGAGACTATCACCAACTGGAATGACTACCACGCATCACTGAGAATATGTGCGGTCATGGGTGGGGTGCTTGGGTTGCAGCCCGGTGGTGGGACAGACGTATTCCTCTGGGGTAGAACCAGAGCGGGCGGCTCACCACTCCTCACTGTTGTCATTTCACGATTCAGAAGCGACAGCTGTTTGCACTGCTAGGATCATTTTTCGGTTTGGCTGGGCGGTGTAAAAATCGCTGCACCCCACTCTCAAAACGCTCAACAAAACAGAGCTCTAGATGCTAAGGCTCTAAAAAAGTGATCTGGTTTTAACAACACCCGTTGGTTATCCCAAAAGTAGGATCCGGATCCTCTCCATTTCAAATGAAATGGAGGAGATCCATTTCATTTTTAGTGGACAAGAGCAGTTCAAAAAAATATACTGGATATAAGTTTTTTAAATAAAAAATGTATAAAAAGAATGAAAAAATCAAATGACCCTTTTGAATGGAACATAAATTGTTGGCCACGTGGCTCAGCCAAAGCAGGCTCACGTGATGTAGACCAAAGATAACCATCATCATACATTTAGATCCGTGCGAACAAAGTCATGAACGGTAGTAATCATCTATTGGCCGGAGTATTTCCGTATTATCGCGTTAATACCAAACACCTCTTCTTCATATATAACAGCAGCAGATCCGAATGCGGCGGCCCAAAACAGAACCTCTGCCCATCGACCAT
Source organism: Platanthera guangdongensis (assembly GCA_039583875.1). NCBI lineage: Eukaryota > Viridiplantae > Streptophyta > Magnoliopsida > Asparagales > Orchidaceae > Platanthera > Platanthera guangdongensis. The sequence goes on from CM077157.1 coordinate 26,340,970, forward strand.
GGCCGTCACTCACGACGATCTCTCCCTCAGAAACAACCGAGCGGCCAACAACTCCAGCCGGCCGGCCCTCTCCCTCATGGTGATGTCGGTTCTCTGCGGCCTCGCCGGATTCATTTTTTGCATGGCCGGAGAGGCTTCCCGCTCAAAGGTAACGGATCCCCTGCACTCTGTTTTTCTCCCACTGGCCCAATCTTATCAATTTTGCTTCTGCGTTCTATCCCTTACAGGTGACATGGACGAGCCTGAACGTTCAGAACAGCAAGGGGCCCCGGTGCTCCTTCAGTGGCAGCGGGGCGGCGCCGTTTGGGTTTGCTGCGGCTGCATCGATCCTGTTCGTTGCAGCGTTTATCTTAGAGTGCTACGGTTACTTGCGCCCCGTCAGCAGATCCTTGCCGCCGGCAATTCGTGTGTTCGCTTGTATTAAAGTGTACGGTTTCAATTCTTACAATCGAATTTCATTCTTCAACTGAGGCTCTGTTTGGAGCGGCGTTTTGGACGTGGAGGGTCGCAGATTTTCAAAAGGCCGCGCCAAACAAAATTTTCTCTCATCCAGTGTAAATCGCCATTGCTCGAAATCACGCTAATTTTAGCGTTTTTGAGTCGCAAAAATATTTCGCGACTCAAATAGCGTGATTTCTCCCGCTGTTTTCTCCCCCGTCTCGCCCGATTTCGGCTATGCTTGACTCAGCTGCAGCGACTGTAAAAGCAGTGGTGGGAAGCAGTGGTGGCCTAATCAGTTGTTTTGCAGAGTGGTGTCAGAATCTGTGAAACTGTTGTATGAACAGCTTTTGCAGAGCTGTTTCAAACAGAAAAGCTGTTTAATCTGTTTGGCAAAACAGCTGTGCGGTGGACAGTTTATTTTCTTGAAGGTAAGCACAATAAACAAAAACATAAAGAGAACCGCTTAACTTAATACATTCTAAGTGCCCAATAACAAAATTTAAAAAACAAACTATTTTCAAAAGGATTATTTCAGTTCTGAAATCATAAACGTGCTCTGTCAAGCGGATGAAACGTATCCCTCGATCATCGAGCGTTAACTGCACATTAAGAATAAATATAATTACTGATCTTTTTATATACGTTAATAAATGTAAACATCATTATGGTGTATACCTGTGATACTCTGTGAGTTGATCTGCAATGTTGTCCCTAATATCGGTCATTTCTGCAGCTCACGTCCCCTCAAATGAGATTGGTATTGTGTTCAGATTTGAATCAATAGTTTTTCAACGATTGTTTGGTCGCAACTCATATGCCTCTGGATGAACAAAGATTTTGTTTCCGTGACATACATCAAACTCTGGGTCAACACTCGATGGATGTCTTCTAATAAAGTTGTGGAGGACATCGTTAGGACCACAACAACACACTGCTTCGAGAATTCAAAATGAGGTATTTTGCTAAGTATGAGCCACTTTTTCTTACATATACCAAATCTTCTCTCGATGACACTACGCAGCGATGAGTGTGTTTTATTAAATATTTTACGCCGTCCTTCAATTGGCCTATTTCCCCGAGCAAAATCTGGCAAATGATATCTCGTTTCCGGAAAACGTTTCAGGAGCCCCTTCATCAATGGATAACCAGCATTGACGAGATAATATTTCCATGTAGTAGTAAGAAAGGGTTTAAACATTTGAAGATATGATCAATAAATCAGCATAAGGTAAATGCTAGTGGTACATACCTTCTGGTGGAAATGGAAATTTACTTAGTGGATCTCGTACTGCACGATGGTATATGTATGTGTCATGTACATACCCCTCTCATCCAGGTACAACATATGTAAAACATATATTGAAGTCGCAAACGGCCATTACGTTTTTAGTTGTGCTGCCATGACGACCAATGTAAGAAACTTGATTTTCTACAGCTATCCGTGCATCAACATGTGTACCGTCAATTGCACCGGTACAATCTTTATAAAATGACATATCTATCATCATTTTGTATGTACGATGGAGTTGTATGGAATTGGGGATCAATTGGAGCAATGTTACGCATGGACAAACTTGTCAGAGCTTCGACACCGATCATAAACAATCGACTCAGTGTTGCTGTGGAATGTTGGAATCTTTCACCAGATTTTCTGAATGTTTCATTGTGGCCAAATATATAAATCGTTATTGTCAAAACCTCACTGGCATGTGTCCTTTGTGTTCCTCTTAAACCGTGATGTTGTTCCAACAATGCTAGCAAGTCAAAGAAAATGACATTCGTCATTCGGAACATATTGTGAAAACATCCAGGATATCCTTCAAATAATTCTCGAAGCCATTTATGTCCAGTTTGAGATGATGTCATGGACGGTGTTTTATCACAAAACAAAGTGACATAATCACTAATTAAACAGACAATGATGGTAACAAGTTTCACATATGCGGCGCAATTTTGTTGACGAGTTGCACAGTAATTCAACACTAACTCTTCATCATCGTCTATGTTCACTTGTCTATCATCATCTACACTTGACATTATAATGACCTATAAATATGACACAATATTCATTATAACAATGTAACAGATATCACTGCATAAGAGATAATAATGACCATAATTAAGTTTCCAACAAAATATTAGTGTCACGTAAATCACTGTATGAAATAAGCTTCAGACAATAAATAAGTTCTACATAGAAAATCATAAACAACATATAAGAGAAATCATATATGTGAATTCATGTAGTGAGACTTCAACCATTCCACCCTTTTTCTTCTGGAATACTCAGAATGTCACTCGATTCACTGGTGTTTGAAAATGAACCGTAGCAAAATGATACATCAATCGGTCCTCAAAGATTTCTGGGTACTTCTCCAGTTCTTGAATCGCCTCTCGCAGCAGATATACACTAGGGGGAATAATTGGTGCTGCAACGCACTGCATAACTGCTTCTGAGGAGGAAAACAACTTCTCCACATGTGCCAACATAACCTGTTTGGTCCCCATTTCATGTCTCTTTCCCTTTCGTTTTCGTTTTGAAGCTGCACCACTTTGAGAACTCTGCCCAGATGTAGCCGAGTCAAGATCTTCATTTGCAAAAATCTGTGTATTATTGTTCTCATTGATGTGATCTTCAGCTTCTTCAGATAAGGTGTCTGCCTGTGAAAAAATTCCAAAAAATTCTCCAGAAGAAGGCATCCATACGTTTTCTCCTGTCGCCACAACCAGACTAAATATTTTGTCTAGTTTTTCCTCTAGCTCGAACGCTATTCCACCAAAACGGAATTTCTTTCGCATTGAGAATCATCTACAAAATAAAACGAGCTTCAAAATAAATGCACATCTTAATTAGGTGTTCATTATTATAATAATAAAATTATATATAAAAAATCTAACCTCAATACGTTCTTTCCACCAATCATCAGACGCGTCAATTGTTCGTTTCGTGAGATTCCAACCAAGGCCGGTCTCACCTCTTTTGAGTTCACGCCATAATTTCCAATCACGCTTCAGTTGATCTCATTTATTTTTCATCTGTGCCCGACTGTACACCAAGCCCGTGCGCTCCTTGAAGTTTTTCACCAAATTGCCCCAGCCTTTCTTATTGAAATGGGTGGCAGGTCTGTTCCCTAAATCTATCTCTCGGATACAAAGATCGCAAAAAAGCAGAACATGCGATGTCTCCCAATTTGCAGAAATTTCACCTTCCTTTGATTTACCCATCTATGAGAAAATATTAAATTAATGCATAAACACACACCCACGCACACACGCACACACGCACGCACGCACGCACACACACACACACACACATAATATAAGAACATAGATCTGACACAAAATTGATAAAAATTTTCTGAATCAATTTTTCTGAATGCTACCAAAATAAAAGAAGCAAAATGGGCTCTTACCACTAAAATATCTTTTGCAATGTGATTGCTGTGAGATTATCAAACAGGGAAGGAGAGAAAAAAACTACCTGCAGTATGTATAAAACAATAAGATGATAAATGCATCCTACCAAAAGGGAGAAATCGTGAAAAAAATGAGATTAAGCAAACAAATTTTCAAATAGTAGGAACTCATCCTATCGAAATGGCAGAAATCGTGAAAAAAAAAACGAGAGCAAAAATCGTGAAAAAAATATGAGATCTGGAAAAATTCGGGAATAGCAGAAATGAGAAATAGGGTTTTGATCGGTACCTGAGAAGGAGGAGGCTCTACGGCGTGTAGGAGGACGGCGTTCACCGGAGAGAAGTGGAAAAGCAAGAGAACTGTACGCCGGAGGAGGTGGATCACCGGCGTGTGGAGGGACAACGTTCAACGGAGAGAAATTGAAAAGTAAAAGAAAGGTTCACCAGAGGAGATGAAACGCCTACTTGTAGGGAAGGAGGGCAACGAGTTCGTGGGAAAATCGCGGCTAGGGCTTGACGGGGGAGGAAACAGCGAGGGTTAGATTTTGAGATTTGTTGCGCGTTTCTCGACACTCTCACGATTCAGTCGAAATGAACCGTCTTAATTCAAAGTGAGTCGAGAGCGTAAACTATCATAGAGAAGATTAACAGTTGACAATGAGACTTTTTTATATGAAAAATCACGGGGCCGATTGACGTCGATCAATATGCACATTATTTCTCTGAGTGTTACAAACAGCATATTTCTCGAGGGTGACAGACCACCGCTTGTTACAATGAGTGTTCGGTAGAATTCGGAAGTGCGATCTTCTAGTCGCCTTCAAAGGTGATCTTTCAAGGGGTGAGAGATCTTCGAACGTCCGAAGTGAGATCTTGGAGTTGCATTTGAATGAGATTTTCGAAGATGAATGAGATCTTCAAAAGCCGAAGGAGATCTTCCAAACGAAAAGAGACCTTGAAGAGCTAAGGAGATTTTCGAGGGAAACTTCGAACACCGAAAAAAACTCTGAAGGATCTTTGAAGGAGCTCTCTCTGGTGCTAAAGACAATGTATCTTCAAATGAAGGTTCTAGACTCCTTTTTATCCTTTGAGAGGGGAAGTTTAGCAATTACTCCATTGTAACAATCATAATTACCGGACGGGCGAATCGAGATCGCCTATCTAAAGCACACTAACCATATTTCCTACGCATATGGCGGTTTTGCATCCCGAGCAATTCAGACAGGACTGGTAGCGACGACGATGATGACGACATGTTTGTCGCGAAATGTTTTTTCTAGGGAGCGAGGGGTTAATGCTGGGTTGTGTGTAAATGAAAAGAATATTAAAAGTAATGTGTTATTTGGTGTTATATATGTAGAGTTTATGGGCAGGATTAGTATTAATTGACTGTTTACTTGGGTGCAGGATATCAATTTTCATTTCTGAAATCCTACTAGCCGTACCCATGTACTTGGAGTCCAGACATTTGTATGATTGGACCAAACCAAGATTGACATGCTATAGAGTTATCCCCAGGCTCTTCACCGCGGCCGGACTTTTTGGCCTGACAAACGTCTTCCTCGGCATCGCTCTCTATGTTACCGCCCACATAACACATAGACTACTTCTAGAGGAGAACATGGGCCGCCGCCAGCATCCTCAGCCGTCCGCGCCATCCCTATAGTCGCGAGAGCTTATAAGAGCCGCCCGGCATCATCCGGAGAAACCTCCTTCATGAATAAAACCTCAATTAACATCTGCATAAGAATTCTCTGTGTTGTTCTAGTTCTTTGATTTCTTTAGAAATTTGATAATTTGTTCATTAAAAAGTAGTATCGTCGTCAGTGCCACCTTTTTAATATATTTTCTTCATGTTTTATTCTTTTATTTTAGGCTTCGTTTGGGAACTTAATTAAGGTGTGATTCATGCGATCAGTGTTGGGTTCGGGTTCTCTCCTAGATGGATAAGGCCCGCGGCGACGAACGCCGAGAGGTTCGTAGAAGTATGGATTGAGTCGTGCAGAATTTCGAGAATAATTAGCGGCTCAGATTCTGATTTGTCTAATTAAGTAAGCAATTATATATATTATATATATATTTTGGTTATATATATAAACATATATATATATATATATATATTTAGAGAGAGGGAGAGAGAGATAAAATAGGGAATTAAACTATCCTATTCTACCCTCTCAATGGCAGCAGCCCGCCTACCTATTAAAAAAAAAAAACTAAGTTTCCAGAGGATCGGCTGCTCACCCGGAGGAAAGAAAAAAGGCCGGCTGCTATTCACCTTGAAGAAGATCCGTGCAACTGGACAAAGCCATTCCTTCTCTTCTTCGCCTCTTCTCTCTTTTTCTCCGGATCGAGGTTTTCTCGCCGGCGATCTTGGACGGTATCGGAGCCGGAGCAAGCAACGGTGGTCGGTGGTCGTGAGGCCGCGTGGAGTCTGGCGTTGCGATTTGATTGGCGGCGATTGTCGCAAGAGCGGAGGCGCCAAGGACTCCTTTTGTGGAGCCGTTGCGGAGGCGGTGTTGGCGCCATATTTGTGTGGCGGGGCTGCGGTGCACGTGTGCGGGGGAGCGGTGTTGGCAGGGGCCGATTTGGGCGGAGCCGGAGCAGCATAGTTGGGCGGTGCCGGAGCGGCGTTGGCGGAGGCCGTTTTAGAGTGCGCATCTTGGCGCAAAGAACGGCGACGTGTTATTGTGGTCGCATTTGCGGCTAGCGGCGGTCAGCGCGAGGAGGCATCTTAGCCTCAAGTGGACTTTGGCGGCGAGGCATATGAGCCTCAAGCGGGGCAACCTACTGCCGGGTTGCGGACTGATCGGAGTGCGCCAACGACGTCGTGTGTCGACGTAGGCGGACAGCTTGACACAATATTGGAAGATCTTGGAAGACAGCAGAGGATTCAGAGAATCAGTTTGGAGCGAGTCCTGACTCGAACTTGGTCGTCTTTGTCGGTATACCTGTATTTTTCCTCTTGTCTTTATTTTGTGCAAGCTGTAGAATCCATCTGAGGATCGCGGGGAAAGCCATTGTATTGTTGAACATTATTTAGTGGCGGCTTTCCGGGTTGGACTCCGATCGTCCCGTGGTTTTTACCCTGATTTGGGGTTTTCCACGTATATACCTGTGTGTCTGTGATTGTGTTTGTTTTTGCATATTTCGCTGACGGTTTTGCAGGTATCTCAGCTCGCGTCCTCGCGTGCACTCAGGTCCGTGAGAACGTGTTTTCTCACAACAATCAGATCATAACCGCTTGACCGATGAAAATAAGTCCCTCCAAAGAGAACCTTAATTGAAAATAGTTATCATGTGATAATTAATTATTTTATAGATAAATTAAATTTTAATTCATTGAAGTGTGGGGATTCTAATAGAAAATTGCATTAACATTCTCTTATCAAATCTAATTATAGCATAACTAGAATTCTAATAATGTTATTTTGCACATTGAACTCAAAACAACGTGATAGGATTCCTCTAAAATTCTTTCGGATCAGGTCGACTTTATCAAAATCAAGGTCGCGGTGCGCACAGCGCGCTGATCACTCCCACGCGCGTTGGCAGCGTGCCGCGACCTTCTGCCGTCACCGCCGGCGAGCCATTCCAGACTGCCCTGGATGCATGCCGATTTTTTTTCAAAAATTGATGATCCAAATTATCATAATTATGGAACCTCGTTTGTCTCGAATACGGAGCCCTTCATCTACTAATTCTGAATGTTTATAAAAATTGTTCAACATGAAAGTTGTAAATCTCGACGAGATCTACAACTTTTATGTTGAACATTCTTTCTAAAAATATCATATACTAAGCCTATTTTCAAAAGGCACGGAACTCGAGCGGAACTCGCATAGTTCTGCACGGGTTCCACGCTTTTTAAAAATAGGTGTACTATATTGCATTTTTAGAAAAAGTGTTCAACATAAAAGTTGTACATCTCATCGAGATCTACAACTTTCATGTTGAACACTATTTCTAAAAATGTCATATACTAGAGATATTTTCAAAAGACGTGTGTTCCGTATTTTGGGCTGGTCGTCTTTTTAATTATTTTGCTGCACTGCCAATAAACGCCGACAACATTCCGAAAATTTAAGCCAAAATTCTTCGCCTCCGGCCTCCGCATTCCGCGATTCCTTCTTCGCCAAACTCTCCGCTCCGCCTAGGAATCCATGGATGCGACTGAAAAACCCTCTCAGAACTCTGCACCGCCGCTTCCGCCAAACTCCGACAGTCATCGGAGGGACTTCCTCCTCCATCTAGAGGCCTACCTCGCTCGCCGGGACGGCGTTGACAAGCTCCTCAAGATCTCCCGCTACGCCGCCAAAATCGCTCTCGCTTCCTCCCTCCCTCCCAAAACCCTTGCATCCCGCCTCAAGTCCTTCGAATCAAGCGTCGGCCTCAGCCGCAAGGCCTTTCGCCTTGGAAAATTCATCCAAGACGTCAATGCCCTCCGCGCTTCCGCCGGCCGACCCACCTCCGCCGTCGATCTCATTCTTTCTGCAGCCGCCTACGGCGGCGAGGGTGTCTATTACTTCCTCGAACAGCTCGTCTGGCTCTCCAAATCCGGGCTCCTCTCCTCTTCCCTTGCCCGAAAGTGCGAGAAGATCAGCGCGTGGGCGGAGTTGATCGGGTATGCAGGAAGCATCTCGCTTAAGGTTAAGGAAGTGGGGAAGATCCGTTCGATCATTGAAGGGAGGAAGAAGATCGCCGGATCAACGCATGGAGATGATGTTGAGATCAGGAAATTGTGGGATAAATTACTCCTTAAGCAGCTGTCACTTGTACAGGATCTATCCGACGGATTGATGGTTCTCGGAGATGTCTGGGATGGAAAAGGGCTGCTGACGGATCCCCTGTTGATGGCCTCGGCCGGGATGCTTTCGGCTTTGATCAGCACGCATAAGAATTGGATTTCTTGCTGAAAGGTATTGGCTTTTAACCGTGTTGCATCTTAAAACACCAAAAAGAAGCTAAATTTCGGATACAATCACTTGATTACTTGACATTTCTGCCGAGAAAATTTCATGTTCCATTTTCCATGATTTAGAGTTCAGAAGTTGGGGTTTTTGTTCATGGTACTTTTTCGAAATTCAGTAGGAATGGGTTTTATGGACCCAGTTTTTCACCTGTTTCAAAAATTCAGTAGAAATGGGTGAAGTTGTTAAGGTTTCATTGTTTTATTTCAAGCAGGATTTTTCTCTCCAGAGAATTAGCTGCTATGTCAAAAGCTTTCACCACAAATCTTTAAAATTGGCACTTTGCATCCCTCAATTACCGATTTCTAGCACGTTGCACACTCGGACTAAAATTTCAAGTGTATTTAGATCCGGGCAGCACCAAAAGTGCGCGTTCAAGGGTATTTAGATCGTGCAACACCAATAATCCGGGGTGCATAATATCAAAATAAACATTTTTGGTGATGCGCGGACCTAAATATTCTTGAAAATTTTAGGGTTTAGGTTGCAAAATGCCAGAAATCGACAATTGGGTGGTACAAAGTGCCAAACTCTCGTATTTCAGGAGTGCAAAGTGCCAAAAGCCCTTTCAATTTTCATATTCTAGTTTTCTTGTAAATCATAAAAGGAGGGGCTTTGACACTAAGGACCCTCCAATTACGAGGGTTTTGCACATTATATCATAAATATTTAATTTTGATATTTTTCAACCCCTAATGGTTTAACATTGACATTTTGCACTCTCCTAATTTAATATTTATGATGCAAAATGCCAATAATCAAGCCTTAGGGGGAGAAGGGGTTTAAAGTGCCAAAATTAAATATTTATGATGTAATGTACAGAAAAACTCCTAATTGAAGGATGCTTAGTGATGCAGGACGACACATATGGTTTGCGCGCCTGTCGGCTATTTAGAAAAACTCTAAATGCATGCGATGATTAAACTAATGCTGCAAAGATTTAGAGCGAAAACGTATATACTTTAGAAGAAGAGGAACTAGTTTTTTGTTAAGCACAAAATTACTATTTTGTTTAAAATGATTTTTCTTAAAAAAATGGTTCAATTCTGAATCCGGGGAAAGAGTTTTGCGACTTTCGTTCTATTTCTCTTGTTGTAGAAAAACGGAAATCGTGAACTCCAAATACGTTTTCGTTTGAAGTTTTCGGCGTAGCGTTCACTGATAAAATTCGGGCGAAAACCCAATAATGAATCTAAAATCCTAAGAGAAAATGTTGACACACGCAAAGTAAGAGGAAGAATCAAGTCACCAACTAAAAGAGGCATCTTTCTGTATTTGAAGTTGATGGAGATCCCGCGAGAAAATTCTCACCATCTTCGATCTCCTGCTCCGAGGTCGGCCCCTATCGCACACAGACACCACAAAGAAAATTCGTTCGCTCACACACAAGAAGGCCCCACGAAATCTCAATCATTCATCACTAACAACTCGTTATATTTATCTGTATCACCACATGGCTATGCACGCAGGCGTGCACATAACATTTAAACAGAGATTTGAAAAACAAACAAATTAAATTGAAAAATAATAAAATAAAAATGCGATAAAATATGTAAATGACTTAGGGCCTGCAGAGATCTAATCGGGTGCGACGTCAAACACATTTGTGTCGACCTGATCGGGGTTGGTCTCCACTAACTCTCCCCCTCTCGAACTCGCTCATCTCTGGTAAGTGCTCCGATCGGTAGTGCTGTAGAAGATCAGCACCCATGCGTGCTATTTCTTCGGCCAAGATCCAACTGGTCTCGGTCTCGGGATTGCCCTGCCAATGAACCAAGTATCTCTGAAAACCACCATCAATAGTGTTCAATGTCTCATCATCCAAGATCTGCTCGGGAACTAAGATCTGTCATGGAAGTCGGTAAACAGCTCTGAGAACTGGTATGGTAGCATCACCTGGTGTCTAGTGCTCAACCTGAAAATTGTAAGTGGAAACTGGCGGAACTGCAATGAACGTGTCAGTAGCTGAATGAATGTCGATCTGTCCTGAATATGACTCCTCAGTAGCTCTCACCAACCCAGAAGAATCAAATGGATGAAAAGACAAGGGAAAATCTAAAGACTCATGTGGATCGATAGTCGTGGAATAAAGTCAGATCGACTACGTTAATGTTGAAGTATTAGACCGGGCGGCCTTGCGGTCTTGTCTGGCAGTTTGGTGACCGAGCGGTCTGGCGGTCTCCTCTAGTGCTTGGAGACCGGGCGGTCTATCAGACTCTCAGTGCGGCCTGTTCTTATCCTGATGGAGGTGCCGTGCGGTTAACCCATCTGACTAACCGCGCGGCCTGTGCGGTCTCCTTTATTTCTAGCCGCTCTGCCCTGTAAATGTTTAGTCCCACATTGTTTGTTTATACTCTCTCATATCTCCTACATTCTATATAAGGGAGGTCATACCTTTGTAAATGATATCTTTTTTGGATAATAAAATTTCAATTATTCAAAAGTCTATCCGTTTGTTCTTTCTTATTCGCTACTTTCTACATGGTATCAGAGCATACGGTCGTTTCCTCCTGATTGTGTGCGTTCTCTGATTCTCGCGGCTTGTTTTCCGCTTTCCGCGACCTGTCTGCGGCTTGCCTTCTCTTCTGTCCGCTGCCCTGTTCGCGCGGCTTGTTTCTGTCCGCTGCCCTGTTCGCGCGGCTTGCTTCTCCTTGGTTCTCTTCTCCTGCTGCTATTCGTCGCCGCGGCCTGTTTCGTTGTCGCCGCGCTCCTGGTTCTTTCTTGCCTCTCCGACTTCCTAGTCGTTGCGGCCTGTTTCTGTTCGCCCGGCCTGCGACTTGTTGTCGTCGCTGCTTCTTGCCTCCTCTTCTCTTCTGTTCGCTCGGCCTTTTCAGTCCGCGCGACCTCTTCCCCGCTGTGCCTTTGACTGCTTTCTAGCCGCTTGTGTTCGCGCGGCTTCTTCCTTTTCTATCCGCTGCGGTTTCTTGCTGTGTTCTATGACTACTTCCGGTCTCACCACTACTCCTGCAGCTTCTTCTTCACCTCCTCCTTCGGGCAACCTTGACACCCTTTCTAAGCTTGTTGGCTCCAACTATCCCGATTGAAGCGTTTCTTTCACTTTTCTCATTCGTTCTCAACGCAAGCATCATCACCTCACCGATGACCCTCCTCCTCGTACCTCTCCTGAGTTTGATGACTGGGATGCGAGTGATGCTCTTGTCCGCACCTGGCTGGCCAACAGCCTTTCTGATGAGTGCCTTCCCGTCATTCGCCATGATGAGACGGTCAAGGCCGCCTGGCTTCACCTCGCTGCTCTCTATTCGAAGGGGGGCCAGACGTCCCGCATTTATACTCTCTATGTGGACCTCTTCGCCCGCCCTTCCATGTCTCCTGCTGCGGCTTATCAGCAGGTTCAGGCTCTTGGTGCTGAAATCCTCCAGAATCGCCCCTTCTCCGCGGACTTGGCCGAACAGCACAAACACTTCCAGGAACTCCTGGTTGTTTGTTATCTTATTCGTCTTCCCGATTCTTATGATATGATCCGCCAGCAGATCTTGGGTGAGACAGAATCTCCTACTTTGGATGCCACTGCGGCTCGCATTGCCGCTGTTACTTCGCTACTCCAGCGGCCTCTGTTGGCCTCCCCCCCTTCCCAGGACTCCTTTGCTCACCAAGCTCAGAGGGGGGGGGGGACTTAGTGGCCGCGGCCACTCCGGCGGACGGGGTTCATCCCGGTTCCTCTGCTCTCACTGTGGTCGTACCGGCCATTCTGTTGACCGCTGCTGGCAGAAACATCCTCATCTTCGCCCTTCCGGTGATGCTCCTTCTTCGGCCTCCGTCTCTTCTCGGCCGTCTGCCTCTGTGGCCACGACGTCAGGTAGTGCCCACGTCGTTACCCAAGGTAAATGACTGATTGACTCCGGTGCTACAAATCATATGACGGGCAACCCTCATTGCTTCTCCCGTCTTGAGACACATGATCGCTTACCCCCGGTTCGTGTGGCGGATGGTTCACCGTCCCCGGTTCATGGGACGGGCATGGTTCAACTCACCCCATCGCTTTGCTTGGAGGACACCCTCTATGTCCCGAAGTTCCCGTGGAATTTGTTATCAGTTACTACTTTATGCCGGCAACTTCAGTGCTCCGTCTTATTCACTCCCACTACTTGTTCTTTTCAGGACCCGATGATCCAGCGGACGATTGCTACTGGGACTGAGAGCGGCGGCCTCTACTTTCTCGACGATGTTTCCGCTCTGTCCGCCTACTCCTACTCCACAGATCTTCTTCAATGACACCTTCGCCTTGGACATCCTCCTCCTCGGATTCTTCGCCAGCTTCTGCCCCACTTACCTCCTACCAGTTCTCCGCTCAACTGTGATGCGTGTCAGCTTGACAAACATCATCGCTCCTCCTTCCCACCGAAGCAAGGCCGTGGCTCCTCTCGCCCGTTTGATCTTATTCATTCTGATGTATGTGGTCCTGCTCCTACCCACACTGTTGGTCGGGGCAGTTCTTATTTTGTCACTTTTATAGATGATTTTTTCCGCTGTATCTGGGTGTATCTGTTAAAAGATCGCTTTGAACTCTTTTCTGTTTGACAATCATTTTATTTTATGATTCAGACTCAATTTGCTATTTTTATTAAAGTTTTACGTTCTGATAATGCCAAGAAATATCTGAGTCATGAGTTCTCTTCTTTCTTTCACCAACATGGCCTGCTTCATCAAACGACTTGTGTTTACACCTCCCAGCAGAATGGGGTGACGGAGCGTAAAAACCGTCACCTGCTTGATGTTGCTCGTACTCTCATGACGCAGATGCACGTCCCTCGCTCCTACTGGGGCTACGCTGTGCTACTCGCCTGCTATCTCATCAATCGCCTTCCCTCCACCGTTCTCCACGGCCAGACCCCCTTCTCCATTCTCTACCCCCACAAGGCACCTTTTCCTCTCCCCCTCCGTGTCTTTGGCTGTACGGCCTTTGTTCACGCTCCCTCCGCTACCCGCGACAAGCTTTCCCCCCGTTCCACCAAGTGTGTCTTTTTGGGGTACTCTACCACTCAAAAAGGCTATTGCTGCTTTGACTCCCTTCTCCGCAAGCAGTTTGTCTCCGCGGATGTGACTTTTTTCGAGAATGCTTCCTATTTCTCTCCTATCTCTGCTCTTTCTTCTGATATCTCCGTTCCTTCCACGTCTCTCGACGTGTTCCCACCTCCGTCTCTTCCTCCACCGACTCCTTCCCAATCCGTCTCCCCATCCACCCCTCCACCCTCCTCTCCGCCGCCGTCTCTCTCTAGTCCCGGGCCAGCCTTCTCCGCCACGGACGCTCCGGTCGCTGACGCTCCCGTCGACCTGGATCTTCCTATTGCTCTTCGCAAAGGGGTGCGGACGTGTACTCAACACCCGCTTGCGGCAGTTGTTTCCTATGATCGGCTTTCTCCTTCTCGCAGGTGTTTTGCCTTGGCTATCTCTGCTACTTCTACTCACCGCACCTACCAGGAGGCTCTTGCTCTCCCTCATTGGAAGTCTGCCATGGATGAGTAGATGGCTACTCTTACTGAACGGGGTACCTGGACCCTTGTTCCTCCTCCCGTGGGCACTGATGTGGTTGGCTGTCGCTGGGTCTTCGTTGTGAAATTTCGCCCCGACGACACTGTGGATCGCTACAAGGCCCGACTGGTGGCCAAGGGCTTCACTCAGACTTACGACATTGATTTCTTTGATACCTTTTCTCCGGTTGCTCGCCTCAGCACCATCCGGGTTCTCCTTTCTGTGGCTGTTAACCGGGATTGGGCTATTTCCCAGCTTGATGTGAAGAATGCCTTTCTCTATGACGATCTTCAGGAGGACGTCTACATGGAGCAACCTCCTGGGTATGTTGCTCAGGGGGAGACACGCGTATGTCATTTGAAGAAGGCCATTTATGGCCTAAAGCAGAGCCCTCGGGCATGGTTCGACAAATTCAGTGGTATTGTGGCTACCATCGGCTTTAGAAGGAGTTCGGCCGATCACTCCTTATTCATTCGCAAAACGGCCTCGGGACTGGTGGTTTTGGCAGTATATGTGGATGATATTCTTCTTACTGGTGATGACCAAGATGGGGTGGACTTGACGAAGAAGCACCTCCGTCAGCACTTGGTCACGAAGGATATTGGCTCCCCGAAATACTTTTTGGGGATAGAAATCTCTCGGAAACCTGACTCGTTGGTTCTCTCCCAACGGAAGTATGCCCTTGATCTTCTACAAGAAGCAGGATTGATAGGTGCCAAACCGGCTCGGTTTCCCATGGCTATTGGAGAAGACAAAACGTGGACGGGTGACTCGCCTCTTCTATCTGATGTTACAAGGTACAGACGTTTGATAGACAAACTCATCTATCTCACGGTGACTAGACCCGACATCGCCTATGCTGTAGGCAAGGTCAGTCAGTTTATGCAAGCTCCCAGGGAGTGCCATCTTCAGTCTGCCCTGAAGATTTTAGAGTATATCAAAGCAGCACCAAACAAAGGGTTACTCTTTCAAAAGAATGGTCATCTGAGGGTTGATGCCTACTCAGATTCAAGTTACGCGGATGACAAAAACGATCGTAAATCCACATCAGGTTTTTGTACCTTTGTTGGAGGTAATCTTGTGAGTTGGAAGAGCAAGAAACAGTCCGTTGTCTCCAGATCCAGTGCAGAAGCAGAATACCGGAGTATGGCGTCAACCACGTGTGAGTTAAAATGGTTGCGGGCTCTCATGCTTGACCTGAGCGAGGTATATGACTATCCTCTCCCTATGTTCTGTGACAACAAGACCGCTATATACATATCCAGGAATCCGGTCTTCCATGAGAGAACAAAGCATATAGAGGTGGACTGTCACTTCATCCGGGAAGAGATTTTGAAGAAACAGATTTGTACTCCATTTGTCACCTCTGACAAGGAATTGACAGATATCTTCACCAAGCCGGTCTCTACTTCCTTCTTCCACATTTGTGATAAGCTGGGCATGATTGATATCTATGCTCCAGCTTGAGGGGAGTGTTGAAGTATTAGACCGAGCGGCCTTGCGGTCTTGTCTGACGGTTTGGTGAGCGAGCGGTCTGGCGGTCTCCTCTAGTGCTTGGAGACCGGGCGGTCTATCAGACTCTCAGTGCGGCCTGTTCTTATCCTGCTGGAGGTGCCGTGCGGTTAACCCATCTGACTAACCGCGCGGCCTGTGCGGTCTCCTTTATTTCTAGCCGCTCTGCCCTGTAAATGTTTAGTCCCACATTGTTTGTTTATACTCTCTCATATCTCCTCCATTCTATATAAGGGAGGTCATACCTTTGTAAATGATATCTTTTTTGGATAATAAAATTTCAATTATTCAAAAGTCTATCCGTTTGTTCTTTCTTATTCGCTACTTTCTACAGTTAAAAACCGGATTTGCTCCCCAAATGAAAGACATCTCAAGTTCATACGCATTTTGCCAAATCCGCTTTACTCCGCGAAAGGGTCAAGTTCTACGGTTTGTTAGTTTCTTTACAGTACCCGAGGGTACCATTTTGGATTTAGCCGAACCATCACCAAGTCATCCACCTTGAATCTTGTAGCTCTTTTATGCTTATTTGCTTTAGTTGTATATAAGTCATAAGTACTATGTAATTTCCGCTCAAATTCTTTATGCAAATCATGCAAATGTAAAAAATGAACTACTAGCACGTCTAACTTCACAAATCAGAGGTTTTTGATAATAAAAGCAACTCCTGAGGTAGGTACATGATCAGGAGGCTCGAAAGGTGGATCATAAAAGAATTCATCGTGGGGGCGATGAACAGTCAAGTGAGAATCAGAGACATCAATGATAAGATGTGTCAGCATTATGTGCGAACTGTCTCTGCAAGCGCGGGTGATTATGATATAATATCAACGAATCAGTAAGTGCACCCTCAAATTTGACTGAGTTACTAAAGGTAGATACATCCCAAATGTGCGGTGAACCCATATGTGGTTCATCTGAGGGTTCACCGGGAGGAGTATTATAAAATTCGTCATAAATGCATCGAGTACCGACGTAAGGTTCAAAAACATATGGAGTGCTCTCATCTAAATGATAATGCATGTAATGTTTGACAGTCGTGATAAATGTACTAAGAGAGTGTGAGGCATCATGAGGCTCGGTAGATGGGACATATGAAAACTCATTGCTAATACGATGGTCTTTAAAGTGATAACCATATTCACTGATAATAAGACACGACTCTCGAATGAGGGGAGCAGGTGGTACGTCTCATAACTCATCTACAGTGCGAGTGACCAGATGACTACTATCAAGCCCTACTATATGAATGTCACCCTCAAAATCCTCTCTCCGGAGCACTATCAACAGCAGGAGCGATAATGGAAAAGGTGTCCATATCTTAAAATTCATAAGTGTGTTACCCATATGAATCACATCCGCACAAGGACGAGGTGGCTCATCTGGAGGCTCAATATGAGGGTCATCAAAGAACCCATCAGTAGAGTGATGGTTCTCTAGAAGCAAACCATCAGAAGGGGTCGTGTTCCCAGAAAGGGAAGAGGTGACAACCTCGAGGTCACTACAAAGCTCTTGGCTCCTGATCGTGATGTGACTCGGTGCGCTATTGGGTGAAATGTGCGAAAAATCTACACTCAATAGAGAGCTAATAGACTTAAAATCGAGGGTAGGTTCACTAAGTGGAGCATACTCTCGTGGGGGTTGACTCCACACATCCTGTATTAGAATATCAGACAGGGTGGGTGAAATTTCCCTGATTTGGGAAGAGGAGTGCTCTCACCGACCCTTAATAATGGCAATGTGGGTGTGTATATCAACAATGTGTTGAAATTCGGCCACTATCATGTTCGTTTTTGGAACACTAGGAGAATCACTAAGTGTGATGTAATTTTGACGAGAGTGACCTCTATAGAATTTTTGAGGGTAATCGTATCGATAATCATATCGTGCTCGTGGTTGGACGTGAGTCTTACGAACGTGTGGTGGTGGTCGCACATATACAGACTCAGGTTCCTCATATAGTGAAGACGTGTAGTGTCGATGACTAGAGTGATACTGAACTCTATCATCATAATATTATATCGAAGGATCAATCGGATCCACTCTAGTGCGAGGAAAAGAACGATGACAATCATCATACTGATATTCTTCAGCATTAGGAGATCGTATCGGTGGATCAATACGTTCTCTGTAAGTGATGTACTGTGATCGAGGATAATCATCGAAGTATTGTAAAGATCTCCTTGATGCGTCTTTATGAGAATGAGTGTAAGTGTATTCATAATCGTCAAATAGAGGATTCCTCCTAAGTGTAGGTCTATTCACGTAGTGATGCGAAACATCGTGATGGGGTCGCACAGAATGCTCGTCTCGAATTGGATGTGACATTAAACTTTGAGGGGGTACTTCTAGACAATTCATCCTAACACTAAGATTTCAAATTTTTCTCTCATTTTGTAGACACTCTCGGTTAACGCTGTCATTTGATGGACAAAAGGTAGAAATCTCGGGGGTGGTTCATTCCCTTTATTTACCCGACTCGCTTGGCCACGTTCAACTTGACGCATCTCCGAGTTTACCTCGTGAGGGTGTTCAGGTGATAAATTGTGCTGTTGTGAACTCATATTCACTGACCTCCACTACGCAGATGCATGCAAAGAAGTAAAATGTAAATGTATGTTTATGAAAAAAAACTTTTTTTGTTGAAAAATTAAAATGCTATGCGGGTTTCTATTCTACGCAGGCTAGATTCCAAAACTTAGTAAAATTTCGGAACCTGACACTGTGATACCAAATTGATGCAGGATGGCGCGCTGTGTTTGCACGCCTGTCGGATATTTAGGGAAACCCTAAATGCATGCGATGATTAAACTAATGTTGTAAAGATTTATAGTGAAAATGCATATACTTTAGAAGAATTGCAACTAGATTTTTTGTAAAATGAGTTTTCTTAAAAAATGATTCAATTCTAATTCCGGGGAAGGATGTTTGCGACTTTCGTTCCGTTCCCCTTGTTGTAGCAAAATGGAAATCATGAACGTCAAATACGTTTTCGTTTGGAGTTTTCGACGTAGCGTTCGTTGACAAAATTCTGGTGAAAACCCAACAATGAATCTACAACATAAAAGAAAATGTAGACAGACGCAAATGAGAGGGAAGAATCAAGTTACTCACGGAAAGATGCGTCTTTCCGTATTCGAAGTCGATGGCGATCCCGCAAGGAACTTCTCGTCACCTTCGATCTCCCCCTCTGTGATCGGCCGCTATCGCACACGGGCACCATGGGAAAAATTCGCTCACTCACACACAAGAAGACCCCACTAAATATCAATCATTTATCACTAACAGCTCGCTATATTTATTTGTATCACCAACCATTCCTACTACACTATGGTGGTTCCAGTGGGGTTAGTAAAGCATTAAACCAGATCAACTTTCAATAACTCCAAACAGGAAATCACCTCCAGGTCTTCAACACCAACAGAACTCCACAAAAGACAATCGAAGTAATTAGCATCAACTATTTCCCAAACTCCTACAACAACCCTCACAAGGGAAAAAAATAAACAGAGCAATCCCAAACTTTTTTAATCAACCGAACTACCACAGGAACATGAAATGTTCTGTTCACCATCTTCTCTATGGAAGGCAAGCAACGGCTTTTAACTAGCGAACGAAAACAAGAAACAAACACAATCTAAGTTTTCCCAATTTCTTAGAATCAAAAACGATTCTCAAGCATTCAACAATACATTCATCAACATCCAAACAATTACAGGGAACCCCTTTTTAGGGTTTCAAAAAAAGTAAATAACCCCCACGAGGCCTGGCGGTTGCAGGAACGAGCGGCCATGACAGAACTAAACGGGGCGCGGAGTTGAAACCGCGGGGAGAGGTCGTCGTGCTCTTTGATCGCACTTGACATGGCTGGATTGTGGGCGGCGTCGTGCGGGATCCTCTCCGGTTGCCGTGTTTATTTTGTGGAAGAAATCGCACCCGCTGGATCGTGAGGAGGAGGCGCAACGCGTGCTGCGGAAGAGGTGCGACCTTACCCTGCCCTAAACTTGCGGGAAGATAGACAGTGCAGGGCCGGCTGGATTTGGATACTGAACGGAGATTTGCAAAACAAACAAATTAAATTGCAAAATAATAAAATTAAAATGTGATAAAATATGTAAATGACTTAGGGATTGGTCTCCACTACTTATTACCCATAAATCCTATAATCTAAAAACTTTTGTTTGGGAAGAATTAGGACATTTGGCCACTTGGGCCCTTGTCTCACGTATGTTTGTCTTTTCTTTCTCAATCTTGTCTTCAGCGTTAACTAAAGGGTATTGTTGAGCACTGATCATGTTTGAATATCTGTAAATTTTTATTCTCCCCAGCTTGCAACAAAATGGAAATTTGTATGGCAGATCAATACAAGAAATAAAATAAAAATAAAAACGGCAAATAGGAATTCATTCAACATGATAACTAGGTGCATCTTGAAGAAAATCATGTTGTATTTGCATTAGGCCACAAAGATATCTTTTTAACTTAGGATCTTTTAGATATTTTAACACACTCTTACTATTGGAATCAAGAAAATTGGTCCCAGTTGTTAGGATCAAGTTAGTGACCAAAGGTTACTTGCTTAGTGGTCGATCCACATGAGACCCGGCGAGAAGAAACTAGCGAGCACAAAGAACAGCTCCGGACTGCCTACAAACAACACCCGCGTGTTGCAGCGAGGATGTCCCGCCATACATCCAGAAGTCTATAGGAACTTCCCCTCCTAAAGACATTGCTGATCTCGACACAAGGGAGATGAACACTGAACTCGCCCACCATGGGGGGGGGGGTGGGTGAAGGTCCCTTCTACTTCTTTCCCCGAGGTTCTATTTATAGGCAAATTCAAGAGGGAGGAAGATATGGTCTGCAAATAGCTGCTCTCACCTTAACCAAAGTTCTATTCCCAGTCGCAGACGGGGTGCGAGCACTCTCCTCGAGGCTGCCGAGTACTCCTGCAGAGTACTCTCCTGGTGGTTGCCGAGTATTCCCGCCGAGTACTCCCGACGAGTACTGCCGAGTACTCTCTTGTAGTGTTTTCCTTAGACATTTTCGATCTCGACGAACTACGAGTTATACACTCACCATTCATGGAACCTTGTTTTCATTCCTTTTGTAAAATGAAGATCAGTGGTCGGAACTGCAGGAATTTCAATATATTTTTAAATAAAAAAAATGGAGAAACCTCCCTAACCACTCTCATAAGCTGAACACAGGTTCTTCTGTAGAGCAACTTCTTCCTGTGTTCTAGATAAATCAGATAACCTTTCATTTTCATGTATGCAAGCTGTGAAATCAAACATGTATTTAGCTTGAAAACTTATTGAAAATGTCTGGCAAAGAAATTTAGTAGATGACCCTTCAACTGATTACTCATTTTGAGAAAGTATATAATAGTTGACTGGGTCGGGGATGAAGGAACCTTGGAAATCATTCCACCGGAAGGTGCACATGTCAAACTGGACAATTGTAAACTTTTTATAGTAGTTGCACATGTCAAAGTGGACAATTGTAAACTTTTTATAGGAGTCTTTTATCTTGAGGCCCGTCCGACTGGTCAAACTCAAAGCAATCTCCCGACAGCGTTCTGGGCTACCCCCGCCATCTCATGATTGATGGCGACGAAGTCCGCCTCCCGGACTCGTATTCGGAGGTCCTCTAGAACCACAAGTGAAGTCGGACGAAGTGACCTTTTTGACTAACATTACCCTCCACTTCCGCCGCCATTTTCGCCGGAAGCAGCGGCTGAGAGAAAGCAGTGGAAAAGTGAGTTAAAGAGATAACTTAGGTGACGTTTGGTTGGGCTGATGGCCTGTGGCGCGGTGGAAACGCAACGACATTTTGGGAATAAGCTGCATTTGGCGCGGCTTATTTTGAAAACAACTTAATTTAGATAAGTTGATTATAGTTGAACTTCCCGCCGCAGAAAATTCCCACGGTCCGACCGCAGCTGTTTAGCTTTTTGCTTCTCCCGCGCGACGATCTTCTCCCGCGCGATTATCTTCTCCTACGCCACGATCTTCTCCATCTGCTCTCCGGACATCGCCACAATCTTCGCCTGCGCGACGATCTTCTCCCACACGACGATCTTCTCCAGCGCGACGATCTTCTCCAGCCTCTGTCCACCGCTGCTCCCGCAGACACTCCGCCGCTTCTTCTTCTTCTTCTTCTGGGACTCTTCTGTTGCTAGCACTGAGGCTTCTTTTGATGCTTGAATTGGGTATTCTTATGTTGCTGGAACTTCTGATGGCATTTCTTCTAGGAGTTCTTCATGAGGGGTGGTAGTATCCTGATGGTTCTAGGAGTTCTTCATGAGGGGAGGTAGTATCCTGATGGCCACCCTCTGTGGTAAGCACAGGAGCAAGTGCTTTGGACGGAGTTGAGACGAGAGAAGGAATGAGATAAGGAATGGGAGAAGGAATTGGGAGTTAATTTTTTGTTAATTACATTTTAGTTAATTTTTTTTTTATTTTTTGTTAATTTTTTGTTAATTTTCAATGCATACTAGCATTTGACATGATTAGTAAGAAAATCATTATCTTGTGTGGTTGGTGATTATGATTTATTAGGAAAAATTTTTTCCCTCAAAACTCTGTTTTGTATCCAAACAAATTTTCAAAAACTCTGTTTTGTAAATTCTGTTTCACCCAAACAGTTTTTTAACAAAACTCTGTTTTTCAAAATCAACACTTTTTCTATCAGCAACAGTTCATCAGCAGCTTTCCATCAGCAACAGCCCAACCAAACAGAGACTTAGTCATCTGGCACCACAGTTGGGAGAAGCATGCTGGGAGGGGGCGTGAGGGGTTGCGGGCGGGAGAAGCACTCTGGCAGATCGATCTGCATATAGCAAATTTTTAAGGTGTTTTAAGAGTCATTCTCTCCATTAATTTAAAAAAAGTGTCCCTCGGATAACCCAATGTGATCTGTGTTTATTAAGTCCCCCAATAAAAGGATGGATAGTCTTGAGAGGAGACTGTATTAAGGATGATCTAAATGCTTGTGCTTGGGTGGTAAATTGTGTATTTTAACTGACATCTATGCGTCTTTGTTCCTATCCTTTATATTCTATGCTTAGTAGAATATCTGACCGGGACAAATTATCGGAGTTCATGTAGTAGAGTATCTTTATATTTTACGCTTGATTTTCAATAAAAGTGATAGTTTTTCTATCAGAGTGATAGAAAACGATCACTTTTAAAATCAATCGTTTTTAAAAATGATCTTTTTTCAATTCAAACTAGAGAAGAACCATTACAAGTAAAGACTAAAGATCGTAAATATATATATTTTAAAAATAATGGTTTTAATATTTGTTCTTGTAAAATGATTATTTTTAATGATGGTGCATGCTCTTTTGATTACAAAAAAGATACCGTTCTTTTGATTTAAAATCACGCAAAATCTACCAAAATGGCTATTTGGATTCCGTTGAAGTTCCGCTAACGAGGAGTACTCGGGTTCAGAAACCAAGCTGACGACACAGCTTTGGGGGCGCGTGAGGGGGCGGTTCGGGCTCATGTGTGACCGAATTTTGTTTGGATTTTGTTTTGAGTCAACTGGTGATGGATTTTGTGTGGGCTGTGAGTTTGTGTTTGTGTTTGGGGTTTTGGTTTGTTTTTGTTTTGTCAGGTTTGTATGGGCTTTGGCCCAAGAGTATTGCTTACATGTTTAAAGCTATTTTTGCCCTAAATTGTCACATGTTAGTCGAAATATGCTCATCATGCTCATCGATTAGTGTTAAGCCTCCCGACGAGGCTAGGCTATTCGGGCAACATTACCAGCGGCGGCAACGGCGCGTGCAAGGCAACAACGGGGCTGAACCAATGGGTTCAGCCCCCTCTTCTTAAACAAATCGGCTCAAGGGGGCTGAACCACATTTGGTTCAGCCCCATGGGGGCCGGCCGGCCCCCTTGGTTGGCCGGCCTAGGGTCCCGGGTTATATATACCCGGACCCCTCTCTTTTGGAGGCATGCAAGAATTAACCAAGGTATTTCTCCCTTCCCTCTCATTTCAACCCTAGCATCTATCTTCTTCCTCTAGATCTTCTTCTTCCTTAGTTCGCGCATAACATTTGGTATCAGAGGATTCCTTCCTCCGTCATGGTGAATACACGCTCGCAAGAGGAGAATGACCGCTTGGAAACCCTAGAGGAGAATTTGATGGGGCTTACCGATTCGGTAGCCGCCATCGAAGAAAATGTCAAAACGTCCACTCAAAGGTTGGAAGAGCGGATCGACGACCGCTTGAACGATATCATGACGCTATTAGCGCAAAATTTGAAGGGCAAGGCGGTGGCAGAGGAGGAACCGGGCGGATCTACCGGGAATAGGCCGGAAATGCTTGAACTTGGCGGATCGGGTGCGGGAAGTGCTGGATCGGGAGCGGCTGGCGTCGGAATCGCTGCTGTGAGCCAGACGGGGGTTGGATCGGGTGCGGCGTACCACGGAGGGGCCGGATCGGCCTGGGGCGGCGTCGGGTTGCCCGGATCGGCTTCCGCGCACACGCAGGGGCCCGGATAGGCGGGTGTTGCCGCTGGCTGGGCTGGATCGGGGGTGGCGAGCATGCCGGGGGTCGGGTTTGTCCCGGCGGGTTACAGTGGAGCGGGGAATGTAGCAGGAGGCTCCGGAGGGGTCGGATGGGCATCAGCGGCCCCTGTGGGGCTCGGATCGGGGCTGGCGAGTCATCAGGGCGCCGGATTTGGGCAGGGTGGCTTCGGCATGGCTGGAGGGGGCTTCGGAGTGGCTGGACCCCCCGGGGCAAGCACGGGGAGGGCCGGATTTGGGCCGGCAGGCCTGGACATGGCCGCCAGGGGTGGCGGCTACGCAACTAGTGCTGACGGGCGGGCCGGGACTTTTACCGAGCACGCTCCTTGGAGGCAAGGTGGGGATGGGTTGTTACCCCCACCGGCAGGAAGAGGGCAACCACCAGGCTTTGGAAGAGGGGTGCAGTGGGGAGAAGGGGGGCCCTTCCGTCATGGGGCCCCAGTGGCGGGGGAACGCGGCCAAAGGCCGTACATGGCTCCCAAGTTGACTCGGATGAATTTCCCTCGGTACAGTGGGGGCGACGCGTTGGAGTGGGTACAGAAAGCTGAGTTATTTTTCAACTATCAGGAGGTGCCAGAGGCTCAGTGGGTGCAGCTAGCGTCCTTCCATCTGGAGGATGACGTGTTCCAGTGGACACAGTGGTTCTTCCGGGGACGGGAGTATGTTCCGTGGGAGGAATTTGTGGAGGGCTTCACGGCTCGATTTGGACCTTTGGAGTTTGAAGACTTTGAGGCGCTTTTACAGAAGCTACGACAGAAGGGTACCGTGATGGAGTACAGGACGGAGTTTGAGAAGTTGGCCAACAGGGTTCAGTGGGAAGAAAAGACACTCCTCAGCTGTTTTGTATCAGGACTGAAGGATCACTTACGCGATGAGGTTCATGCCTACATGCCCCGTAGTCTGAACCACGCGATCAGCTTGGCGCGCATTCAAGAGGAAAAGTTGAATAGGCAGCGAGCCCGCAGTCTGGCAAGGCACACTACTACACCGGCCGCAGCCAGGAGAGAGACTCCAGTGACCGGCCGACCGACAGTGACACGGTTGTCTTGGAACGAGTTACAGGCACGGAAGGAGAAGGGCCTTTGCTTTAACTGTGATGAGAAATTTACGCCAGGACACAAGTGTCAGAAGGTCCAAGTCTTTATGTTACATCAGGAGGAGCAGCTTGAGGGGGACGAGTTTCCGGAGGAGGATTTGGAGCCTGAGGGGGGGGGGGGACTTCGATTTGACGGAGTTGGGTGTGTCCCTTCATGCCATGGAAGGGTGCAATCCACCTCCGCTTACTATGCGGCTGGCAGGGAGGATTCGGCAGGAGAGGGTGACCATCCTGGTGGACAGTGGGAGTACTCATAATTTTATTCATCCCGATGTGGCACAAAGGGTGGGGCACGTGATTGACGCATGAGCGGCGTTCCAGGTTATGGTTGCAGACGGTAGCAAACTACAGTGCCAGGGGGTGTTGAAGGCGATGGAGCTTCAGATGCAGGGTTATGTGGGGTGCACGGATGTCTATCTCTTACCGATCCGGGGTTCAGATATGGTGCTTGGAGTGCAGTGGCTACAGCAGTTGAGGAGGGTGACTTTTGATTGGGACCAGATGACGATGGAATTCTCGCAAGGGAGCCGCCAGTTCTGTTTGAAAGTGCTCCGATCTTCTCCGGTCAAAGAGATCTCCATTCGCAGCTTACAGCAGCTTCAGGAGTCCGCTAGTCTGATGACGGTTCTGTTGGGGGTGAGGTCTGGCGAGGATAGACCGACGGAGGTTCCTGACCAGATGCGAGCGTTAGTGGAGGAGTATGATGACATTTTCCAGGAGCCGGGGACGCTTCCACCGTCACGGTTCCGTGATCACCAGATTGTGCTACAGACGGGGGCGGAGCCGCCCAACACTCGTCCTTACAGGTACCCCCACATGCAGAAGGCAGAGATCGAGCGTAGTGTGAAGGAAATGCTTGAGGCCGGCATTATACGGCCTAGTACCAGTTCCTTCTCAGCACCGATTATTCTAGTTAAAAAGAAGGACGGATCGTGGCGTTTCTGCGTAGATTACCGTGCCTTAAACAATGTCACCGTGAAGGATAAGTTTCCGATTCCCGTGATTGAGGAGCTGTTGGATGAGTTGAGTGGGGCGACTAGATTCACGAAGCTGGATTTGCGATCCGGCTATTATCAGATTCTTATGAAGGAGGAGGACGTGCATAAAACGGCGTTCAGGACTCATGACGGCCACTACGAGTTCTTAGTGATGGCGAATGGCTTGACGGGGGGACCGTCTACCTTTCAGGCCAATATGAATGAGATTTTTCGCCCATTCCTGCGACACTTCGTCTTGATCTTCTTTGATGACATTCTGATCTACAACGCTACTTGGGAGGATCATTTACGTCATGTGGCTCAGGTCTTCTCTACTCTTCGGCAAAATAAACTCTATGCTAAGAAGTCCAAGTGTTCTTTTGGACAACAGGAGGTGGAGTACTTGGGGCATCTAGTTTCCGCGGAAGGGGTGAAAGCCGACCCACGGAAGATCGAGAGTATGCTTTCGTGGCCCCGACCTCTGACCATCCGGGCGCTGCGGGGGTTCTTGGGCCTCACTGGGTACTACCGGCGTTTCGTACGGGATTATGGGAAGATTGCACGGCCACTTACGCAACTGCTACAGAAGGATGCTTTCTCGTGGCAGGATGAGGCCGAGACCGCCTTTCAGGCGTTGAAGAGGGCGATGACGACGACTCCAGTGCTGGCACTCCCTGATTTCACTAAGGAGTTTGTGGTCGAAACGGATGCTTCCGGCGTGGGAATGGGAGCAGTCTTGATGCAGGAGGGGCGGCCGATTGCTTTCTACAGTAAGGCCTTGGCTCCACGGACACTGGGCCTATCGGTGTATGAAAAGGAGATGCTCGCGGTTATTCATGCGGTGGCCTTATGGCGGCCATACCTACTGGGACATCGTTTTAAAATACGGACGGATCATCAGAGCTTGAGGCACTTTCTCGACCAGCGGATTTCTTCCCCTCTTCAACAGAAGTGGGTCACCAAGTTGTTGGGATATGATTATGAGATCGAGTATCGGCCGGGGAAGGACAATCGGGTGGCTGACGCCCTCTCGCGCTTACCAGAGGGGGCCTTGGCACACATTTCGATGCCACAGTTGGAGTCGCTGGATGAGATTCAGGAGGAGGTTGCAGCGTGATCCCGAGTTACGGGTTATTGTGGAGAACCTGCGGCAAGCTCGTGAGGTAACCCCAGGTTATCACTTACAAAATGACCGGCTCTATTATCAGGGACGGGTGGTCATCCCTTGGCAGTCAGCTTGGAGGACGGTGATGATGCATGAGTTCCATTCGTCGCCGACGGGCGGTCACGCGGGTATTTCTCGCACTCTCCAGCGGGCCCGGGCCAATGTATTTTGGAAGGGGATGCGCCGTGACATTCAGGAGTTTGTTCAGAAATGTGATGTCTGCCAACGGCAGAAGTATGAGACTACTTCTCCAGCCGGGCTACTCACCCCCTTGGAGATTCCGCATCAAATCTGGGACACGGTTTCTATGGACTTCATTGATGGGCTGCCCAAGTCGCAGGGTAAAACAGTTATCTTAGTGGTGGTGGACAAGTTGTCCAAGTATGTGCACTTCCTTGCTCTGAGCCACCCTTACACAGGGGAGTCTGTGGCGGCTTTATTTGTTCGGGAGATTGTTCGATTGCATGAGATCCCTCGGGCGATAATCTCCGATCGGGTCCCTACTTTCGTTGGCCGATTTTGGACGAAATTCTTCCGCTTGCAGGGGACTTCCTTGCGTTTCAGCACGGACTCACCATCCCCAGACCGATGGACAGACGGAAGTCTTGAATCGGGGCGTGGAAACTTACCTTCGTTGCTTTGTCATGGATGAGCCGAGGACATGGGCCAGTTGGTTACATTGGGCGGAGTACTGCTTCAACACGTCGTATCACTCCGCTAGCAAGCTCACCCTCTTTGAGGTCGTCTATGGACGGCCACCTCCCTCCTTCAGCAGTTATGAGTCAGGCGGTACCGCGGTGGCAGCAGTTGATCGAGCCCTCCTTGATCGTGATCGGACCCTCGCCACCCTGCGCGAGAATCTTCGGGCGGCGCAGGATCGTATGAAGGCACAGGCAGATCGACATCGGACGGAACGGGAGTTCCAGGTGGGGGACGAGGTTTTCCTCAAACTTCGCCCTTACCGGCAGTTGTCTGTGGCGCAGAGGACAAATCAGAAGCTGGCACCCCGCTACTATGGTCCATTTCGGATCACGCGCCGGGTCGGGCCAGTTGTGTATACCTTGGCATTGCCCGAAGGCTCACGGATTCATCCTACCTTTCATGTCTCCTTGTTGAAGCGTAAGCTGGGTGAGGCGGTTCCGGTCTTTCCCGTCCTGCCCGAGGCTACTTCCGGAGGCGAGCTTCGCCCCCTACCGGCGGAGGTACTCTTGATCAAGTGGCGACGTCGGGGCACAGTGTACTGTCCGGAGCTGTTAATTAAATGGAAGGATCTCTCCGCGGAGCACAATACGTGGGTGGACTTGCTGGAGTTCCGGGAGCTTTACCCCGATTTCCCACTTGAGGACAAGCTGGCTTTTGATGGGGAAGGGAATGTTAAGCCTCCCGACGAGGCTAGGCTATTCGGGCAACATTACCAGCGGCGGCAACGGCGCGTGCAAGGCAACAACGGGGCTGAACCAATGGGTTCAGCCCCCTCTTCTTAAACAAATCGGCTCAAGGGGGCTGAACCACATTTGGTTCAGCCCCATGGGGGCCGGCCGGCCCCCTTGGTTGGCCGGCCTAGGGTCCCGGGTTATATATACCCGGACCCCTCTCTTTTGGAGGCATGCAAGAATTAACCAAGGTATTTCTCCCTTCCCTCTCATTTCAACCCTAGCATCTATCTTCTTCCTCTAGATCTTCTTCTTCCTTAGTTCGCGCATAACAATTAGCCAGCATTTAGGTTTTTTTATTAAAAAAGTTGCTCTTCATTCAAGATATTTTCCCCCTATGCTTCAACAATGTAACTTTGTTTTCTCTTCATCAATTATTGCAGGTTATGAACTCAAATATCGACACGCCGAGTCTTCAAAAGATCTCCAGGTCTTCATTTCAATTTTGGTAGTTAAAGAAAAAGTTCTAATGATCAACTCATTCTTTATATCATTCCACTCTATAAATTGAGGTTTGCACCATTTGGCATATATTATAATAATTAGTGTGAAACAACCATGAGTCTTCTTCCTGATTTTGGGAAAAAAAAACCAAAGCAAGAGACACATTCTGCTGTTATTTGTCTAAGGTTCGTCGTAAGCCCAATTGGTTTCTTTCGTCTATGTAAATGATTAGTTCAAACCAGGATCAAAGGTATAGTTTTTCCAGAATAATAATTTATGTACCATAGCAATGGTATTTTAAAATTAATTTTGAGATGTAAAATAGAATTCTTTTCACAATCACTCTAAGGTACAAGACAAATGTGTGCACTTGGATTATGATAGGAGTCAATGGTTACTATTCGACAAGGCATCTCTGTTATGTGTCTCCACTACCTGGTTTCGGTTATGTTGTGCATATTTCATTATAGTCTTTATGTATTTAATTTCGAGTTGTAGGAGTCGAGTCGAAGTTACGGATCATTAGTCTTAATGTTTTAATGTCTTGTGAATCTCTTGTATATTGAGTTTATTTTTGTCCATGCCATTGTGAGTTGTATATGTAGGGACCTTTGGACTCATGTAAGAGGAACCAATGAATAAATGAAGTCTATTTTCATTCCTTTTGAAGAGATTATGGTAGTTCTCTCCTCCCGAGCACATTCTGCTTAGACAGCCATTTTTTCTGCTCCATAGTATTATTGATGGGGAACGGGCCCGCCCGTTGATCGTATTGCCGATCCGACTCTGCGGTTGCGTCCGGAGGGTCGCCGCGAGTCGAAATGATATATTAGTTTATATATTTTGAGTATATTTTCATGGGTTTGATGCAGTCCCCATCCGGGCAATTTTGGATCATTGGATATGATGGAGTTTATTATAAATAGGAGCATTAGGGCAGCAGCCAGGGGATCGAGATTTTGGGAAAGAAAAGCCGCCCGCTTCGGTTTCGCCCGATCTCTTCGGTCACGCCGCCGGTGCCGACTCCGGTGGCTCCTCTTCGTGCCGACGCCAAGGGTCTCTTCCGCCTTCATCTCCATCAGCCCTCCTTGGTGCCGACTCCAAGTACGGCTTGTATCTCCAGCCCGCCCGCACCGCTCCCGCAGCCACCGACGTTGTCTCCTCCAGCCGCAGCAGCCGCCCGCAGCCTCCTCCAGCCATCCCGCCGCCTTGTTCCTGCTGGAATCCCGCATCTAGCCCGCCGCCGTCGTCTCCTTGCAGATCCGGCCGGCCGCCGGCCCCTCTCTGCTCCCGCAGCCACCGGCGACAGCAGCTCCAGGGCCGTCGGCTTCCTCCCTGCTGCATTCCTGCAGCCGGCCAGCCGCCGACCACCTCCGACGGCTCTTCCCTGCTGATGAAGTCTATTCAGTTGCATGCAGCCCAACAAATGCACCTTTGGTAGCTACAGGAGGTAAAGGTAACAAAGGATTTATATGGAAGATTGACTCACAAGATTCAGGTTTAGAGCTTCAAGATCTTGTAGACACAGTTTCTACCTTATCCTTCAGTTTTGATTGGGTAATTCAAATATGGGATTTATTTTGACCTCAAGTTTTCTTTCTTTAATTATTTTTCTGTGTTGAACCCTAACGCTCTTGGTCCTGCATCAAATTGGTATCAGAGGGAGCTGAAAAGTTTTCTCAAACTTTTCAATCCTTCTCCTTTTCTGGAAAATAGTTTGCATACACCCATGACGCTTCCTTGTTATTACGATTCCGACGATTCGGACGATTTTGAATCATATGTTTTTCCACCTCCCTGCTATTCCAATGTTCATTCCTCTCGTGAGGCATCTTACTCACATAAATCTTCATATGCCTCCTCCATTGCATACCCCTCCTATGAATCGAGGCGAGTCTCTCGTCAAGCCTACGATCCATATTCCCCTTCTTCCACCACTTATTCCCATGAATCGAGGCGAGTCCCCTCCCATGCCTACGATTCATATTCTCCTTCATCTACTACATATCCTTCAGTCCGCCATTCCTCCTACTCGTATGATCTTCCGTCACCTTCCCTAAGAAAGAGACATTGAGTTGAGCTTGATAGAAACAAACAAGCTAGAGTGGAAGAGAGTAAGCAGAGGAGGGAAAGGGAAGAGAAAGAAGACGCCATTTGGGCAGGTTATATGAAGAATTGGCATGAGAATGATGCTAAGGAGATTTTAGAGCAGCGACGTAGAAGAGCAGCAGTCTTGATACAGTCTCACATCTGCGGGTTTATTCAGCGCCGATCCCTCAAGAAGATGACCAAAACAGTTCTCGTGATTCAGTCACGCATGAGAGGATTATTACAGAGAAAGTGGTACCAGACAGTGCAACGAGCTACTCTTATCGTTCAGAGATTTGCCCGCCAGTGGATTGAGCGCAGAAGGACATTCAGTCTGATGGTGGTAGTACCGCCCTATGATCCTTCGCGACATATGCTCACTTTTATGGACTTGTCGCAGTGGTTTGATCAGTCGTCTCTCAGCTCGGCTAGGGACCCTTTTCTGATGTTCGATAATGCCCCGGAGGGTAAATCAGTTGGTTGGGATATGAGCCCAGACTGGGTAGGACATGGTGATGACTTGTTGCAGTTTGATCAGATTGATTGGGACCCAAGATTAAAGAGAGCCGCCCCCTTTCCAGTTGCTACAGTTTTCCGTCAGATTCTGAGATTGAGGCCGCCGCCCAAGCCTCCCAAAGGCAGCGATTATATTAATGGCAGCATCGCGAGACCAGCATCTGGGACTGGACGTTTTGATCTGATGATTGGTGACAGTGGGAAACAGTGCAGACCACCCGCGAAGCCTCCCTGGAATCCCTAAAGATTTGAGGGCAAATCTTCTCCAACAAGGGGAGAATGATGGGGAACGGGCCCGCCCGTTGATCGTATTGCCAATCCGACTCCGCGGTTGCGTCCGGAGGGTCGCCGCGAGTCGAAATGATATATTAGTTTATATATTTTGAGTATATTTTCATGGGTTTGATGCAGTCCCCATCCGGGCAATTCTGGACCATTGGATATGATGGGGTTTATTATAAATAGGAGCATTAGGGCAGCAGCCAGGGGATCAAGATTTTGGGAAAGAAAAGCCGCCCGCTTCGGTTTCGTCCGATCTCTTCGGTCACGCCGCCGGTGCCGACTCCGGTGGCTCCCCTTCGTGCCGACGACAAGGGTCTCTTCCGCCTTCATCTCCATCAGCCCTCCTTGGTGCCGACTCCAAGTACGGCTTGTATCTCCAGCCCGCCCGCACCGCTCCCGCAGCCACCGACGTTGTCTCCTCCAGCCGCAGCAGCCGCCCGCAGCCTCCTCCAGCCATCCCGCCGCCTTGTTCCTGCTGGAATCCCGCATCTAGCCCGCCGCCGTCGTCTCCTTGCAGATCCGGCCGGCCGCCGGCCCCTCTCTGCTCCCGCAGCCACCGACGACAGCAGCTCCAGGGCCGTCGGCTTCCTCCCTGCTGCATTCCTGCAGCCGGCCAGCCGCCGACCACCTCCGACGGCTCTTCCCTGCTGATGAAGTCTATTCAGTTGCATGCAGCCCAACAAATGCACCTTTGGTAGCTACAGGAGGTAAAGGTAACAAAGGATTTATATGGAAGATTGGCTCACAAGATTCAGGTTTAGAGCTTCAAGATCTTGTAGACACAGTTTCTACCTTATCCTTCAGTTTTGATGGGGGTAATTCAAATATGAGATTTATTTTGACCGCAAGTTTTCTTTCTTTAATTATTTTCCTGTGTTGAACCCTAGCGCTCTTGGTCCGGCATCAATTATCCTCTGCAATCCCCGACTCTGGCCAGCCATTGGTAGCTCTACCGATGTTCTACAACAAGCTCGTTACAATCTCTTTTTCCATTCCTTCCAAAATCAATTTTACTTACGGGATGTATTGTTGTGTTATCAAGTTTTTTTCCTTCCCTGTAAGAGGAGAAATTGAGTAATATAGATTAATTTTTTAAGTTCGAATCTTCAATCATCTCAGCTCACTGTGAACAACTCCTGTGTAGATTAACAAAGCAGGAGCATAGAAGATTTAAGATTGAGCTTAGCTTTTACTCATCCTCGAAATTGAATCGAGATGTACATGCAATCCTCCAAAATTTGAATAGAGCTAGTTCAAACTTCGAACTCTGTTCGTCAAAATTGTTCCATAGAAACGTTGCAACAAAGGAAAAGAAATGTGATGTATATCGGTTGGCAAAAAAAATCACATACGAATGCTCATGCCACATCTTCAAACATGTTGATTCTCAAGGGGACTTACAAAGTTG
This sequence comes from Platanthera guangdongensis, assembly GCA_039583875.1. Lineage (NCBI taxonomy): Eukaryota > Viridiplantae > Streptophyta > Magnoliopsida > Asparagales > Orchidaceae > Platanthera > Platanthera guangdongensis. The sequence continues at coordinate 26,374,748 of CM077157.1, forward strand.
CAGGCAGGGCTAGTGGTATTAGATCCGATTTGGTTGGGGCACCAAAAATTAAAATTTGGCTATGTATTATGGGCATACTTTTATAGTAGGATTGATATAGGTATTTGGTTCATGGGTAGTGAACATTCAAACCATATTATAGGAACCACCAAATTCATTATGTATAGAAGTTTTAAGGCTATCTCCTCATGCTCCTGCTACCTTCTTATACTAGCAGTTGTGCACGTGATTCCTACGTATTCTCCCTCTCCTCTCCCTTTCAACAAGTTAATGCACATAAGAGTTGTTGTGAAAAACTCCTTTCCCTGCTTTCAACTGTACCTCTTTTATTCGAGGGTTTACGAAAGATACGCCCCAATTGTTCGTGTTCCGTCTTTCTTACTTCTCGCCACTGCAAATGTTTAAACTCCCGTTTGAGATTCTTCACACATTTATTATCTTTGCTTCTCGCCGTTGATATGTTATAACCTGATTATTTATGATTTATTTAATATTTACTTATCTATGTGATAAATGATTAGTATAAACTACTTTTTTATCATTCAAAAACTAAACAATTATTATATAAAAATTAATCTTCTAAATAGAAAAATGTAAACCACTTTTTTGAAAAGCACTTGAATGGAGATTTTCCAAACAACCTGTAGTTTTTTTTAAAACAATGTTCTAGATAATAGCTCCTCTTCCCCCCCATCATTCCTCCACCAAGGTGTCAATCACCACCTTCCCCCCCCCCCCCCACAAACAGCGGGCCCTTCCCACTTATCTCCTTGTCCAGTCCAGTACCCTCCTTCCCCTTCACATAGCATCTCACTGCCATCCCTAAAGTCCTAAACACTCCTCTATTCTCCCCCCTCACATTTCCATCTCCGGCGATCACCCGAGAACGTATCCGGACTCCTCCGGCGATCCACCGCCACTTTCCCTTTCATTTCCACCACTTTCTTCCTTGTGTCATTTGCTGCTATATTGCTCTTCCATGTGGTAGACTGGTGGTGGAAGAAGGCCTGTCAAGCCGATTCCTCAGTCCCATTCATACTCAAATTCGGTTCATGATGGTATTTAGGAGCTCAGTACGGCACCCAAATTTTAATTGAGCTCATGCAGATCAATGGACAGAAAAATTGCGTTTTGATTCTAATTCATTCTCCACATTTTAATATTTTGTTTATATTTAAAAAAACAAAATTCAAGTAATAAATTTGTTTGAATGCTATTGTTGTGGATCAATTAACGCTCGTTGATTCGGTGAATTTGGTCGTCTTAATTCGAGAATTAATTAAATGCGTTCAAAATAGAGTAAACATCATAGTTGATAACACAGTTATGGAAAAAATAATGGGGGTATTGCCCAGTTTTGGATATGAGGATAACTCGACACCGCTCATAATACAATGGTTGCATGATAAATAATGTTGCGCCTTCCGTCGTCGTGCCTGCTTGAGAGCATCTCTAAGAGTGGCCTGCGGATGAGTCTACATTCTTTTCTTGAGAGCTAAGCATGGGGATTTTCTAAAGAGCGTTGCCTCTACATTCTTGAGAGCTAAGCATGAGGACTTTTTAAAGAGCGTTGTGTTGAAGTGCACTCTCTTGATGATTTTGCACTCTTGCAGTGCAGCTTGCTGTGATACGAAGCGCGGGAGGGCATGCTCTTGAATGCTCGTCTTCTTCTGTTGAGTTAATTAAGGTCCGGTTCATGCAATCGTAATCGCTTGATTGGTGAAAATAAGACTCGTTTGGTTGGGCTGTTGCTGATGGAAAGCTGCTGATGAACTGTTGCTGATAGAAAAAGTGCTGATTCTGGAAAACAAAGTTTTGTTAAAAAACTGTTTGGGTGAAACCGAGTTTTCGAAACGGAGTTTTCAAAAAGTTGTTTGGATACAAAATGAAGTTTTGAGCGAATTTTTTTACATCCTGAATTTTCCTGTTTCACTTCCACATCTCATGAATGTTCAATGCATACTAGCTAAATAGAAAATTTATTTCAAAAAAATTACTCCAGATCAGAGCAAGGAGGATCTAAGTAGCTGCAGCAGATTTAAATCCGTACCTCTGTTTCACTTCCACATCTCATGAATGTTCAATGCATACTAGCTAAATAGAAAATTTATTTCAAAAGAATTACTCCAGATCAGAGCAAGGAGGATCTAAGTAGAGGAGATTAGGGAAAACTCTAGAAATATTGTTGAGACCACTAGATCGGCAAGTATGAAAATTGTGTATAACAGCTAGCAGATTGTCGAGTCCAACGAATTACAGATCCCGATCAAGGATGAGAGAAATACCAAATCAAATCAAAACAGAAAGCAAATCCGTATCAAGAGAGAAAGAGATCGAGTGATAGAGGACCATTGGAGAAGAAGAAGAAGATGAAGAAGAAGAAGAAGAGAAGAAGAAGAGAAGAAGCAGAAGAAGAACCGGCGCGCTCCGCTCTCGAGCTCTCCTCCTCGTCGCGCTCCGCTCGAGCTCTAGGGTTGCGGCAGAACGCAAAGGTTGCGGCTGAACGCACGTCCAGCGGTTCGCGATCAATAGGAAGCCGCGGAATTTAAGAACCGGCGGTTCTTGAAACAGCAACGCCAAACATAGCTTATGGGTAAAATGTACGTTTCAAACGCACCGTAGGCAAAAAGCCCAACCAAACGCCACCTAAGTCCCTCCAAACGGAGCCTTAGTCATTACTCATTAGTATGATGTTTTTAGAGATTGACGGGTTATTAATATCAATTCCACCCATTTTGAGGTGTGAATAAAAAAATGGAATATGCATAATGTTTTTGAACTACGAATAATTAAGGTGTGTGAATAGTGTATTTTAGAGTGTTATAGTCCGTTGGTATGGAGAGGGCATCGCGGTGGATTGTCCCGTGCAGGTGCAGGAGAGCCGAGCGGAAATTAGGGGGCTGAAGCCCTTGTTGTTGTTGTTGCTGCTGCTATGCTGGCCCTCGAAGGCCAAAGAAAAGGCTGTGTTTGGCACGACCATGACAGTTGCGAACACTTGAATAATACCACGATCTTACCTAACTTCATCCTCTGTTATGTTCAAAACATTTTATTTTCTTCGTGGCAGTCATAACTGTAGTCATACCAAACATACATTCAATGTCCTTAAAAAAACCACAATATTTTGTTCCGCGTAACACACCTATTAATTAGTGTGAGTAATTTTATTTGCACAATTCACGATCATAGGATGTGAATCGGGGCGACAATACAATCGTATTTTTGAATTTCAATTACGATCATGTTTTAAGGATACGTTATACTTACCCAAATTTTGCTCCACAAAATATAATTTTTTTTAGATAAAAGTAACCCGTGTAGAACTGTAGATGAAGGTTGGGAAGAATTATGAGTCATCCGATCGTATGATTGGTTCACAAAATTTTATATATGGTATTTTTTTCTTTGATTTTTCTTAAATACGTTTGTTGATCGGACGGTTCATAATTGGGCAATTTTGTAAAATGCACCATGGAAATATAGACTTTTGGCAAAATGCACCCCAAAAGTTTAAAATTGGCAAAATGCACCTCCAAAGTGGGTTTTCTTGGTAATGTGCACCATATAGTGTACATTTTGGGCATTTCATTTTTTGCCTAGTGAGTGTGCTCATTGTCAAGAAAACCCACTTTGATGGTGTATTTTGCCAATTTTATACTTTTAGGATGCATTTTGCCAAAAACATATATTTCAAGGATACATTTTGCCAATTGCCGGTTCACAATTATCCCAAAATCATCACACAAAACTCAAAAAAAAAAAAAATAAAACAGAGCTTTTTCACCATTTCACAGCGATTTTTGCTGCTGGAGTTTTGCTGTGTCCGGACATTGCCATCTCCGACGCTTCATGTTTCGATCCGTCTCGCTCCCGCGAGATGAGAGGAATAATGGTCTCGTTCCCTCTCTCTCATGTCTTTCTTGGAATGATTAAAGGGTAGAAGTACAGGTAGGGTTTCTCCAACGCCTAAGAAGCTTACTGACATGGGCGCTAATGATGGATTCCTCGGTTCCACCGATGTCTCTCCGGCTCCCACCGACCTTGGGCTTGGGCGGTCGGGGAAAGCGGAGCAGCCGCTGCTGAAGCCGGAATCGTCCGTCTTTGAATCGTCTCCGGTGAGCCGAATCACCGCCAAAGAACTCGAGGAGATGGAGAAGAAGTATGGCGCCTACGTGCGGAAGGATGCGTTCGGGATCATGGGACGAGGAGAGCTTACGATAGCGGACAAGTTCTTGCTTGGGATCGCGATGGTGACGCTCGTCCCTATCCGAGTCGTGGTGGGGATCTACGTGCTGTTGGTGTACTATTTGATCTGCCGGTTCTGCACGGCTTTCTCGGTTCCGAATCGGAGGGAGGAGCAGGAGGACTACGCGCACATGACTGGATGGAGGAGGGAGATCGTGGTACGATGTGGGAGGTTCTTATCGAGGGTCATGCTCTTCAACTTTGGGTTTTACTGGATCAAGGAGACTCGATTGCAGTCGGCTGAGGTATTATTTCAAAGGGCTCGTTTGTTTGATTCTTCTCTGGGATTTGTTCTGTACAATTGTTCTATATGAGCTATTTTTAGTCCAGAATTTGTGCTTTTTTACCTTTTTAGAGACTTCCTTTTTGTTGTAATTGTTGCTACTAATTCTCATTGTTGAAAAATTGAAGTCCAAAAATTATAGAATTCAGTAAGAATTTAGAGTAAATATGCAGAATAGGGAATGCAAACTATACAATAATTAGGCTGCATTCGTTTGCACAGTTTTGGCAGGAAGGTTTTCGTTTTGGTCCAAAACGAAAAAAAATCATATGCATTTGTTTTGGGCCAGAATGAAAACTTATGTTTGTTTGGAGAATAGTTTTTAGGTCCGTTTTAAGCCAAAACGAAAACTTATGTTTGTTTGTAGAATGATTTTCAAATGCAGCAATTGGCCTATCACATAACATTATTTCAGACACAACTAAGCCTAATGTATCATTGTGTATCCATGTTATTGGCTCTTTCTCTTACGTTTTCATTTTGGCCCAAACATAGAGATTTGCAACCATGAAAATCTAGCGGTTCTAGACAAAATAGATACACGCCCAGAATTGTAAAAATATAAAGGAATGTAGTAATCTTGGACATAAACAATGAACTCACACTTAGTCATTGTCCTATTTTCATCTATAAGACATAGCATTGTTAAGCTTCAAGTTTTCATGTATAATGAAGATTATCATAGATTAACATTGTATGTACATTCATGCCCAGAACATGCATTATAATGTTCAGGATTTGTGGATTGAGGCGGTGAATGGAAGTATGCATTGTATCCGGACTGGTTCGATTGTTGTAAAAAAGAAAGAAATAAAAGAGAAGTTATTGTACTTTCTACGGTAGTCTTTGCAGTCAATGTCAACGAGTCCTTTCTTTTCTTCAACCCCCACTTCTCCTTCATCTAGTGCCTCTACATGCTTCTTCGGTTCTTCCTTCTCAGTTCCCACTATTTTAGCAACTATTACCCTTTTTTCTGCTATTGTTTAGGGCTTGATACATACTCCTCTATGCTCTTTTTTTATTATTACCAATTGATATTTGATACTTGAGTGATTTCTGCCCTCATCTGTGTTGGGTTTTTTATACAAGAGTAGAACAACACATCACATGTGCGCATTGGAATAAATATACAAGAATAACCCAAAAGAGTAAAGGATCTTACGATATCTATGAATCAATAAATAAATGTATACACCAAGGCATTGTACCTGAGTAAGATTGAGTTTCTACTCAACCAAGATGCTCCAAAGATCCAGTCCAGAGACAAGCGGCTGAGTCCACATAAAAATAGATCTGTGACTCTACAGGTATCCACACGAGTGAAAGATAACCCCAAGGTCTTGTCCCACATGAACTGGGTCGGAGAAGGAATGCTCTCTACATCTCCACGAATTGCTAGATTTGTTTTCAGGAGAGGCAGAGACAAGAAGAGGTCATGACGGTTACTAGGCCAAGTGACGGCTTCAAAGCACACAACGTGAATCACCTCCGGAAAAATCCTTTGTCAAGTCTATTTATACCCAAATATATCAAACAGACAAGAGCCCCCTTAGAAATCTGCCAAAACACAACTTGCGTCGATATGCGTTGACTTGCATTCGACATGCATTGATAAGAATTTGACGCAAAGTCGAGAAGCAGTCGACGTCACTTGACACAAGTACACAACCGCGTCGACACGTAGTCGGCGTGCATGCGTTGAATAGAACTCAACGCAATGTTGATATCTACTCGACGTAACGTCGACACGAATGTGTTTTGACTTCGAGTCCATCTGCGTCGATAATCAGTCGATGTGCATCGATACGCACTCGACGTGTGTCGATACGCACTTGACGTGCGTCGACACGCATTCGACGCAACATGCCTATTTTCTCTGTCACAGGATTTGTTCTCTACTCACATCCCATATGAGTGAGACCAACACAATCCTTTTTCCAATTTTTCCAAACAATGTGCGATCCCATAGGCTCAAATCGCGTTGACATTGAGACCAATTGCTTGATTACTTCCAGATCACCATAGAAAAACTAACAATTTGTTTGTTGTATGATGTTGTTTACTTGATTTTTGTTCTTTAATATCATGTGTTACTTGAATGATTTTGTTACGGGTCGCCGATTGAAAACGGGTCCAGGGCCGAGAGGGGGTGTTGGTTTGGCGTGGGACGGCGGGACCTATGGCAGAGGTGAAAGTGCCACTGCTGGAGGCAGTCGGCTGTCACGTGTGGGGATGCGATCTGCGACGACCGGGGAGATCGCGCTGAAGTCGCCGATCGCGTATTGCGGCTAGGGCGTCGGGTTGGGTTCCGTGAGATAAAAGTGAGTGACTTAGAGAGTGAAAGAGAATTAGAGAGAGATAATTATAAAATGACTTACCTACCTCCTTGGCTCCCCAATCCGGGACCTAATAAGAGTCACAAACAGTTCCCAAAATGCCCCCTCCTTGGGCTTAGACACGGAGGATCAAAATGCGCGTAACTAAAAATATAAACTAGGTAATGATCGCGCTGGCGATATGCATGACCGAATGCGGGACCATAACAGATTTATGCTCCTATCTAATGTTGTTTCGTATTGTTGTTCCGTATTATTGTTAGGGAGAAAACAAGCAGTTGAAGACACTTTAAATTTGATAGTGTTGAATTGAAAAAAGAAGAAGAAAAAGCTGCTGAACATTCACAATATTTAGAAGTTATAGTCTGAAGGAGACCACATGAAGTAAGAGGAGAAAGAGACTCCGCTGGCAAAGAAGGCTGATAGAGGAAGAAGGAAGCCCATAGTGCTATACCAATTTCTATTGATCTCCATCATTGGTATCAGAGATTTTTTATTGGTAATTCAAATAAAAACCAACATCCTGTAGACGTTCAAACATGGGGAAAAGAAAACTGCTGAAGACCCTCTTTGACTGAGGACAAAAAAGAAGTTGTTTGGAACAAGAACATATTTTAGAGGAGGAGAAGATCTCCTATAATAAATTTATTCAGAATTTATATGTTTCTTACTTAATGAAATCTTGTGAAGTAGAAAAACAAGGGACTGATTCAGCCAAATTTGTTTTGTGTTTCCGCTGGTTGCCAAATTAAATGTACTCAATTTTTAAAGTGTCAAATATGTTGTTATTCAAAATAAATTTTGCATGACTTTGCACACATGCTTTCATTGTGCTTTGTATTTGGATGAATCTTCTTTGTTCTGAAAATAAATCATGGTCTATCCTTTTTATGGATAAAAAACTTTCTTAGGGTATGTTTGACACGGTGTGTTTGCTTCTGTGCATTTGGACAAAAATGTTGCCACCATAAAACACTCGTTTGACACAATAACAGTTGCGACGACTGCGCAAAAAAACTCCATGTTGAAATTAATTGCGTTCGTGGTTCTAGGCTGAGGTCGGGCTTTGATGAACGATAGTTCATGACCAATGCATTCACGACGGCTACCTTCACACCAAACGTACCCTTAGTTTATGAGTAGGGGTTATGAGTTTCGTACTTAATGAAATCTTGTGAAGTATAATAACAATAGACCGACTCCAGTCAAATTTGTCGGTGTTTCCACTAGTTGCCAAATTTAATGTTCTTGATTTTTTTAATGCCATAAAATGTTTTTATTCAAAAGAAATTTTGACAATTGCACACGGACTAATAAGTTCATATGGGTTTTTCAATGAGAATGGTATATGTTGTCACAGAGGAATGACAGTGATTGAACACGGTTGGTTGAAGTCTTAGAGGCGAACTGTAGTCTGATGTGGCGACACACGCCAGAACAAAGGAGAACGAGCAAATTGGGTAGCTTCGTTGTCGGCTGAAGTAGGGCTGATATCGAGTCGAGTTCGAGCGATTTGGGCTCGGCTCGAAATCGAAATTTTTGACTTGGAGTCGGCTCGAAATCGAAATCAACTTCTAGTTGAGCCGGCTTGAATCAAAATCAACTCGATTCCGAGCCAACTCGAATCAATTTCGAGCCTGCTTGAAATTAGTTTTTTATTATTTTAATTTTTAAATGTGTTTTTTTATTATTAAAAAATTATTTTTAAAAATTATACATTCACTACCAACAATGGCGACAAGGAGACCATTAGAGGCACCTGTTAGGCGTTGTGAGAGTCTAGTCACTAGACATGTTAAACGAGGGAGAGGTAGACCAATAAAGACTTGGAATGAAACTGTAAGGAAATACATGATGTACTTAGGCATTAGTGAGATTATGACAAAAGATAGGGCACAATGACGACAAAGGATGCATATAGCCGACCCCACTATAGTGGGATATTGGCTTGAGTGTTGTTGTTGTATACATTCACTAGAAACAATTATCGAGTCGAGCCGTCGGCTTCTGCTCCCAATTACTATATAAGTTTGCTGACATTTGAAAATTTCCCAATTACTAAAAAGTTTATGAGAATTTTTTTGTACGTATACGTACTTGCGGGAGAAAATCCGGTGGTAAGATCGTGAAATTAACGACGTTGGATCACTTTTCAATACGACCGTATTAGAGAAAATACGATCGTATTTTTTAACAGAAGATCTGAGTCGTTGAAATCACAGATTATATGGCTGGATTTGATCACACACGAAATAGTAATAGGTACGTATACGTACCAAATTTTTTTATAAAATTCATAAACCCAATTTCGAAAATCTCATAAAAAATAAATTTGAAAATTAAAGTACTTTCAAATTTGAAACATTTGAGTCTGTTGAAATAGCCCATGTAAAAGGCCCATTATTGGGCACATTTATTGTTTTATCTTCTCTCCTCCTTTAGTCCCACATCTTGTATAAGATTTTCTTCTCTCTTCCTCTTCCTATATATTTGTATTCTCTCCTTGTATTTACATACACAAGCAATACATACAAGTTTTGAGCTCTCTCAACATGGTATCAGAGCCAGGTTACTGTCTTCTGCGGCTTGTTTTTTTCTAACCGCCAAGCCCGCCCGGTCTCTATTCCCTCCTACCCGCTGCTTTCTCTCTTGCGGACTGGTAGCCTACCCGCTCCGGTCTTCTGTCTGCCCCTGACTCTGCGGTTTGCACCTTTGCATCCGCTTCTCCTCTCCCTCTCCGTGGTTCCACCCTCTTCAGGCTTCTTATAGCCACCCTCTCTCTGCTTCGTGGGGCCCACCTTTCTTCAAACCGCTGCGGGCTCTCTACTTCTGTCCGCTGCCAGCTCCGCTGCGGCTTCGCCTTCAGACCGCTGCGGCCTTCGCCTTCAGACCGCTGCGGCCTCGCCTTCAGACCGCTGCGGCCTTGCCTTCTGTCCGTTGCCAGTCTCTTTCCTAGCCGCTCGAGTTCCTACTCGCGGCCTCTCTTTTCTAGCCGCTCGAGTTCCTCCTCGCGGCTTCTCTTCTCTAGCCGCTCGAGTTCCTACTCGCGGCCTCTCTCCTCTTTCCGGGTTTTCTGTCAACCCGCCCGGGCTGTTTTTCTGACCGCTGCCGGCTTCACCTAGACCGGGGCGGTCTCTCTTTTGTTTCTGCCCTTTGGTCGCGACCTGACTACTCGCTGGTGTCCGGCTTGACCGTGCGGACTGCTTCCTATCCGCACTCTGGTCGTGGTCTTCCTTAGTCTTTCTTGCCGGCGGATTATCCTCTATTCGCCGCGGTCTGCCTTATGGGCTCTTCCGGTAACTCTTCTGGCTCGACGGCCAGCCCCCTGCTGACTGCCCGGCCTGTCCAACTGACCGCGCGGCTTACCATACAGAACTTCGTGACGAGCTGCGCATCACTACCATTTCTCTTTCTGGAAAGAAGAACTTCATTCCTTGGGTCCATTCAGTTCGACGGGTTCTTCAGGCCAAGGGTCTTCTCCCTCACCTTACTCAGGCTCCACCCACCCCTCCTACCGATGACTGGCTCCGCAATGATGGCCGAGTTCAGACCTGGATCTTGAATTCTTTGGATGGTGAACCATATCAAATGGCTATGTATCATGAGACTGCCAAAGATATATGGACTGAGCTACACTCCTTATATTCTGGCCGGGACAGCCTCCAGCATCTCTACGACATCCTCACTGACCTCTTTACTCTGGACGCTGGAGGGGCTTCCGATATGTCCTCCTTTGTTGCTCGTGCGAAGACTCTTGCTGAAGGCTGGATCCAGCATCAGCCGTTTACCAATGATGCTCTTGCTCAGCGCGCTCAGAAGGAAGCCGCCTGTACTGCCATCCTTATGGCCCGTCTTCCCCCTCACCTTCAGAGCATTCGTGCTCAGGTCCTGGCGTCCTCTACCACACCATCTTTTTCTGATGTGTGCTCCATGATTCTCCGAGTACCACCTCCTCCAGATACTACGGCTCCTCCGGCCCTTCTTCAGCAGACACCTCCGCTTCTACCCTTCCCTCCTCCTCCTTCTACTCGGGGGGGTCGTTCAGGCTCTCGCGGACCGTGGTCGTGGTGGCCGGGGTCGGCCGAAGTGTTCCTTCTGTGGCAAAGACGGTCATCTCGAGGCAACCTGTTACAAGAAAGTTGGCTATCCTCCTCGCCCGGCGGCTTCTGTTGCTACCGATGCTGGTCCTCCTGATCTTGAAAGTGTCCGTCTTCAGCTCCAGCATCTCCAGGGCTTGCTCCATCCCCCCTCTGCCTTCGTTGCCTCCGTCTCCAACACAGGTACCGCTTGTCTCTCCACCGGCTTGGGCTGGATTGTGGATTCTGGCGCTACTCATCACATTACTCCACATCGCCCTGCCCAGTACCTGAATTCCCCTTATCCACAGTCTATTACTGTGGCCAATGGAGCCACTGTTCCCGTCTCCGGCTCGGCAGATCTTCCTCTCACCTCCTCCATCTCCCTTCGCTCGGCTCTTCACGTCCCGAGTTCTCCGTTCAATTTACTTTCTGTTGGACGGCTTACTACTGATTTGGATTGTTCTGTTATATTCACTTCCTCTTCTTTTGTTATACAGGATCGGCGGACGCAGACTACCATTGGTAAAGGCCGGCTGCGGAATGAGCTCTACCTTCTCGACGACTCTCCCACCATCCTCTCCTCCATTTCTTCCACAGATTGGCATTGTCGTCTTGGGCATGCTCCTCTACCGGTCCTCCGGCGGGCTCTCCCGGATGTCTCTCTTACCCCCTTTCAGTGTGATTCCTGCATCCTCGGCAAGCAGCCTCGTTCATCTTTTTCTTCGCATTGTACTCGGAGCGCTGCTCCTTTTGATTTAGTCCATTCGGATATTTGGGGACCATTTAAAATTTCTAGTATTTCCGGTTTCCGGTATTTTATCACGTTTATTGATGATCACTCTCGCACTACCTGGCTATACTTACTTCGTGATCGCTCAGAGCTTTCTCGTGTCTTTCGGGCATTTGTCCTCGAAACCCGTACGCAATTCCACAAGACCATCAAAGTCCTACGCACTGACAATGCTCGTGAGTACACTAGTCACGAATTTACTGCTTTATGTTCCGAGTTTGGGATTCTCCATCAAACTTCCTGCGCTTACACGCCGCAACAAACGGTGTTGCCGAACGCAAGAATCGCCACTTACTCGATGTTGCCTGTTCCCTCATACTTCAAATGCATGTCCCTAAACCGTATTGGAATTTTGCGGTCTCGACCGCCTGTTTTCTCATCAACCGTCTCCCTTCCTCTATTCTCAACTACGCTACTCCATTCAGCATCCTCTTTCCCTCCGCTACAGCCTTTCCTCTCCCACCTCGTGTGTTTGGTAGCCTATGTTATGTCCACCGTTTGGGGCCTTCATCGGATAAGTTGGATCCCCGGGCCGCCAAACATATCTTTGTTGGTTATTCTCGCACCCAAAAGGGTATGTCTGTTATTCTCCTGCTACACGCAAGATCTCCGTTTCTGCTGATGTCACTTTCCGCGAGGATCAACCATTCTTTTCTGCTCCCTTACCTGACCATCGCCCACCTACACCTCCATCCATTCCCCGCCCGGTCATTCCTGCCACTCCTCCACTGCCTGTCATTCCCTCTACACCGCCTGCCGTTCCCTCCAAACCACCAGTTATCCGTGTCTACACTCGTCGCTCTACCCCTTCCGTTGCCCCTTTGCCGTCGGTCTCTACCATGGATACTCCGCATCCGACTGATCAGGTATCGCCTTCCACTGCTCATCCGCTGGCCAACTCCGTCTCTCTTCATCGCCTCTCTCCCCATTTACGCACATTGGCTACTTCTCTCTTCGGTTGCTATTCCGAATTCTGTGCAGAAGGCACTTCAACATCCCGGCTGACGAGCAGCCATGGAGGAAGAAATGTCTGCTCTCTGGTCTAACCAGACCTGGTCTGTTGTTCCCCTTCCACCGGGCCAGAAACCAGTTGGGTGCAAATGGGTCTTTGTCATCAAACATGCTGCCGATGGGACAATTGACCGTCTAAAGGCCCGTCTTGTGGCTCGCGGTTTCACTCAACAGGAGGGGCTCGATTATGAGGAAACGTTCTCTCCGGTGGCAAAGCTTAATAGTGTTCGTGTCCTCATCTCTGTTGCTGTCCATCGCCGGTGGCCTCTCTTTCAGCTGGATATCAAGAATGCCTTCTTGAATGGGGACCTCCAGGAAACTGTCTACATGCAGCAACCGCCCGGGTTTGAGACCACGGGGGAGTCTCAGGTCTGCCATCTTAAAAAGGCTCTATATGGTCTCAAACAATCTCCGCGGGCATGGTTTGAAAAATTCAGCAAGGTCCTCCGTGCGATTGGCTTCACTCGGAGCTCGGCCGACTTCTCGCTCTTTACTCGTCACCACCCAACAGGAACGGTTATTCTGTTAGTTTACGTCGATGATATTATCATTACTGGAGATGACTCTCAAGGGATACATGCAGTCAAAGTCCATCTAAACTCAGTCTTCCAGACCAAGGATTTGGGACCCCTTCGCTATTTTTTGGGCCTTGAGATTGCCAGAAGGCCAGATGGGCTCACTCTCTCTCAACGAAAATATTGTCTTGACCTTCTTCATGATGCGGGTCTGTCTGGCTGCAAGCCCAGTGATACTCCTATGGATGTGAACCACAAACTGTGTGCCCAGGCCTCTGACTCCGATCTCCTTCTTCAGAATCCTGAATATTATCGACGTCTTGTTGGAAAACTGATATATCTCACGGTTACCAGACCGGATATCTCCTTTGCTGTTGGTCTTGTCAGCAGATACATGCACTCTCCTCGAAAATCTCATCTTCAAGCAGTGGAACGAATTCTCAGATATCTGAAAACCGCTCCTGGTCAGGGACTTGTCTACCGGACCTCCTCTTCTGCTCCAACATTGGTGGCATATTCAGATGCCGACTACGCTGGCTCTCTCGATGACCGGTGATCTACGAGTGGTTTTTGCACTTACCTTGGAGGACATCTTGTAACTTGGCGAAGTAAGAAACAAGCGGTCGTTGCTCGCTCTTCAGCCGAGGCAGAGTACCGGGCAATGACATCGGTTGTATCAAAATTAACATGGCTTGAGAGTCTTCTTACTGATCTGGGTGTAAAATTACCATCACCGGCTCTTCTCCTTTGTGATAGTCAAGCCGCCATACACATCGCAAAGAACCCGGTCTTTCACGAAAGGACGAAGCATATTGAGGTCGATTGTCACTTCATCCGGGAAAAGGTTCAAATGAAGAAGCTTGACTTAAAGCATGTCCCAGGATCGGAACAAGTTGCAGATGTCTTCACAAAGGCTCTTTCCAAGACATTATTCTATCAGTGCTTGTCCAAGCTTGGCGCATACGATTTGTACGCTCCAGCTTGCGGGGGAGTGTTAAAATATCCCATGTAAAAGGCCCATTATTGGGCCCATTTATTGTTTTATCTTTTCTCCTCCTTTAGTCCCACATCTTGTATAGGATTTTCTTCTCTCTTCCTCTTCCTATATATTTGTATTCTCTCCTTGTATTTACATACACAAGCAATACATACAAGTTTTGAGCTCTCTCAACAGAGTCATTTGACATTTTAACTAAAAATATAACAAAATTATAAAATAAGCAATCTATAAGGCATAAACTATCCAATAAAAGTCCATAAACAGTACATGTCCAAATTAGAAAACCACTTCAAAAAAGCTTCTTTTTAGCTGATTATGCTATAGAAGTCTACAAAAGGATCTTCGGCGCTCCGCTTATGCTCCTGCCTTCTGAATCAAAACTTGCAACCTATATGAATTTATAGACAATGAAGCAAAGTTAGAAACATTTATACAATCCAATTTCAAGTCAGAAGCAGCCATATCATTTCAAATTATCGACGCAAATTAAATTACTTGTTGCTGAAACTATGTTATCAGGTGTTGGTAATGACACATCGCAATTTTACTGTACTAGACAAATATATTTTTCTTGATCGTGAATTTAATAGGTGTATTTCCAGAGGTCTCGATTTGAGTTTGTTTCCTGCTTAAAATTTCACTACAAAATTTAGTCTTTAAAACACAATTGGATTTTGAAGCAAATCAGGAAGGGATGAAGCATGGTTAGTAATACTTAAATCAGTAACATTTACTTATGACTGCAGTGAGCAACTTTGTTAAGCCTTTCCCCTCCAACAGATCATCGCCTCTACTATTCCTCTATCCCACCTGTCTCTACAACAGATGAAAAATGTTAATGACTAAAATGTGAAAAATACAAAAAACATCAAAAACAAATTTGTACTCTCATCTGTCATAAATCAATTCAGAGTAAAATTGTCATTGACAAAAAAATTTACTCCAAAAAAACTTGCAACAAATATGCATCGGAAATCAATACATGTCCTCCAAAAACCACACTTTCAGATAGCTTAAACTTACCAATGGTCGGAAATGGTGATTATGACCTCTCCAAGGCAAAAATCAGATACCTCTTGAAGAACTGGAGCAAAACCAAGAGCATATTCCCAAACTACAGGCTACAGAGTACAATCTCAGTCCTCTAGGATGCAAAACTGGAGCAAAAAACTAGATGAAAACCAAGAGCAAATCTAGAATAAGAAACCAGATGAAGCTGTGTAGAGGTAAACTCGAAATGGGGAAGAGAAAGATGGGGTGGTTCTCCATTCTTACCTGAAATCAGATACCCGAACTCCTGAAGGAAACTAGGGTTTAGGGAAGCCTGAAGTGGAGACGAGGTTGGAAGGAGAGAGTTCGTTTCCGCCTTCTGAGACTGGAGCCTGACAACGAGAAGCGGAAGCGCGGGTTTTCAAGCCAGGAACGCAGCGACAGTGTAGCGTCGCGGAGTTGACCGTCGGAGATGCAAAAGGAACAAGGAAAACCTAAAAGATCGCTAAATGTTCCCGATTCCCGAATGATGAAAATGAAGAGGCACAAGTGTAACAGACGCGACACTGCCATTATGATTCTGCATTTTCCTTGCACATCACGTGTATTCCCGATTCCTGAATCCCGCTATTATCCTGCCGAGGCGCCGATTCCGCCGCATCCTAGCTAGTAGCCTATTATTTTTTATTTTATTTCGACCCGACTCGAATCATAAATTGATCGACTCGTGATCGGCTCGAAATCGGCTCAAAAATAATTTCAAGTCATTTTGATTCGACTCAAAATGATTCGAATCATTTAATTCCGATTTTGATACGACTGAAAATTCGAGCGATTAATGAGTGATTATCGAGTTTCGATTATTATGCTTAACCCTAGGCTGAAGAATGAAAGTGGGCTAAGATCGTTCAAACTAGCTTGGGGGCGAATGCCGACAACTCCAAGAGGAAGACATGAAGAGCGGTGTGGTTTAGTGCGAATGGACGATCGATCGAGGAAGCATACAAGCGTAATAAGAAGGCTTGATCGAGACATTCAGCTAGAATCGATAAATGAGGATTGGATCCAGGTTTTCTCGTGACCTAAGTTCAGCAAGGGGGAAGCATCTAGTCGGACCAAGTTGGTTTACCCCGAAATATATTGCATTAATAACAAACAATGCAATTGCGAGGCATATTCGCGCACAATCTCCCGAAGGCTAGTTCCCCAAGTAGTCCTCTTCAAGTAAGATTCTAAACCAAGACTCCAAAAACAAATAAAAGAGTTCATTCATCCCCCTTATATAGAGGAGAGCACTCTAACAACTTAATTACTCTAATGACCCCTTAGTGGGAAATTTACATATATGCGTAATAATAATATCACGCTAATAATAGAAGAGAATTGGAGACGCGTCGTGAGGGGATGCACCTCTTCTCCACTGTGCGAGAACATATAAAATATAAACAAAAATTTATAATTCACTATGAAGATCAAATACTTCTTTAGAATCTCATAGTCATATTTAGGTAGTAAGATGCTTCATGGAACATATAAGATACACAATAAAGTAACCTAAATCTTCCAAGAAAAATATTTTTGGAAATCTCGTTCCATCCCAAAACTTAGAGTGAAAGGAGGAATTTGTGACCTATAAGCACAAGCGAGTAATGCACGATTGACAATGTGAAACCAATCTTTGGATTGTGTCATGTTGAGGATGATCCAAATGTAAATCAGTCCCACACCACTGGAATCAGGTCAACCAAAATGTCTTGTAGTGGGTCAAACCTCACTCTGATACCATATTGGAGACCTTTGACTTCCATCTCAAAACTTCGAGGTAAAAGGAGGAGGGGACTACGATCTATACACCAACCAACCAGCAGGTGATGCGTAGTACAATAATATGAGATTAATCCTCAGACCGTGTTATGTTGGAGATAATTTGAATATAAATTGGTCCCACACGAAACAATGCAAAAACAAATATTTTAGACAATGGAAAGAAAAAAAATGATTTTAAACAAAAAATATTTATTACATGACTATATTGCTAAGAGGGCAGTCTAAGGCCTAAACTATATACTTTTTGATCGATTGTTTTTAGAAATGACAAAATTTATTAAAAATATATAGCTAAACAATAGAGGAATAAATTGAAAAGGATCTCTATTTATAAAAAATGATATTAAATGAAATAGAATTGATATCCAAACTACAGAATAAAATTTTTAAGGAAGCTTTGTTTCAAAGAGTAAATATGAATAAAGTGTTTAACTATGCTTAATTTTTTGTGCTTGTTGGAGAGTCTGTATTTCTGTTATGTTTCAGGTCTTTGTTTTTGTTCTGTCTGGTCGTTGTACGTATTTTTCCAACTCCTATATATGCTGGAGTAGGGACAAATAATAGAATTAATCTTCCACTCAACATGGTATCAGAGGCATAGGCGTTTAGGGCTCCCGCAACCCGCGCCGGCTCCATCTCGTTGCATCCCACTTCTCCCGCCGCGTTCAAGCTTCTCCCGTCGCGTTCGAGCTTCTCTCGTCGCGTTCGAACTTCTCCCGTCGCGTTCGAGCTTGTCCCGTCGCGTTCGAGCTTCTCCCGTCGCATTCGAACTTCTCCCGCCGCGTTCGAGCTTCTCCCGTTGTGTTCATGCTTCTCCCGTCGCGAGCTTTCGTCGTGTCGAGTTTCTCCCGTCGCGAGCTTCTCCCGTCGCGTTCTTCTTCTTCCAGCGGGGTGTCTTCCCCGTCCGCTAGGGGCGCCGGTGCAATGAGCTATTGATCTCCCCTCTCCGGCGTTCCCTCTTTGGTTTCTTCCATTGTTGTTGGAGTTATGATTCCTTCCCATCTTTCTATGAGGGCGTCTCTTCTTTTTTGATACCCTTTGTGGTTCTGTGTGCCTCTACCTCGCTTTCTCTTTGAGGTCTTCTTTGTCTCCGCGTGCTACGTCTATCCAGACTCATGGCTCCTTCTACCCGTGACAGCCTTGCACCTCGTGGTGCTGGACCCTGCCTCGATCATCTCGGTCGTGGAGACCATGCTTGTCTGATGCTCTGGCGGGCAACTCTGTTTCTCCCTCCGGATTCAGACGTTACAGAAGGAATCTTACCTCTTCGTCACTTGATGCATGGTCCTCCGACTACGCAGTCCACTTCAACATCCTCTTTCTATGCCCACCAAGGCCCCCTGGGTGCTCATTCTGCTTCCACACTTCTGTCCTCACAGTGGATTATTGACTCTGGCGGCACTGACCATATGACTGGGTCAGCCTCAAGTTTTGTGTCCTACACTCCTTTTTCTGGCAGGGACAAAGTGTTGCTGATGGTTCTCTCTCCTCCATTGTTGGGAAGGGTTCTATCCTTTGCTCATCTCTTACTCTTTCCTCTGTTCTTCATGTACCTGCATTTACTCGTAATCTTTTGTCTATTAGTCATTTGACTTACTCTATGAACTGCTCCGTAACCTTTTTTCCTACCTCGTGTGTTTTTCAGGACCTGAAGACGGGGACGGTGATTGGCTTTGGTAGATTGTGCAATGGACTATATGTGTTCGACCCTTCCACTTCCACATGTTCCAGTCTCGTCCAGTCTCCAACGGCTCATCGTGCTAATCTTCTCTCCGATGTTGATGTCTGGCACTGTCGTCTTGAACATCCTCCCATCTCTTCTATTAAGTTTTTGCTTCTTACTATGCCCACCACTCGATTTACTGGTTTTCATTGTGATGTCTGTGGACTTGGTAAACATCATCGTAGTTCTCTTTCTCTTGTTTCTTCGCGTTCATTTGTTCCCTTTGCCCTTATTCATACTAATGTTTGGGGTCCTAGGCCCACTGCGTCCATTTCTAGTTGCTCCGGGTTTGTTTCATTTATTGATTGCTGCTCTCGTTGTACTTGGGTCTATCTGATGAAGCATAAAAGTGACGTGTTTTCTCTACGGTTTCATAAGATGGTCAGTAATCAGTTTGGTGCTAGCATAAAGATCTTACATAGTGACAATGACCGTGAGTATATTGACTCTCGTTTTTGAGAAATACCTAAGGGATCTTGGTATCATACATCAGACTTCATGTGCCCCCATTCCAGCTCAAAATGGTGTTGTCGAGCGCAAGAATCGACATTTTCTTGAGGTTGCCAGTTGTCTTCTTCTCCGAATGAACCTCCTGAAATATTTTGGGGTGATGCCGTCCTCACCACTGCCTACCTCATCAATTGTCTACCTACTCGTGTTCTTGGGTTTCAGACTCCTCTAGCCACTCTCGGGGTTCGCCCCACTTCCCTCTTGCCTCGTATCTTTGGGTGTGTGTGTTTTGTGCACATCCATCCAAACACTAAACTCGACCCCCGTGCTATGCGATGTGTCTTTATTGGCTACTCACCCACCCAAAAAGCTACAAGTGCTTTCATCCCATCACTAAGCGGGCATTTGTCACTATGGATGTCACCTTTCGGGAATCAGAAGCTTACCATGGGACCTCTCTTCAGGGTGAGACGAGTACTAGGGACGTGAGTTCCCCTGCTTCTGTTTCCTTGCCTATTGTCCCTGCTTATGTTCACTTGCCTTCTCTTCCAATGTCTCCTCCATTGTAGGCTTGCTCTCCTATCCCTAGTGATCCGGTGATACCTCCTCTTTCCATGCCTCCTCCATTGCAGGTTTACTCTCGCCGACATCAGGGAACGAATACACAGGTCTTACCCATTCTACCTGGGCCACCACTCGATCCATCTTCCGGCACTGACAGAAGTAATTGTGTTTCTACTCAACATTCTCTTTCCCATTTTGTGACTTTTGACTCTTTGTCTCATTCACATAGAGCGTTTGTCACATGTTTGTCTTCCATATCTATTCCCCATTCTTGGCAGGAAGCTCTTGAGCACAGTGAATGGAAGAATGTTATGATGGAGGAAATGACGACCTTTGACAAGAATCATACTTGGGATCTTGTCCACCTACCCATTGGGAAAGTTGTTGTGGGTTGTAAATGAATCTTCTCTGTGAAGCAGAACTGTCAAGGCCTGGTTGAATGGTACAATACTAGATTGGTTGCTAGAGGATACACTCAAACAACGAACATCGACTATCATGAGACATTTGTTCTGGTTGCTAAAATGAATTCAATCCGGATACTGCTTTCATGTGTCGTGTGCAAATGGTGGAGTCTCAGCCAGTTGGATGTGAAGAATGCATTTCTTCACGGTGATCTTGAGGAGGAGCTCTACATGTCCCTGCCTCCTGGTGTTTTTCAAAAAAAGTTCAGCAGGGAAAGTTTGCAGATTGAAGAAGGCTTTGTACATATTAAAACAGTCGCCTCGTGCGTGGTTCGGGAGATTCCACCTGACATTGATATCCTTCGGGTACAGGAAGAGCAATGCGGATCATACCTTGTTCGTGAAACACCGACATGACAATGTGACTTATTGTCTATGTTGACGATATTGTGATAACAGGTGATGACACAGAGGAGATTGAGAACTTAAAATCTAGGCTTGCAAAGGAGTTTGAAGTTAAGGATCTTGAAGCTCTTAAATATTTTCTAGGCATCAGGATGGCCAAATCCAGACATGGAATCTTTATATCTCAAAGGAAATATATTCTGGATATGTTGGAAACAACGAGAATGATTGGGTGTAGACCTGCTGACACCCCAATTGAAGCCAATCACAAGCTTAGTAGAGATGGTGGAGAAATGGTTGATGACATACCAGGTTTCCAGCGACTGGTTGAAAAACTTATCTATCTCTCTCATACCCGTCCGAATATATCTTATGTTGTGGGTATTCTTAGCCAATATATGCACTCACCGAGATCACATCATCTTGATGCTGCATACATGGTTCTGAGGTATCTCAAATCCTCTCCAGGCAAAGACATACTGTTTAGACCAGGCGAGGCATTAACGGTTGAATTTTACACAGATGCTGACTGGGCAAGTTCTATTGATGATCGACGATCTACATCTGGATATTGCTCCATTATTGAGGGTAATTTGGTAACATGGAGAAGCAAGAAACAACATGTTGCCAGATCCAGTGCTGAGACGGAGTTCCGAGCAATGACACTTGGAATATGCGAAGAGATATGGATTCAGTCAATGATGAGGGACTTGGGGTGTGGAAGACTGTGGTCCAATCAGACTCTATTGTGATAGTAAAGCCGCTATTAGTATTGCCCACAACCCAGTGCAACATGACCGTACTAAACACGTGGAGATCGATTGACATATCATTAAGGAGAACATAGTAAAGGGGATGGTGTGTACTCCCTTTGCCCCTTCTAACCAACAACTGACAGATGTGCTTACTAAGGGACTGAGTTTGTGCTCCTTTGACAAGATATTGGGCAAGTTGGGCATGACCGACATTAGACGCCCAACTTGAGAGGGAGTGTTGGATAGTCTGTATTTCTGTTATGTTTCAAGTCTTTGTTTTTGCTCCGTCTGGTTGTCGTACGTATTTTTCTCACTCCTATATATGTTGGACTAGGGCCAAATAATAGAATTAATCTTCCACTCAACAGTGTTAAATGTTTAAATGTTTTTTCAGGATGAGAACACTGCCAAAATTGATGAATCTAAAGGAGCAGGGGTGATTGTGTCAAACCATGTTCATATTTAGATATTCTCTATCATATGTCATCGTCCTTTCCAAGTTTTGTTGCCAAGGTATGCAACGAATGGTATTTTGCACATCATGGTTTTCAATATCCGCATTTTCGCATATATAGAAGTTGTTCAACTTTGCAATTTTAGCCTGACATGTTCTCCTTTTCTCCTGTACAAATTGATCATGGATTTTACGGCTGAAGAGATCAGTAGCCAGGCTTCCTCTCGTTGGGATAATCAGGTTAATTACTACCTGAGTATTTATCTGGATATTTTTGTTCATCAGTTAAATGATTTTACTGGGAAATTCTTTTGTTTGCAGCAGGTGCCTTGGTTGTGTCTTTGTCCAGAGGGAGTCGAAAGCATCTGATTTCAAGGGTGTTTCAGGTATTAAAAATTAGGGGGGATTTACCATTTTATGTATCCATCTTATTCCATTGACAGCAGTTGAGTAACTGTGTTTTCCATGTAGATAAGTCGTTTTCCACTGGGCTTAGCAGATTTTCTTGGATTTTTTTATATGCGATCTTTTTAGGAGAAATGCATTAATATGTAGTGAGTTAAGTGTCGTCTTGCAATTTTTGATTTACTTAATATAAGAAATGTTTTTCCCAAGTTCTCACCCTAAGCGCACCTTTCCCATCATCCAAAAGGACCAAAATTCATGGTCGATTACCCCCCTTGCAGCAGCCCATCCTAGACCACCGCCCAACATCGTTTCCCTGCCCAAACAGCTGCATATTGCTGTTTCCCCTCACTGCCAGCCCCTCTACAGCCCATGCCCATCTACGTCACACTGCTTTCCCTAACTACAACAACCAAGTGGCCGTTTGTCTTTCATACATCCATCATACCATCACACATAAACCTCTCCCTTATATAGATGAGGAAGAACAACCAAACAAGGAAATACAAAAAAGCAATCAAAAAAGGAAATACAAAATACTTACTTAATTGATTAATATTAATTAATATTCATATGCACGCTCCATGGCGGCTTCCATATGCACACTCCATAAATTATAACGAGGGGGGTCCACTTGAGTGAATGTGCCCGCGACACGTGGACCCGTAATACTCCATCCGTCCTTCAAAACGAGCTTGCCCTAGCATGTAAACGTCCTCCTGAAGATCAGCATAGAGAAAGACATTCTTGACATCTAGCTGGGAAATGGGTCAATCCCTGTTGACAGCCACAGAGAGAAGAACCCGAATGGTGCTGAGACGAGCAACGGAGAGATCGGGGTGCAAGTTGAGTTGAGCCGGCTCGAAAGCTCGATGAACCGGCTCGAAAAAAGCTCGACTCGAGCTCGAGCCTCGAGCTCGAGCTCGATGAGCTCGAGCTCGATTACGAGTCGATCTCGAGCTCATCTAATGTTGTTCATGAGCTCGCGAGCCGGCTCGCGAGCTTTTTATTTATATATTTTCAAAAAAAAAAAGAAAATAAAGCTCATGAGCTAAAAAGCTCGCGAGCAGCTCGAGCTCGAGCTCGATAAGTTGGCCTTGAGGTCGAGCTCGAGCTGAGAAAAATGAGCTCGAGCTCGAGCTGAGAAAAATGAGCTCGTCGAGCTCGAGCTCGAGCTTGGAAATTTTGCCAAGCTCGATTCAAGCTCGACTCGTTTGCACCCCTAACGGGAGAGAAGATGTCAAAGTAATCAACACCGTAAGTCTGAGTAAAGCCTTTGACGACCAAGCGGGCCTTGTATCGATCTACGCTGCCGTCCGGACTGAATTTCACAACAAAGACCCAGCGACAGACAACCACTTCAGTGCCCAAAGGGGGAGGAACAAGGGTCCATGTACCCCTTTCAGTGAGAGTAACGATTTCCTCATCCATGACAGTCTTCTATTGAGGAACAGTAAGGGCCTTCTGGTATGTGCGTGGAGTGGCAGTGACAGAGATAGCCAAGGAAAACGCCCTGCGATAAGGAGTGAGACGATCATAGGAAACAACAGCAGCTAGCGGGTGTTGGGTACAAGACCGCACCCCTTTGCGAAGAGCAATGGGAAGATCCAGGTCGGCGTGTGCCGGAGTTGCCGGGACATCCGTGGCGGAGAGAGCTTGCTCGGGAGTAAAGAGAGACGGCTGCGGAGAGGAGGGAGATATCTCGGGAGGTGGACACGGCGGAAGGAGAGGGTGGAGATGGTGGAGGTGGCGGAACGTCAGTAGGTGTAGAGGGGACGGATGGGTTGGTATGAGAAGTAGGAATATCAGGAGGAGAGGAGGAGTCGTGAGAGAAGTAGGATGCATTTTCAAAGAAGGTGACATCCGCAGAGACGAACTGCTTGCGGCTAACGGGGTCAAAGAAACAATAACCTTTCTGAGTGGTAGAGTACCTCAGAAAGACACATTTAGTGGCCCATGGTGAGAGTTTGTCATGGGTGGTTGAGGGAGAGTGCACAAAGGCTGTGCACCCAAAGATACGTAGAGAAAGAGGAAACAAATTCTTGTCCTGATAGAGAATGAAGAATGAGATTTTACCGTGGAGAACTGTTGAGGGAATGCGATTGATGAGATAGAAGGAGATGGAGGACAACATAGCCCCAATAGGAGAGAGGAACGTACATCTGTGTCATCAGAGTGCGAGCGACATCGAGAAGGTGAATGTTTTTGCTTTCCGCCACCCCATTTTGCTGTGAGGTGTAGACACAACTAGTTTGATGAATAACACCATGTGTAACACCTCCATCCGTTACATGACATATAGTAGAAGGTCCGACCGGGGACCCACGCCATATATCACAAACAAGTAGCAGAGTTTACAGGTTAATATCAAAAACTATTCGCATCCTAATACAGAGCATACTAACGGAAGCTTTTAAGTTATTTGAACTCAACACATTTGAATGTGCACAATATATAAACCAGCATTTATATATATAACAACACAAAGAAATGTATACAAAATACACAACAAGTCTGGCCTTAAGGCCTTACGGTTAAGCTGTACATGTGTGGATTACAAACATCGACACGCAGACCGGTCATACATGAAAATAATAAAATTCTTCATTCGGCCTCCGAGGGCCAGCAACAGCAGCAACAAGGGCTGCAACCCACTATTATTCACTCGGCTCTCCAGCACCTGCATGGGGACAATCCACCGTAACGGTGGTAAACAAGGCAACGGTCAGCATTCAGCTGACCAATTTATAACGACCCTACCCCTTACCCGGGGAAGCGGTATTCCTTCCCTGCAGGCATAACATTTCACAAGCAGATATATCACAAGATGTGCACTCACACACCACTAAGATATCACAAGCGTCGACCACACGACCCGACATTCCGTGCACTCAGGGCACATTCTCGGTGTACCGGAAAACCAGGGTCCCACCACCATTCCCAATGACAAACTTGAGCATTTCGCTCCACGGCCTACGGCCGGAGACTTTAGTCTTAATGGAGCGCAGACCTAAGACTCTCATTATGTGAACCTGACGAACGCCAATAGCCCAGGCACTCATGTCAGACAACCATAACGCGGATACAGTTCAGCCCTTGCCCGTTGATCAAATTGTCAGTTCAATGACTAGACTGACGCGGGTCGGCATCCCCTTGTCCGTTCGGCACGAAGCCTTTTTAAGAGCTCACATAGCTCACAATTGCCACACTGTCCCCTAAGGACTGGCTTCACAATCACAGGTTAGCTAGGAGCCATCACCAGCGACACGCACTCTCGCCCGTCGTTAGCGACAGAACTCTCTTTCCGTCCCCAGCCCTAAACTTATCTGTACCAAGCGTGTGGCTGGATCATTTGGTGCATTGACCTCCCGCCAGAACAAGGCCAAGTAGTGCGTAGCAGCGACAACAATATTGGCGAGTCGCGACGGCGCTGTCGGAAAGACAGCCGACAAAAGTAATGACTTCCGCAAGGTTGGTGGAGCGGTGGTGAGCAACTACCATAAGGATGTAGGAGACGCGACGAGCGACAACAGGAACGGATCCGTCAGGGACAGCGGGGCACGAGACGACAGAAGAGCCGGTGAGGCGGCCGGTGGAAGCGGCAGAGGGACGACCACCGTGGAGAGAGGTGGATACCTCAGCGGCCGGTGTGTCTTTGCCGGGAGGATCGACTGCGGGGCAGCGAGGCATGTTGGTGTCGTCGAGGAATGTTGGGGCCGTCATGGCAGGATAATTCTTGCATGGTGCAATTGGCACCCGTGGAGGAGCCGACTTAGGGCAGAGAACTCGTGGGGTGTTGCGGAAGCCCGCCCGTTGAACGCGAGGAGACGATCGACTTTGGCATGGAGGGCGAGGAGGGAGGCGTGCATGGAGGCGACGAGTTGCTCTTGAGCATCAACGCGACGACTCAGGCGTCGATGATGGCACCAGAAGGAGGGTCACCGGTACAGCGGGTGTTGGGAGCCATGGGCTGGAGACGACGAACGGGGGCCGGAAGGGCGGCTATGGCTGAGATCGGCGACAACAAAGAACCCGCGGTCTTCTTGCGACAGATCCGGCAGAGAGGAGCGGATCAACGGCCGTCCTGCGGCAGATCGGCAAAAAGGAGGAGGATCGACGACTTCCGCGACTGATCGAGTGCAACCCTGGAGCGACGGATCGGCTGTGGTAGCACGCGGATTTCAGAAGACGATGGATCGACGTGACACGAGAGCGGATTGAGCGGAGCAACAACCTCTCCGGTAGGCGGTGAGGCGGAGCCTCCAGCTGGAGGAACGTCGGTGGACGACACAACTGGACGACACCGCGATGCGGGCCGTCGGCGGGCGACACGATGCGGGGCGACACGATGCGGGGCGACACGATGCATGACTCGAAATCGTGAATCTGGCGAACCTGCGATGCAGATGGCAGACGTACGTGAGATGCAATTTCGCGAACATGCACACAAGCAGGTATTTGACGGCTGATGGTTGACAAGCGAGCGGCACGGTTGGTCGGACCACTTGTTACAATCACAAATAAATTTCAGGAGGAATTCGGCAAGAGGAGGGGCCGACGATGATGATTGAGAAGAAGAGAGGAAGAATAAGAGAGGAACTTAGAGAGCAACCCTAAATTCTTTCATATATCCATCATGCCATCACACATAAACCCCTCCCCCTTATATAGATGAGGGAGGACAACCAAACAAGAAAATACAAAAAACAATTAAACAAGGAAATACAAAATACTTAATTGATTAGTATTAGCTAATATTCATATGCGTGCTCCATGGTGGCTTTCATATGCGCCCTCCATAAATTATGACGAGTGGGGTCCACTTGAGTGAATGCACCCACGACTACGATGACTTCCATACGTGTGCTCCATAAATTATGACGAGGGGGGGGGGGTACACTTGCGTGAATGTATCCGCGACACGTGGACCCGTAACACCGTTCCTCCCCATTAGTCCTAAGGTGCGCCATCGGTCCTAAGGTGCCATCATGTAAACCCTACTTACTAGGACCTTCTCTTTTCTTAGAAGAAACTGTTTTAACTCTGTTGTGCACTTAGAATGTGGAAAGGATACCGCTGTTAGTGTCTGTTGAAACTGGAACTTGGTTCCTTGAGCAGTTCGGATCCAAGGGGGTAGCTTGCATCTACTTCTCTCAAGCGAGAGCACCTGACCAGCTGCTTGGAACCAAGAGACAGACTCCAAGTTGCAGCGAGGAGGTCTCGTTACACACCCGGAAGATCAAAGAGAGCTTCCCCTCCCTCACCAATGCTGAGCTGGGCACCTTGGAGGGACTTGAGAGCACTCGTGAACCAGAGTCAGCTTTGGGAGAGGGGGAAGCAAGAAGCTCCCCCCCAGGGTGCCTATGAGGGTTTATTTATAGTTTTCCAAGTTTGATCTGCAAATAGCGGAATCCCGCCTTTTGGTATTACTATACGCAACCCAAAACGGTCTGCCAACAACGTAACTCCGCTGTTTGGAGGGGCTATTAGCAGACCCAAAGAGGTATCCTGGGGCTGGCGAGTGCCCGGTGAAGCTGGGACCTGCCACTCGTCCTGAACCTGGAACTCGCCCCCGGGGGCTGCACTCGCCCCAAGGAGCCTGTAATTCACCCCTGGGGGGCTGCACTCGTCCCAGGGAGCCTGGATCTTGCCTCTGGGGCTGCACTCGCCCCAGGGAGCCTGGAACTCGCCCCCGAGAGGCTAAATTCGCCCTAAGGAGCCTTGATCTCGCCCCTAGAGGGCTGCACTCTCCCCAGGGAGTCTGGAACATGCTCCTGGGGGCTGCACTCGCCCCAGGGAGCTTGGAACTCGCCCCTGGGGGGCTGCACTCGCCCCAGGGAGCTTGGATCTCGCCCCTGGGGGCCTGCACTCGCCTCAGGGAGCCTGGAACTCGACCCTGGGGGGCTGTACTCGCCCCAGGAAGCCTGAATCTCGCCCCTGGGGGCATCACCCGCCACAGGGAGCCTGGAACTCGCCCCGGGGGGCTGCACTCGCTTCAGGGAGCCTGAAACTCGCTCCTGGGGGGCTATACTTGCCCCAGGGAGCCTGGATCATGCCCCTGGGGGGCTGCACTCGTCCCAGGGAGCCTGAATCTTGCCCCTGGGGGGCTGCACTTGCCCCAGGGAGCCTGGAACTCGCCCCTGGGGGGCTGCACTCACCCCAGGGGGGTACACTTGCGTGAATGTACCCGCGACACGTGGACCCGTAACACCGTTCCTCCCCATTAGTCCTAAGGTGCGCCATCGGTCCCATCATGTAAACCCTACTTACTAGGACCTTCTCTTTTCTTAGAAGAAACTATTTTAACTCTGTTGTGCACTTAGAATGTGGAAAGGATACTGCTGTTAGTGTCTGTTGAAACTGGAACTTGGTTCCTTGAGCAGTTCGGATCCAAGGGGGTAGCTTGCATCTACTTCTCTCAAGCGAGAGCACCTGACCAACTGCTTGGAACCAAGAGACAGACTCCAAGTTGCAGTGAGAAGGTCTCGTTACACACCCGGAAGATCAAAGAGAGCTTCCCCTCCCTCACCAATGCTGAGTTGGGCACCTTGGAGGGACTTGAGAGCACTCGTGAACCGGAGTCAACTTTGGGAGAGGGGGAAGCAAGAAGCCCCCCCGGGTGCCTATGAGGGTTTATTTATAGTTTTCCAAGTTTGATCTGCAAATAGCGGAATCCCGCCTTTTGGTATTACTATACGCAACTCAAAACGGTCTGCCAACAACGTAACTCCGCTGTTTGGAGGGGCTATTAGCAAACCCAAAAAGGTATCCTGGGGCTGGCGAGTGCCCGGTGAAGCTGGGACCCGCCTCTCGTCCTGAACCTGGAACTCGCTCCCGGGGGCTGCACTCGCCTCAAGGAGCCTGTAACTCACCCCTGGGGGGCTGCACTAGTCCCAGGGAGCCTGGATTTCGCCCCTGGGGCTGCACTCGCCCCAGGGAGCCTGGAACTCGCCCCTGAGAGGCTAAATTCGCCCCAAGGAGCCTGGATCTCGCCCCTAGAGGGCTGCACTCTCCCCAGGGAGTCTGGAACATGCTCCTGGGGGCTGCACTCGCCCCAGGGAGCTTGGAACTCGCCCCTGGGGGGGGGGGGGGCTGCACTCGCCCCAGGGAGCTTGGATCTCGCCCCTGGGGGCCTGCACTCGCCTCAGGGAGCCTGGAACTCGACCCTGGGGGGCTGCACTCTCCCCAGGACTCGCCCCAGGAAGCCTGGATCTTGCCCTTGGGGGCATCACCCGCCACAGGGAGCCTGGAACTCGCCCCAGGGGGGCTTCACTCGCTTCAGGGAGCCTGGAACTCGCTCCTGGGGGGCTATACTTGTCCCAGGGAGCCTGGATCATGCCCCTGGGGGGCTGCACTCGTCCCAGGGAGCCTGGATCTTGCCCCTGGGGGGCTGCACTTGCCCCAGGGAGCCTGGAACTCGCCCCTGGGGGGCTGCACTCACCCCAGGGAGCCTGGATCTAGCCCCTGGGGGGCTGCACTCGCCCCAGGGAGCCTGAAACTCTCCCATGGGGGGGGGGGGACTTCTTCTACTCTCGTCCTAGGTGGGCGAGACCCTCTAGGTCATCATCGGTCACATATGATCTCGATGAATTACGGGTTATACAGTATCCTTTTCCATATTTGTGCTTTTTAAGAACACTTTCCCTGTTGCCAGTATTCATTAGGATTAAGGAGGCATGTGTCTTCATATTTTTACTTGTAGTTTTTGTATCTTAACAACATGCACAATGGCTTTGCCATTTGATGCTGCTGGATGTTGAAAGAATTTGACACAATGGGATTGAGGAGAGTGGAAATTGCACAAAATTTAATATAAAGATACAACTAAAATACAACACTCAAGCCTTTATCCCTCTGTAGTTGGGTCGGCTTTATGGATCCTTTGTTGCCATCATGCCCCATCCTAACTCATAATCTCATTAATGCCTGAGTACATCATGTCTTTCCTTATAGTTTCACTCCAAGTCTTTATTGGTCTACCCTTACCCCTTTAACATGCCAAATGACTAAACTCTCACAATGCCTAATAGGTGCCTTTAATGTTCTTATTTGTATGTGTCCAAACCATCTTAGTCTATCTTCTCGCATCTTCTCTGCAATTGGTGTCACTCCTATCTTATCCATAATACATTCATTTCTAATTTTATCCAGTCTCGTTTGTCCACATATTCACCTAAGCATTCTCATCTCCACAACTCCCATTTTTTACTCATGTACGCAATTCATTGCCCAACACTCAACCATAGAGCATCACTAGTCTAATTGCACTATGGTAAAACTTGTCTTTAAGTTTTCATGATACTTTACAATCACATAAGACCCCTGACGTGCCTCTCCACTTCAACCAACCTGCTTGGATTATATGTATCACATCTTTATCAATACTTCCATCTTTTTGAACTATCGATCCAAGATATTTAAAGCACTCACTGCGAGAAATATCTTGATCACCCAACTTAATAACAAAATCATATGTCCTTCTTGCACTGCTAAATTTAAACTTCGTATACTTCGTCTTTGCCCTGCTCTATCTAAAACCCTTCTTTTTAAAGTGTCTTGTCAAGATTCAAGTTTTGCGTTTACACCATCACACGTCTCATCTACCAAAATGATATCATCCACAAACAATAAAGACCAATGTATTGCTTGTTGGATATGTCCAGTGAGCTCATCTAAGATAAGGGTAAAGAGATAAGAGCTTAAAGCTGAACCTTGATGTAAGCCAACAATGATAGAGAATTCATGTGTTAATCTTCCAGATATCCCCACCCTCGTCACTGAATTTGTATACATATCTTTGATTATGTCAATGTATGATACATTTACATATTTCTTTTCTAAGACTCCATAAGATCTCTCTTAAAACCCTATCATAAGTCTTCTCAGCTCAATAAACAACATGTGCAAATCTTGTTTTCTTTCTTGATAGTTCTCAATAAGTCTTCTCAAGAGATGCATACCTTTCATGGTCGACTACCCTAGCATGAATCTAAATTGATTCTCTGAGATGCTAGTCTCTTGTCTTACTTTTCATTCTATTACACGTTCTTATAGTTTCATGACATGATTCATTAATTTAATTACTTAGTAATTAACACAATTTTGTGTATGTCTCCCTTGTTCTTATATAAAAGTATCAAAATATTTTCTCTCCATTGGTCCGTCATCCTGTTTGACTTCAATATCATATTGAAGAAATATGTAAGACACAATTTTTTTTTTCACTAGATATTTTTATACTTCGATGGGTATATAGTTTGATCCAACCTTCTTTTTATATTTCATTTTCTTTAGAGCATCATTTACCTCCCGTACTTGAATTTTACATAAAACATTGTGTTCACTCCTCCGATTTATTTTACTCTTCTAGTTCAGTTCATTGGTTTTTTTCGTTATAGAATTGATAAAATATTTTTTCATTGCTCTTTAATAGCCACATCACTCGCCAAATCTGTATTTGTTTCATTTTTTATACATTTAGGTTGCGTCTATTTAAGTGTTTAAGCTCCTTTTCGATCCGATGAAAATGCCATTTTCTGTTTTTGATACGTTTGCGGGCGCTTAAAGCTAATTCGACATTATAAAAAAGCTGTTTTTGTGTAATGATGAACCGGAGCTGGGAGATACTTTTGTTGTGTCCAGACGCACGTCTGCCGAAGGCGCGAAAGAGGAATCTTAAAGCAGAAGGCGTAAGTGGAATCGTAAATTGGAAGGCCGAAGGTGGAAGCGAAATCCTTCCTCCGTGGGTATTTTCTCTGTTTCCCAGCTTCTTATTCTGTTTTTCTTCTTTTTTCCTCCTCATCCTTCATCGTAAAGCTCTGCGCTCGTGTCAGCAGCAGAATCTCTTCTGCCTGCACCTTGCCCCACGCCCCCGACGAGCTTCTGGCCGATGGCCTCGCCAGCGTGTACTCGATTTTGAGATCAGCGGCGAAGAGGGAGAACATGGGGCCATGGTCGGAGATGAGGGACTCGCCGACCGTGGTCGGAGATGAGGGACTCGCCGCGACGGTAGGCATTGTTGCTTCATCCCTTTACCTCACCAGCAAATACGGTTGCAACCTGAAGAAAATAATATTCTCTAGCGCACTGCGGTGTGCTGGCCCAACACATAGCAGCCATAAAAGTAAAATACACTACAGTTTTTTACCTTTATTTTTCGTTTTACCTGTGGTTAAAAATTATGCTTTAGGCGATTTTTGAGGGGAGATCATTGCATCTGATATCTTTTAATTATTAATCCTGCGGGGAGAAAATTTAAAGCAATACTTGGTCTGAACTTTAATGCCTTCTTCTGAAATAGGTTTTACTATTATAAGTTGTATGGTTTTAATTTTGCAAAGAGGTTAACACTATATATATGTATGTGTGTGAATATATTATAAAAATATTTGTGATTTTGCATCTGCCATTTTTTTATAATACTCCATTTTTACCAAATAATTTTTATGCATTGTTTTTCGAACAACAAAGCAAACGTCATTTTACAAAAACTGATTTTTACTGCAAACTTTATTTTCCCTAAAACAACTCTTTTTTCAAGCTCTATTTCTAACGATACCTTTTTGATCAGCAACATCCAAAACAAACGGACCCTTAACTTAGCTTAAATCTCTTTTGTTCTTCTCTATAGCTCGATAAATTTTATATGTCACGCTCTCCATCTTCGATATCTCGTCGCTTATAAAATTCTTCATAAACTTGACTTTTTTGCTTACTACGTGTTTAGCTTATTTTTTGATGACTTTATTGTACAACCCAGTGTTCGCCGAGTGAGTCCAACAAGGCAGAAGGGGGGCCCTCTATATAGCCCGACCCGCGTCAATTTGCTAGGCGGGTGAGTCAACCCGCATCCACCAGGAAGGCGGGCGAGCCAGCCCGCATCCGCCAAGCGGGCGAGCGAGCCAGGGAAGCCGGCCCGCCTCCATATAAGAGGCGAGCGAGCCGCAGAAATCAGGACTCGCCTAATAGGCATGCAGGCTGAGCGAGCCGGGCCGCACCCGTCCAGATGACTGACGAGCTGGCTCGCATTCTCCCCATAAGTGAGGTGCAGATAGCCTATATTTAATGTGATTTGGTCTGCCAATATCCTCACTAAACAGTGGAGTTCCGCTGTTGGCAGACCCCTTTTGGGCTGCATATAGCCGTTTGGAACAGCGGAGTTGCGCTATTTGCAGGTCAGACCTTAAAATCTATAAATAGACCCAATATGGATACCTCAGAAAGCAAGCTTTCAGTTTTCTCATTCTCTGATCTTCTTATGCTTTCTAAGGTACCCTTAGCTCAGCACTGGCTAAGGAGGGGAAACACTTTAAGATCTTCCGGGTGTGTGGTGAGACCTCCGTGCTGGAGACTTGGGTCAGTTTCGAGCTCTAAGTCTTCAGTCATGCTCACTAGGAGATGTAAGTGTGCGGTCACCCCTTTTCTAAGGGTCCGACTCCACAGAAGCCGGTTCTCGGTTTCAACATTTTTGGTGTGGTGAGCGTGCAGCGTGACTAGCACAAAAAATCCAAGTGAGTTCAATGACTGGAGGCGAAGGACAAGGATTTGACCGGGCCGACTCGCCACCTCCCCCTCCACTTGCCACCCTCGGATGTTCGAGGACTTCAGGCAGGAAATGCGAAATCTCGTGATGTTCGCACTCGGAGCTCGCGGCGAGTGCTCCACACCCGCCGTCTCAGTGGTCGCTGCCCCAGCTCTGGGCGAGAACGCTCCCCTCAGGCGACCTGGGAAGGAAGTAGCAGAGGAGGGCAGCGAGCGGGATCTCCCGGGGCGAGCCTTGTTCCCCGGCTCGACGGGTACGGGAAGGACCGACGAGGTGGAGGCGCGAGATCGCCCGGCTCGCCTGGCAGGAGAGGGGAGCCCCTTCAGTGAGCGGGTCTCATCCGCCCTAGTTCCAGAGGGGTTCCACGAGCCATAGATGTCTTACTACACCGGAAGGGATGATTCGGTCCAGTACATACAATGGTTCGAGGATGTGGTCTCTATCCAACATATGTCAGATGCTTTTAAGTGACGGCTCTTTGCCATAACTCTCAAGGAGAAGACGAGAGATTGGTTTCACCAGCTTTCTGCCAGCTCCATCTACTGTTTTGAAGACCTGCGTCGTGGGTTTGTGCTGAGGTTTACAACTTCGAAAAAGAGGAAGGAGTCGGAGTCCCTGTTTCTCATTAAGCAGGGAGTGAATGAGACATTGAGAAGCTATGTGAATAGGTTCCAGGAGGAGGTCCTCTAGGTTCAGGAGATGCCAGGGCACACCCTCATGGTGGCCTTCACCCTGGGGCTGCAACAGAGGTTCTTCAGAATGGAGCTGAAGCGGGTGCCTCCGTTGTCTTTTGAAGAGCTGATGGAGATGACAACCAGGGAAGTCGGAGGAGAGGCATCGAACCCGGCGTTTGCTAGGATGCTAGCCAGGTGGGCTGCAGAGGTGGAGAGAGAGCCAGGAGGTGGCAAGGGCCAGGAGGTCAGGAGAGTAGAGCCCCGACCGTGGGAGCAGTTGCGACAGCAACAGAGGTGGGGCTGCCAGGAGTCGAATAATCGGCTAGGCTGGAGACAGCAAGACTAGCATGATCAGGGCCAGAGGAGAGGTTTTCATGGAGGAGAGAACCGCCCAGGGGGACGGGGGCATTTCAACCCCTCTGGGATGGAGGCAAGGCCAAATACCCCCTCTACCCAATCAACACCAGACTATGACGATAGCTCTGTGGAGGAGGAGGAGGCCGGGAGGTAGAGCGGAGGTGCCCTACTGTGACTTCCACCAGGAGGAGTTCACGAACGACTACCTCCCGGAGTTCTTGGAGATGAGGGGAGCCAGGGGGCAGGCCCAGCAGCAGCAACATCACCGCCAGGAGGTGCAAATCGAGGAAGTCCTGCCTAGGAGCAGAGGAGGACAGGTGTGAGGACCGGCCCGATATGGGAGGTCGAGGAGGGATCGGGGTGATCTATGGGGGGGGGGGGTGGTGGGAGTCGAGGCCGCCTGCAAGGCGAGTCTCCACACCATGTATCGCCGGAGCGTCGCCTCCACGTCACTAACCCCACCCCCAGATAAGAAGATTACCTTCTCTCGGAAGGACATGCCGGGTCACGAGGATCCGTTTTGCGATGCGCTGATGATTCAAGTCGCCGTCGAGAATTTTACCGTCTCCCGTATCCTCGTAGACAATGGGAGCTCCGTCAACGTCGTTTTCAAGAAGGCGTTTGATGCGATGAAGGTGGAGGCCAGGACGGTGTTGGTCTCAGATGGGCCTTTGTTCGGATTCTCCGGGGAGAGGAATGAGGTAGAAGGTGGAGGCTCCATGTTACCTTGGGGGGGCCAGTACAGGAACTGCAGGTTCGTCATTGTGGACGCTCCTAGTAGCTACAACGCAATATTCGGACGGCCCCTCATCAACACCTTTCGCTGCGTACCCTCTTCTTTCCACCAATGCCTCAAGTTCAATGCTGAGGGCATCCAGGTCCGGGTTCGGGGAGACCCCAAGGTGACGAGGGAGTGCTACGTGACTGCGGTCAACACCATCTCCTGGTAAGGAGGCGCCGAGGAGATGGAGAGAAGGATGAAAGAGATATCTGGCCAGAAGGCCATGAGAGGAGTTGAGGAGATGGAAGAGGAGGAGGAGGTTCACGCCCGAGTGGAGGCAGCAGAGGAAGTGCTGGAGGAGCAGATCGAGGTAATGACCATAGAAGAAACCAGAGAGGAGGAGGCTATTGCTTCAGGTAAGGAGGCCGCAGACGAGGGGGAAGAACAGTCCCGGCTGGAAGCAACGAAGGAGGTAGTGTAGATGGAGGGTGGAGAAAGTGCGGGTCAGCGGGGGACTGAGCCCGGAAGATCAGAAGAGGATGCAGGAGTCAATCCAGAAGAACGTGGACATCTTCGCGTGGAGCGCGACCGACATGCCAGAAATTGATGCGGATGTGGCTTGCCACAGCCTCAACCTTGATGCCAACGTCCGTCCCATCCGTCAGAAATAGAGGTCCACCACAGACAAGCTGACTGAGCCCATCTGTGAAGAGGTGGAAAAGCTCCTGAAGGAGGGGTTTGTATCGGAGATCCAGTATCCGGGCTGGGTCTCCAACGTGGTGAATGATCAAAAAAGGGGACGACCGCTGGAGGATGTGTCTTGATTTTTCTCTTTTGAATAAAACATGTCCCAAAGATTGTTACTCCTTGCCTCGAATCGACGCGCTGGTTGACTCAGCCGTCGGTTTTTCTCTAATGAGCTTTCTAGATGCATTTTCAGGTTATCACCAGATCAGAATGCACCCGCCCGACATGAAATATGTTTCCTTCATCACAGAGGAGGGGTGCTAATACTATAAAATGATGCCCTTTGGGTTGAAAAATGCAAGGGCGACGTACCAGAGAATGATGGATCGGGTCTTCCGGGAGCAGAGAGGAAGGAACTTGGAGATGTACGTGAATGACCTCATGGTCAAGAGTCGGGATGCGGACTCTCATCTCCAAGATCTGGAGGAGACTTTCGTCACCCTGCGAAGGTATATGATGAGGCTGAACCCCTTGAAGTGTGTCTTCGGGGCAAACAATGGAAAGTTCCTAGGCCACCTCCTTACTCCCGCGGGGGTGGAACCCAACCCTGATAAGGTGAGGGCGATCATGGAATTGGGGTCGCCTCGGAACGCCAAGAAGGTCCAGTGCCTGACAGGGAAGCTGGCAGGGCTGAGAAGGTTCCTCTCCCGGGCATGAGAGAAGTGTTCGCCTTTCTTCAAAGCGTTGAGAGGGGGTCAGAAATTCGAGTGGACCGAAGAGTGCGAGAAGGCTTTCCAAGCCTTGAAGAGGCAACTGACCCAGGCTCCGCTTCTTCAGGGACCCAAGGAGGGGGAAGATCTATCCTTATACTTTGGGGTCGGAACCGAGGCCCTGAGCTCTGTTCTGGTCCGGGAGGAGGGAAAGAAGCAACTATCAATTTACTATGTAAGCAGGGTCCTGAGGAAGACGGAGTTTCGATACCCAATTTTGGAGAAACTGGCTTTCGCTTTGATCATCTCAGCTTGGAGGCTGCGAACTTACTTCCAAGCACATTCAATCCGGGTGGTGACTGACCACCCCCTTCGCAACATCTTTGAGGGGGTGGAACATTCAGGAAGACTTGCAAAATGGTCGGGAGAGCTGAGCGAGTTTGACATTTCTTTTGTTCCCCGCCTCTCGATCAAGGCCCAGACAATGACCGACTTCTTGGGGACTATGTGGTCGAGGTGGCGGAGACCGAGCTCACTCATCCGGTCCCTTGGAAGGTGAAGGTGGATGGCGCGTCGAGAAGACACTCCTTGGGCGTAGGAGTGATCTTGGAGAGCCCTCAAGGGACGAGGATAGAGCAAACGGTGGTCATCCATTTTCCCATTACCAATAACCAAGCAGAGTATGAGGCGGTGATCGTCGGACTGCTTCTGGCCAGGGAGCTGGGAGTGCAAGACGTGGAGGTACTAACGAACTCCATGGTGGTGTCCTCCCAGATCAACGGAGAGTTCGAGGTGAGTGAGCCTACCCTCCAGCTGTACCTGACAAAGGTGAAGGGAGTCATCGGCATGTTCCAAACGTTTTCCATCTGACCTGTGCCGCGGGATGAAAATGAGCAAGTAGATCATCTTGCCAAGTTTGGATCCCGTGCGGGAGGAACCCTCACGACCTATTCCTCCCTTCCATTGAAGAGGGGAGATGATGGAAGTGGATCAACGCCTCTCCTGGATGGATCCCTTCACAACCTTCCTGTCCACATGAGAGTTCCCGGAAGGTATGGACAAAAAGCGCTTCAAACATAAGTCAGCATACTACCTGATGCGCAATGGGAAGCTGTATCGGAAGGCCCTCTCGGGGATTCTGGCGCGTTGCGTGGCTGAGGAGGTCCCGAGAATTTTGGAAGAAGTCCACTCCGGGAGTGTGGGAGCCATTCAGGGAGTACTATGAAAGGGAGGATAGTCAGGCAAGGGTAATTTTGGCCGACCCTGAGCCGGGATGCCACCGAGTTCGTCAAGAAGTGTCAAAAGTACCAGCTGTTCACTCCGCTCCAGCTGCTACCAGCCTAAAGGCTCAAAAGCATCACTGCGCCCTAGCCCTTCGCTATATGGGGAATGGATCTTGTGGGGGCCTTCCCTCAGGCCAGCGGGCAGAGGAGGTTCTTGTTGGTCATGATTGATTTTTTCTAAGTGGTTGGAGGTCAAGACGCTGACCAAGGTGACCTCCCAGGTGATTCGAAATTTTCTGTGGGGAGAGATCATTTGTCGGCACGGGTTGCCTCAGACCATTGTCACGGACAATGGGCCACGATTTGCCAGCTCGGAGTTCATCAATTTCTGTAGCCAGCTCAGGATTGATCTTAGGTTTGCGTCGGTCCACCACCCCAGGAGCAACGGACTGGTGGAGGCGGCGAACAAGATCATCGTGAACTTGTTGAAAAAGAAGGTGGAAAATTTAAAGGGGAGCTGGGTGGAGCAACTCCCTTCGGTCCTTTGGGCCCCGAGAACAACTCCCAACACGGCCACGGGGAGACCCCCTTCAAGCTCTCCCATGACTGTTCGCCGAGTGGGTCCAACAAGGCAGAAGGGGGGCCCTCTATATAGCCCGACCCGCATCCGCCGGACAGGCGAGCGAGTCGGGGCAGCCGACCCACGTCAATTTGCTAGGCGGGCGAGCCAACCCGCATCCACCAGGTAGGCGGGCGAGCCAGCTCGCATCCGCCAAGCGGGCGAGCGAGTCGGGGAAACCGGCCCAGCCGACCCGCCTCCATATAAGATGCGGGTGAGCCGTAGAAATCAGGACTCGCCTAATAAGCATGTGGGCTGAGCGAGCCGGGTCGCACCCGTCCAGATGACTGGCGAGCTGGCTCGCATTCTCCCCATAAGTAGGGTGCAGATAACCTATGTTTAATGTGATTTGGTCTGTCAATATCTTCACTAAACAGCGGAGTTCCGTTGAGGGCAGACCACTTTTGGGCTGCATATAGCCGTTTGGAACAGCGGAGTTGCACTATTTGCAGGTCAGACCTTAAAATCTACAAATAGACCCAATATGGTATCTCAGAAGACAAGCTTTGCAGTTTTCTCATTCTCTGATCTTCTTGCACTTTCTAAGGTACCCTTAGCTCAGTACTGGCTAAGGAGGGGAAACACTCTAAGATCTTCCGGGTGTGTGGTTGGACCTCCGTGCCGGAGCCTTGGGACAGTTTCGAGCTTTAAGTCTTCAGTCAAGTTCACTAGGAGAAGTAAGTGTGCGGTCACCCCTTTTCTGAGAGTCCGACTTCCACAGAAGCCGGTTCTCGGTTTTAACATTTATACCTTGCCAAGTTTTGATCATTCTTACAAACGTATAGTGTTTTATAGCTGACCCCTTTTGCCCTCACTTTGTCTTGCACTTACTTTTTTCACTACCAAGATTCTTTATTTGGGGACGCGCAACCTTTTGATTTTTCAAGTACATTTTTCTACTTATCCTTAAATGTGAAGACTTAACTTCTCATGAGACACTACGATCAATATAAAGGTCATCAACTACTTGTTACATAACAATTGTCTTGAAAGCAACCTGTTTTTCCGTTCAAGTTCAACCATTGATTTTTGACAACATTTTTTTCCTTCTCTTATGTTAGTTTTACCAATTATCCTTTAATTTTATGTTTATACCTTTATTGTATTCCTCTCATATATAGGAGGGGCTAAGTTATAACAAAAGCCTAGGCGCAAGGCGCAAGGCGCAGGCGCGCGCCTGAGCCACGTGAGGCGCTTGAGCGAAGCAACCGAATTGTCGCTTTGTCGAATTGGGCGTTCGCTGAAATTGTGCGAATTCAATTCGCTGAAATTGTGCGAATTGCCCAATTTTTGACAACATTTTTTTCCTTGTCAGCGAATTGGGCGCCCAATTCGCTCAATTTCAGCGAATTAGCTCAATTTCAGCGAATTGGACCAATTAGGGGGTCCCTCGGGTGCGTCCATGTTTTTTATAATTTTACCTTGCCTTTATGACCTTTATCGCCCGCCTCAGCTGTGTTGAGGCGCGGCGGGCTGCGCCTGCGCCCGGCGCCTCATGACAATATAGGAGGGGAACCCCTCTTTATGAATTAAGATATCATTTTTCCTCTGTCAACATGGTATCAGAGCTAGGAGGCGAAACCTAGTTCCGCTCTCCGATCCCGCCTGATCTCGTTGCTCGGCTATGTTTCTTCCTCCCGCCGCCGATCCCGCTTCCCGCTCCCCCTTCCCGCTCCGCCTCCCCGCTCCGCCATCCCCTTCCCCTTCCCACTCCTTCCCGCTCCGCTTCTCATGCTTCTTCCGACTCCGCAAACCTAGTTCCGCTTTTTCCTCCCCTTCTTCTTCTTTCGGTTCTTCTTCTTCTTCCGGTTCTTCTTCTTCTTCCCGCCAGCGCCAGTCAGCGTCCTCACCCCTCGCATGATTTTTTGAGTTCTTCGACGTCGGATTGATCCAGGGATTGCTTCTTCAGCGTCTTTTTCCCTTGTAGGGATGTCTCTTCTTCTATTGGCGTGATTGCTCTCCTCCGTGCCTCTCCTCTTTTTATGAGTGAGATCTCTCTCCGTAGGCAACCCGTTGTTGTTCGGGTACCTCGCTTATGATGTCAAGAAGTGGTGAATCTTCGGATATCTCCTCCAGTGGGAGTGCTACTTTGAATTCTCTGCCTCCTGTTGGATCTCTGTGTCTCTCATGATCATGAGAATCCTCAGATTACTACTATTTGGTTGGACAAAACAAATTATCTTCCGTAGGCTCGTTCTGTCATTTTGGCCCTCAAGAGCCGTCGTCTGTTTGGCTACCTCAGTGGTACTACCAGGGAGCCTTCGCCTACCTCTCCCGATTGGACACAATGGGATTCCGAGAGCTCTTTGGTTATGTCTTGGTTCTGCAACTCCATGCAGAAGTCTATTGACCACAATTATCTCCTCCTGATACTGCAGTTGATATTTGGAAGCGTGCCGAGATTACTTATTCATGTTGGGGCAATGCGTCTCAAATCTTTCAGCTGCGGCGACGAATTTTTCTTTTACGCCAAGGGGATCGTCCTCCTGCTGCCCGCTAATTGAAGCTTACCCAGCTGTATCAAGACTATGATCATTTCGACGCGCTTACTCTTGTCTCTCCCGAGGATGAGGTGTTTGTTCGTGTCCGAGAGGAAAGCAACCAGATCTTTGAGTTTCTTTATGGTCTCCATCGTGACCTCGATCCCATCAGTGTTCAGATTGTTGGTCGCTCTCCCCTACCTTCCTTACCTGAGGTGTATAGTTTGGTTCAGCAAGAATATGATCGCTGACAGATTCGCCTGCCTGACACTGCTACTGAGGGCTCTGCTCTTGCCGCTTGGTTCAGTCTCGGGGGCTGCCCTTTTCGTGACACTAAGGGCAAGCCTGTGGACAAGGATTAAGTGATATATAATTATTGTGGGAAAGCCCGACATACTCGGGACACTTGTTTTAAGCTTAATGACTTTCCTCCTTGCGGGGTCCTGCTCCTCGTGGAGGACACAATTCCCCCTTCACGTATGGTTACCTGATGCCATGGAAGGTCCCACTCCTATTTCAGTGGTCGCAGTTTGAGCCGACCTCCTCCCTCTCACTCGGCTGATCTCTCTGATGTCGTTGATGATCCTGCTTCTTATGGTGGACCTGCTGCACCCGAGGTTCCCTATGCTCTTTCCGCTGAGGAGAT
This sequence comes from Platanthera guangdongensis, assembly GCA_039583875.1. NCBI lineage: Eukaryota > Viridiplantae > Streptophyta > Magnoliopsida > Asparagales > Orchidaceae > Platanthera > Platanthera guangdongensis. The sequence goes on from CM077157.1 coordinate 26,416,643, forward strand.
TCTCACCTTCCGCCGCTTCTTGCTTGGCCACTCCAACGAGTCTGCTAGCTCCTCTTATGCCCATCAGGGAGTTCCTGGTGCTCACTCTGTCACTGCCCGCTCTTCTTCCCAATGGATCATTGATTCAGGTGCCACCGACCACATGACAGGTTCTGTTATAGGTTTTGTGTCTTATTCTCTTTTGTCTGGTCGGGACAAAGTGAGCATTGCAGACGGATCCTTGTCTCCCATTACTGGGAAAGGGTCCATTCTTTGCTCCTCCCTTACTCTCACTTTGGTGCTCCATGTGCCTAAATTTACCCGTAACCTGTTTTCTATTAGTTACCTTACTAATTCTATGAATTGTTATGTGACGTTTTTCCCACCTCGTGTGTTTTTCAAGACCTGAAGATGGGGAAGATGATTGGCTCTGGTTGAATGCGGGATGACCTCTACCTGTTTGACCCCACCAGCTCCGTTGATGCTCCACATGCTCTTTCTACTGCCCAGTTCTCTCAGGACTCCTGACACTGTCGCCTTGGCCATCCATCTCCTTCTACTATGCATTTTTTATTTCTGCATTTGTCAAATGTATCTCTGCAAGATTTTAAATGTGATGTGTGTGCTTCCATCCAAAAAGGATACAATTGCTTCCATCCAACTTCCAAGAAGATCTTCGTTACTATGGATGTCACCTTTTGGGAGTCTGAGGCCTACTATGAGTCCTCTCTATGGGGGAGTCCTCACTTCAGGGGGAGTTTCACCCAATGGAAGTGAGTTTTCTTCCTCTTCCCATTCCTCCTCCCGTGACTTTTCCCACTTCTACCTCTCCTGTGATAGCTCCTGTGACAGCTCCTCCTTTACATGTGTATACTTGGCGGAAAAGGGGTCCAGGTACATCAACATCTCTCAGGCTACCCGCGTCAACATCAGATCCTTCTTTGGGCTCTCAAGGTATCTCTACCCAACATCTGATGTCCCACGTTGTGTCAGACAACTCATTATCTCTTTCGCATAAACTCTTTGTTGCCTCTCTCTCCTTTATTTCTATCCCCTCAAGTTGACAGGATGCTATTGCTCACCCAACGTGGCAGGATGCTATGCGTGAGGTGATGTTGGCCCTGAAAAAGAATTGCACTTGGGACTTGGTCCTTTGCCAGTTGGCAAGACCATGATTGAATGTAAATGAGCATTCTCCGTCAAGCAGAACTCTGAAGGTGTTGTTGATCGGTATAAAACTCGGTTGGTGGCTAGGGGCTACATCCAGACCATGGGGATTGACTGCCAAGACACCTTTGCTCATGTAATGAAGATGAATTCTATAAAAGTTTTGCTCTCGTGTGTTGCCTGCAAAGGATGACCTCTAACTCAATTGGATGTGAAAAATGTGTTTGTTTATGGGGACCTGAAAGAAAAAGTCTATATGTTGTTACCGTCTGGTCTTACCTTGGCAGAATCTGGGAGAAAGGTATGCAGGCTGAAAAAAGCCTTATATGGCCTAAAACAATCTCCTCGGACCTGATTTGAGATATTTCATAGAGGTATGGTCGCATTTAGATATTCCCAAAGCAATGCTGATCACACTTTATTTGTAAGGCGCAAGCATGAGAGGGTCACTGTCTTTATTGTATATGTGGATGATATTATTATCACGAGTGATGATATTGAAGAAATCCAGTCTCTAAAATAGAGATTGATAAAATAGTTTAAAGTAAAAGACCTAGAAAATCTCAAATACTTCCTTGGAATTGAGATCTCTCGATCGAAGCATAGTATATTCATATCCAAGAGGAAGTATATCCTTGAATTGCTTCAGTCGTGTGGGTTGAGTGGGTGCAGACCTGCTGACACCCCAGTTGAAGTCAACCATAGATTGAGTAGAGATGATGGAGAAGCGGTTACTGATGTTGCTAGATTTCAAAGAGTGACCGATCACCTTATTTATTTATCACATACTCGTCCGGATATTTCATATGTTGTGAGTGTCATTAATCAGTTCATGCATTCACCTAAAACATGTCATTTAGGAGCGTCTTACCCTATCCTTCAGTATCTCAAGTACTCTCCTGGAAGGGGTATCTTGTTCTCTCCTCACAAAGAATTGACAGTTGAAGTCTATACAGATGCTGATTGGGCAGGTTCTGTAGATGACATAAGGTCCACTTCTGGTTATTGCTCTTTTGTTGGTGGTAACTTGGTAACGTGGAGTAAAAAACATGTGGTTGTCAAGTCAAGCGCAAAGACAGAATTTAGAGCTATGACTCATGGGATCTGCGAAGGATCGTGGATTAAATCCTTGTTGAATGATCTTAGCATGGGGAATATAGACCCCATAAGACTCTACTGCGATAGCAAAACCGTCATTAGCATAACTTTCAATCCAGTTCAATATGATCGCACAAAACATGTTGAGGTTGATCACCACTTCATCAAAAAAATATAGAAAGATGAGTTGTGAGCGCGCCATTTGTTTCTTTAGATCAGCAGCTTGCGGATGTTCTCACCAAGGATTTAAGTCAGACTGCGTTTGAAAAAATTATGTGCAAGTTGGGCATGCAAAACATCACACACCCAACTTGAGGGAGAGTGTTAGATTTACTAATTATTCTTTAATTTTATGATTATTCCTTTATTGTATTCCCCTCATATATAGGAGGGGAACCCCTCTTTATGAATTAAGATATCATTTTTTCCTCCGTCAACATCGTAAATTTATTATATTTAATTTGCACGTCCACACCACTAACCTATGTTGTGTTGACAAATTTTCTCCTTGTATGATTTTGCAATTTTTACAAATCATTTTATCCATTTTGTGAGTAATAAAATAATCAATTTGCGATTTATTTGATCCTCTTTTAAGGTAATTAAATATTTTTCCCTCTTCATGAAAAATGTATGTCACAATTAGCTCATGTATTATGACAAAGTATAATATGATTCTTTCTTTTTCATTTCTTTTTTCATACTTAAACTCTCTATGAATGGATAATCTGTATTTTTCCTTTCTTATATGTACATTTAAGTCTCCTTCTATAAAAATATTTTCTCTTTGTGGGATTTACCTTACGAAATCAGTTAAGTGTTCTCAAAATTGCACTTTAATAGCTCTACTTAATCCTACTTGTGGCACATAAGCACTGATCACATTAATAGTTTCCTTTCCTGTGATCAATTTCAGAGCTAAGATTCTATCACTTTTTCTACTTACCCTAACAACTTCATCCTGCAAAGTAGTATCCACAATAGCACCTATTTCATTACTTGTTATATATTTCTTGTGTACCATAATTTAAAACTTTAATTGTCTAAAAGTTTAGTTTTTTTTACCCACCCATCTATTCTTTTGCAGGTATAAAATATTTATACTTCTCATAATCATCGCATCCACTACAAAATTTAAGATAAAGATAAAAATTTATCAACCTTTTATTGCTAAATTAGTTGAGGATTTTAAACATAAATTGGTATTATTTTAGTCAAAAAATTTTACATCTTCTCTCTATATATACACTAAAAAGGGTGACAACTTCCACAAGAGGTGTGGGACTAAATAGGTGAGAGAGAGGATTTACAATAGGCTCTCTTATGGCCCTTTACAACCGAGCTTTAATATACCTAGAATCTCTAACTTAATATACGTATAATTCAACTGAATTCTCAGGCAAGTTACGAATTTTCAAGCATCACAATGTGAATCTTCAACATCTATATGGGGAGAAATCCCAAAGAAGAAATCCAAATTCAGGAGGCATGCATCTTCATGCTTGTTGCTTAATGTTGTCAGATTCAATTACACATCAAATTTTATTTTAATATTCAGATGCATGCTTATCAATATGTGATACATTTTGTGAGAAATTAATTCATTGATGTGTACTTTTTTGTGTACTTTTTTTTAAATATTGTGTGCTTTGTTCAGGGGATGAGCTATTGAATTGCTGCATGTTATGTTTATCAAGTAGAGGATCAAGAAGAGGATAAGAAATTGCACGAAATGAGAGAGAAAGATATAGTTGTTCCCGAATACTCAATTATCATGATGTAGATTTATGGGGATCGGCTAGGCCGATTTTTGGGGATCGGCTAGGCCGATTTTTGGGGATCGGCTAGACCTTTTGGAGCATGAGTTTTGGGCATGTTCGAGGCTAATTTGTCACCTGCCATATTTGAGATTGTTTGATGGATGATCCGAGTCTACAGTTACATCCGAATCAATATTTTGATATTTTCATGTATTTGTTCTATTTTTAATGTTTTATTTAGAGAGATTAGATAGTTATTGTATACGTCAAATCATAGTCGCATGGTTGTCCTAGACTTGTTTTACTATAAATATGAGGGTAGTGACAGCCATCATGGGTATCACAGATTTTGGAGAGCTTCTTCAATCCGCCGGTCATCTGCAGTTTTGATTTCGCTACCCTTGGGTCCGATTCCTTGGTAATATTGTTTCTTGCCATTTTCGCCTTCCCATTGTGCAGCCCCTCCCTTCACTGCAGACCCATCCACAAAGCCACCAAATCCTCTTCTAATGCTAAAACCAAGCAGCTGACCACCTCCAAACTCCCCCAAACAGTGGCAACCCACCCTCCGATCTCCACTAAATCCCCCTCCTTATCTAGCAACCACTCCCTAGCCTAGTCCCCTTAGCCAAATACTCACCACCAACCATCTCACCCTGAGGGTCTGTTTGGGTCAGCTCCGGCGGATCAAAAAACTGCATTCTAACCGCAGCCGCCATTTTTAAACCGTTTGAATGTGCAACTCTACGAAAATCACTTTTCATAAACCAGCGTTTTAGGTATTTCAGAAACCTGAAAAGGGGCGCTATTGCAATTCTGAAAACCCACGGATCGATGTTCTCTCGGCTTCCAAATCCTCCAACGAGTACCCTTTGGCGTCATTCTTCTTCTATGCTCCAGTGATAGGCGAGCTGAGGAAGGTCGGTTGAGAGCGAAGCGAGAGGAACGGAACGAATTTGATCATTCACCGGCAAAACCGAAAGGGAACCAGCAGGGAAACAGAACACACAAAACAGAAAAGGGTCCCATCCCTCTATTCCCTAGGCTTGTAGGGCCTCTATAAGAAGGCGCTTGGCCCTAACCTAATTTGCAGAAGAAAAGAAGATCAGGGGAGACAGATCGGTCTCTTTATTAAACACGGGGCCTGCCTGAGTCAATCAAGTTTTCCCCAAGAGGATAGGTTCAAAGCGGCGTTCAGTTCCGCTAGGGCCATCCTAGAATAGAAATGGCATAAAAGAGCTCTTTCGCCTTCTCAAGAAAATGCTTCTTTCTTGGCCCCGGGCTAAGTTTCCCTTTACCTTTAGCTTCTGCTGGGGATTCGAATGGATGCAAGGGAAGGTTCCTTGCCTCTATCCCGCTGTCTCCCGCTTTCTTCTTTCAAGCTATGGAGTGAGTTTTCTGGTATCTCCTTAGAGGGAATTCTCGTCAGCGGCGGAATAAGAGGAATCTCTAGTATGGATAAAGCATACAAAGAGACCGGAACGAATCTCAAAATGCTGTTCTAGGATTTTGACCCAACTCTCACTCATCCAAGCGATTGGAGGCACACCTACCTAAATTGTGAGCAAAGGGTGTCTCAAATCATTTGCACATATCACTCAGCGGCGACACGGCAGCCTCTCCTATGCAGAACTCGCTCTGATTCGCCTTCTTCTTTTCCCTTCTACTACCTCGGGACCGATCCTCTCTCTTCTCTGGAGATCTAAAAGAAGCCCTATAGCATGAAGCAGTTGCCCCGAGAGCCAAAGTCAATTAGATTCTCTTTAGTCTTTGATGATACCAGAGAAAGAAGGAAATAATAGTAATCCCCATCAGCTGCATAATCGGCTGAAGATAAAGACCGCCTTCATGACCTCCAGCAAACTCCGACGAATCGTTTAGCCTCCAATGACCTCTTCTCGCGTCTTCCTCCTCGCTTCGGAGCTCACTACCTTCTCCACGGACGGCCATTTGCGATCATCTAGGAGGCGCTACGGACGGTCAGCGCCGCCTCTCTCTCTCTCTTTCTCGCTCCCTTTCTCTCTCTCGTGCTCTGTGCCTCTCCCTCTCTATCTCCTGCATGGCATGGAAAGAGGTTGAATTGTTGCTGGTTTACTGCAGGCGGAGAGGTATCCACACTTTGCTTGATCTTGGGGAACTGTTAGGGGCTGTAGATGGCTGTGTACGAGTTGGGAAAGGTTGGAGAATGTTTGTGGAGAGGGAATTGGTATTAGGCCGCAGGAAAATGGGGAAATCGGTGGTTTTCAATGGCTGGAATGGGATTGCAGCAGCAGATTTCAGTCCAGTAAGCCTTTATGGACTGAAAACCTGCTGTATTTTGTCGGACGGTGATTTATGGTTGGCTGGAGAACAGAGAAATATTTCCTGCTGCTGCATTGCAGCATGAAATCGGGTTCTCAGGGCTATATGGGCTTGGAATTGGGGTAGAGAGAGGGGCTGGAATTGGGGAAGTAGCTTGGGAAAGTTCTGGGACTGTGGAGTTGCCCGGCTGTGGAATTGTGAGGGAAAATGGGGCTTGGCTGAGTGACTGGATGATGCCAGGGACGGTGAGGAATGGATACATGAAGCTAATAACTGCCTCCAACGTGGGGCAGTTGTTGAAATTGGCTTACATGAGTGGGCTGCAGGAAGTTAACGGATAGGAAGTTTGTTGGTGGCTTGTTAGTGGAGTGGGTTAACCAGTTGTAGTAAGGGGAGGGTGAGAGTTGGCAGAGGGTTGATCTGTGTTAGGGGGGAATTAGGCAGTGGGAGTGAATTTAAGAGTTGAGGCTATATGTTAAAACATGGGTTGAGCTCTGTGTCTCTCCCTCTCTATACAATGAGCAGAAGAACAACACTCAGACGTCGATGTAATCAACCTCCTGCCTTGCCAAGTAAAATAGTTATAGATATGATGGTAGTCTCAATGTGGAGTAAACTGTAGTGTTTCAAAATTAGTTTTATCTAAAATAAATGCTCTATGCTCTGCCCAATTTAAGCTACATTCTGTGTTAATATTTTGTATCATATGTTTTTTTTACTAAAGTTGGTGGTGTCCATCTATGTAGTTTACTTTATTTTTTTGGTAGAATTTAAAACCCTTTTATCCTTGCAGGTGTTGTGACAGAAAGGATTCAAGAGGCCCATCAAAATAGTCATGCTCCAAGGATGCTACTTTTTCCAGGTCTTGTTCAGTATCTTATATACCTAGATATTTTTTTCCTGTAATTGTGTTCTATTTAGAGTGTTTCCAGATTGATTGCAAATTATGTCCATCACATTCACATTCATGCAAGATGATGAATTAACACGGTTCTCAAGTTATTTTATAATCAACGTTTTCCTTGATATTGATGTCCCTCAATACTATTTTGCTGCATAGCATGTTTTGTATTTCATATCTAGATTGCATTGTCCATTTGAGTGATATGCACCTACAGAAAATCAGATTAAAAATAATGACCTTTCTTGTTTTGTTGTTAGGAGTTAATATACTTTTTGTGTTTCAATGTTTTTGTATTTTGTTCTCTAGAATCTGCTGATAACCTTCTTGTTACTGCAGAGGGTACTACCACAAATGGTGACTATCTTCTTCCATTTAAAACAGGCGCCTTTCTAGCCAAGGTGCCAGTTCTTCCAGTACTTCTAAGATACCCTTATAAAAGGTTCAGTCCAGCATGGGATTCCATTTCTGGGGTAGAAATCTTTATTCTATTTAATTTTGCAGCATTTCACCTTTTTGTTATGTTTCTATGACTGATACTTGAATTGCAAGTTCTCCCTTAAATGGTTGGAATTTTATCACATGAGTGATTTTATAAGAATAGAACTAGCAGGACTAGTCATGTTCTGCAAACTTAGATATATTGCAGTAATGTTTGCTTGGTAAAACTTCATGTTCGTGAAATGGCTTGGGTGAGAAAGTGCTGAAACAACATAACAATATTATTACTTCATATATTGAAACATATAAGAATACTAGCATCTTCGAACGGGCTTCGCCTGTTCTCGATGCGGCGCTGTGGGCTTCGCCCGCAACCAAGCGGGCTTCGCCCGCCCCCCGGCGGGCTTCGCCCGCGTCGAGTAGTTTTTTAAAATATTAAAGTTTTTAGAATTGTATTTATTAGAATTTTTTAATTAAATTCGAATTTTTAATAATTTATAATTAAAAACCGTGTTAAATCCCGATCTCCCCCGCTTCCGCCTGCTGCTACCCCGCCAATCTCTGCCGCCGGCCTGCCCGGTGCCCACCGCCGGGTTCGCCGGCCTCCGGACAACCCCCGGCGTGTTCGCTGTAGGCCGGCTAACCCGCCGATGGGCGCCGGGCAGGCCGGCGGTGGCGACAGAGATTGGCGCGGTAGCAGCGGGCGGAAGCGGGGGGATATCAGGATTTCGAGGAGATGAAAATAGTGTTTTTTGGGAGATATGGCTAATGGCAGACCCTGTTTTATAGATCCAATGGCCAGATGAGATTTCCTGGAGATCGGACGGTCCAGATGAGTTTCATGGTGTGCTTCCAAATATGCCTATTGCTTTATATAATAAAGATGTACACATATTGCTAGCTACGAGGACTGACACCACAACTCTTATTTGCAACGCGAGACTAATCTATACAGGATAAATAAGACTCATATTGGGCCATTTTAAGCGGGCTTTGGCATGGAGCTTTTATGCATCTCTTTTCTGCTAATCCTTCCCCACAAGATGCATGCGCGCGGTCGTACGAAAAATATTATGTCTCAACCACTGATATTACGTGGAAATTTTGGGGGTGAGGAGACTATGCTGCATGACACAGACTAGGTGCTCTGCATGCTCTACTTCTACTTCGACTTTGTCTATGACATTCGAATCTGGTTGGGAGTCCGTAAGGAAGACACCGTACTCAGGCTCCTGACCTTCCTCAGACTCAACTACAACCATGGTTATCAGGATCGTGATCCGGATCGTAGGATCTTAAATCGATCCGGATCTTACCTAGAATCTAAATCAACACATCTACGACTGAGATCTCAATCCGGATCTTAGGATCTTTAGGATTGCGATCTTGACCCGATTTTACCGGTATGACCAAAGGTAACTAGAAACATATCCAACCTTATCCTGACCCCATTCAATCGGTTCAATGCCCATAACCCATTGTTTAGCCTTATCCCAACCCTGCCCTCATACGTCATCACAGAAACATATCCCAAGTGTTGATTGTCAACTGCAAATAGAGGCCAAGAGCGGCTTCTTCGGTCGTTTCCGGTCCAGATTTGTTTTTATTATTAGTAAACTTTGAGTATCTTATCTGAAACTGAAATTGAACTTAGTATGATATTATCGTTTTGATTTAGTTATTCAAAAAATTTAATATAGTTATTCACATACTACTCAATTTATTTATTTTTTTATTAATTGAGCATGTAATTTAATGATACAAAATTCAATTTTATGTGTGTAGTCTTAATTTATGAATGTTGTAGGATCTTGTGATCCTCGATCTGATCCTACGATCTGATCCGATCCAACCTCAAAACGATCTCATCTAGGATTTCGATCCTGAAAACCTTGACTACAACTACAAATTGCGTACGAGGGCACTCTGAGGACTTGTGTCTTGGTTCCATGCACTTAAAACACTGAAAGGTTCCCAGGTTGGTTCGGGATCCCATAACCTCTTTGCCTTTAGTATAGACAGGGGCAGAGTAGGGGCATTAGTGGACCCTGGAGGGTGACCCTGACTGAGGGGTTTGGGTGAGTTTGTGTTAGAAAGTATTTCAGAAATCCGAGGGCCGGAAGTTTTCTTTTGTACTCATGCTTCTACACGACGGGCCCTACTAGAGATCTCCCCTAGGTCCCGAAAGTCATGAAGCTCTACTTGCTCCCGGATGGCATAACGCAAATCGTTTAGATAGCGAGACAGTCATATCGTCTTGCTCTCGGATGTCTACTGGAGGATAAGGAACTCGTTGGTGTAATCATCCACCGAGAGTTTATCCTAACGTAGGTTGTGGAATTTGCGATATAAGTTTTGAAGATAATCCCGGGCACATATCGCTTTCGCAACTGGTTTTTAAATTCAACCCAGGTCGTGATCGGGGCCAAACCAAGGTAAAACGAGTACGCTCTAATTGGACCCACGGACTAGTGCGGGGCCCTTTAGCCGAAGGGTGACATACTCGACTTGGTGATTCAATGACATCCGTTTCCAAGTCATGAATCGTTCCATACGCTCGCACCAATCTAGGCATCCTTCAGGTTCTACTCGGCCCTCGAAGTCACCTACAACCAACTTGACGCTCGTATCCCATTGTAGCTAGTTTTGGGGTTCAAATGTTTGCGGCAAGGGTTCATCCTCCCTAGGGTTGGGTTGAGGTTCCTGATTTAGACCTAGGTGTCTAGCGACTTCAAGATTATTGACGGACGTTCGTAACCCATTCATGACTTGTGTAACATCACCTATTTGGACGGTGAGTGTTTCAACCATTTGCATGAGATTGCCCATGTGTTGATTTAAGTCATTGACACTCGCCTCGATTTTGTCCACTCTACCCTCCATTTTTTTTGTTAAAAAAATTGTAGTTTTTTTAATTGTAATAATATTTTTTAAAAAAAAAACTCCCTGATTTTTTTTTAATAAATGATTTCTATTTTTTGTTAAAAATAAAATTTTTTTAAAAGAAATCAATTTATGTAAAACATTGGATCGTTCGATTCACAATTGGAGTGAATCGAACCCGGTTTTGATAGCAAAATGATGCAGCCCGATACCGAGCTAAGATTTAGTAGCCTTCCCGAGAGAGCGGGGACTTCGATAGCTATTTCTCTACTCAAGACGATGCAGTTCGAATCTCTTAGCGTTGGCTCCAATCTCGCGTTTAATTACTACGCAAGCGGATAACTCAAACAAGCGGAAAAGATCGTGCTAGGTTTGAAGGAAATAACGATAGTTAGAGCCGTTAGAAAATGCAAGCGCTAACAATTTGACCAGAAAAGAAATTAATTGCATGTGTAGATGTTAACAGTAGGGATATGAAGGGTATACCTGCCGGGATTTCCCAGGCAGAGGAGTTTGCACGGGGTTGGGACCTTTTGCTGACTGGGAAGGTCGATGCAGGTTTGACGGTGGCTGGTCGGGAATACTGCGGATCTGGAGGTCGGGGAGGTGATTGGACGGCTTTTTGGGAGTTACTGGAATTTTGAGGTGATGTCTGGTCAGGATCGGGGGGTTACAGGGGAGTATAAATGGTGGTTGGAAGTGAGGATGGAGGCTCGGGAAGCTTGCAGAAAGGGGAGTGAGCAGTGTTGGGAGTCGGAGTACCAGGCGACGGCTCGCCGGGGAAAATGGGGGCGTGGCAGGGTGAAGCTAGAGCGACGCCAGTTGAGGAAATTAGTGGCCTCGTCGGGGATGGAAGCGAAAGGGACTCCCAGTGTCGGCCGAACCCATGGCAACGGTGTCGGGAAGAACGCGAGAGGTTGGCGTGCGGTGGAAAAAACGGTGCGGATACCTGCTGGAAGAAATCGTGAGAGAAGACAAACAATGTCTCTCCTGATTTCTTATCTCCTGCCTGCCCCAAAATCCGATTTGATGGGTTTTAATAGGAGGAATTAAAATTTTGGTTTCAATTGGGTGGGGGGTTTCAAACTCTTTTAAAACAAAGGCCTCAATATTAAGGATTAAAGGAGGGAGGTTTTGGAAGCCCAAGAGGTTTCATGGGAAATCAAGTAGGTTTTAAATTTTAAAACTCCCAAATTAATTCGGATTTAATTATATATTATTAAATCAGGAATTGAAACTTTTCTCATGCAATTAAATCAGTGTCGCGTAAAATATTGCCGCGCCTGCATCCTAACATCTTAGACTACCAGACCTTTTTATTAATGGTCATGTTGGCCGGTCAAACCAACAAGCCTTAACATCAAAATGAAAAGTGCGATACAATGACGACAACACACATACGATAACACACGTACGATAACTGCACATATGGCGATACCAAAAGTACTTTAAAATAAAATGCACACACACACAAGATGAGCTTAGCTCAACCAGATGCGACCACGGATGCATCACCAATATAGGTGACCACGATGTCAGACTGGCTCTCGGAGCTGAGGCGCTCGTAGGTATTGCTCGCCTGGGGGCATCATAGTGGCAGAGTTCCTCCTTCAGTGTGGGTCAGGAACCTGCCGGTGTATCCTACGCACCTAATGGAGCGTCAAACCCTCTATATAGATAGTGGTCAGGGAACCTTCTGGTTGGCGGGGGTGGACTGAAGATCATAGAACTATTCAACGCAGGCGATACAACCGAGCGACGAACCCTCGTGCGATAACACACGTACGATAACAACACACATGGCGATAACAAAAGTACTTTAAAATAAAACACACACAAGATGAGCTTAGCTCAACCGGATGCGACCATGGATGCATCACCAATATAGGTGACCGCAATGTCAGACTGGCTCTCGAAACTGAGGCGCTCGTAGGTATTCCCGGCCTGGGGGCATCATAGTGGCAGAGGAGTTCCTCCTTCAGCGTGGGTCAGGGGAGGTTAGGAACCTGCTGGTGTGTCCTAGACACCCAATGGAGCGTCGGACCCTCTATTTAAATAGTGGCCAGGGAACCTTCTGGTTGGCGGGGGCGGACTGAAGGTCGGAGAACTGTTCAGCATAGGCGATACAACCGAGCAGCTCGGTACCGTCGAACACAGGGATCTCGATCCGATGGAGATGGGTCTGATGGATGTCCGTTGCGTGGTGGAGAAACTCCATGTAGTCTGGGATGGGCCAAAGGGATTGCGGCGGTGGTGGAGGGGCCGGTGGGCGGTTTACCGTCACTGCCGTGGCCATGATCTCTTGAAGGAGAGTGTGATCCTCAAGTCGTGCTTTGGGTTGATCCATGTGATGAGTGTCCGCAGAGGAGGAGGCATCCTCGTTGGCCAGGAGGACTATTAAATTTGTCAATGGAATGGAATGGTCGGGCCGAAGGTCGACAATAGTTGCAGGTTGAATGGCGGGGGTGGCGATGAGTGATGACTAATCCCAGGAAGCAGCGCCGAGGCAGTAGAAACAGCCGGCGCCGAGCTGACACTGCTGAAGGGTGTTGTAGGACGTGGGAGGATGTGTTGGAGGCTCTCGAAGAAGAGGGAGCGCTGGAGTCTATGCTCTTGAAGGCGCAAGTAGGTGTGCATCGAGGCGCGAAGGGGTCCTGGAGCCTAGGCGCAAGGCGCATGCGCCTGAGGAACGTGAGGCGCAAAAATGAAAAAAAAAATCAATGAATTGGGGCCCAATTCGCTGATTTTTGGTGAATTGGACGCCCAATTCGCTGATTTTTCACTGCATTGGGCGCCCAATTCGCTGATTTTCGGTGCATTGGGCGCCCAATTCGCTGATTTTCGGTGCATTGGGCGCCCAATTCGCTGAATTTCGGTGCATTGGGCCCCCAATTCGCTGAATTTCGGTGAATTGGGCGTCCAATTCTCTGAATTTTGGTGAATTGGGAGTCTAGGTGAGCCTAAGCGCGCCTCAGCCTTGTTGAGGCGTCACTGAGTGCACCCGTCACCTCAAGCGCACCTAGGCGCTTGCCTTGATAACATAGGCTAGAGTAGCTGAAGAAAGCGCTGAAATAGTTGGAACAGTTGGGTATGCGCTCTATCCTACACTATTCTTAATCAAACAAGCAGGTGATAACTAATTTCTATTCAACTCTATCATTTTCATTCCCTTTTCATATTCTTTTCATTTTCTCTTTCAATTCCTTCAAACTAAATAGAGCCTAAATCCTTTTTAATATTCGAATGCAGCACACTAATGAGTAATGCCACTTTATTAATCCAAGTGCCTCATATTTTAGAGTGATCCGCATCAATTTTCTAGCTTAGAGGTTACTTTGGGTCTATTTTGGTACTTTTTTTTTTTACTTTGTGCTTTAATAAAGCCAAATTGGCTTGTGTTTGAGAGTGCTGGATAGAAGGTAAAGTTAATATATGAGGTATGACTTGTGAACATTGTTACCAGCTGCTAACATCTAGCACCCGACTGACTTATGATTTGGCATTGAAATCACCTATGATCTATAATGCTCTAGCCGTGATGCAGTTTAGTTTTCCTAGATTAAGGTTTGACGGCTATTTTATTAGCTTAACGTTGCTACACTATTTTATGGTTGCTACAATGCTCTGTATTCTTGGTACCATTTTCACTGTTTTATGTACTTTTTTACAGGGACGACATGTAATTTTGCTTCTTTGTCAATTTATCAATCATATTGAGGTGATCCGTTTTCCTATATATTACCCTTCTGAGCAAGAGAAGGAGGATCCTAAACTTTATGCTTGTAATGTTCGAAAGTTAATGGCGTCCGAGGTATGAAATAGTTTGTGTTTGAATTTTCAATTTTTGTACTGTCAAACAAGTTTTGGATATACCACCTATTTCTTCCTTTTTACTTTGTGAGATCTTGCTCGGGTTCGTAGCTCACCAAAGGGTATGTGGAATTGGCCGCGGTGAGGATATTATGGAGTCAGCTGCCTAATTGGGGTGTGCACTCGATAAAAATTGAGAGAGCTACCAAAATCTCCCAGAAGAATTAGAACCCAAATATTGTTTGCTTCATCCATCCCCTATTGTGACATTAAATAGACATACAAGTCTCAGCTAACAACCCACACATTAATAACTCAACAAATACGTCAAATGACTAGCTAACAACCAACACATTAATGTCTCAGACTAGCAACCGACACTTATATTAAAATACATAAAAATGATAACTAGGCGTGAAGACCCATAACATCACTCCTCTCTCCTAGAGGGAAAAAGAGCACAGGCAGTGGCACAAAGAGGGAGCGATATTTGTAGAGAAGGCAATGCTGGATGGATTGAAGATCATAATAGAGAAGGCAATGCTGGATGGATTGAAGATCATAATAGAGAAGGAAATGCTGGATGGGTTGAAGAAGATCGTGATTGTTGTAACGGTCGAGTGAAGGATGTGTCTGGTATTGCTGGCAGATTTCATCGACTGCGGATGAAGATCTTGTTGTCGATGATTGATGCTAAGAACGTGTATGTTGCTTGCTGGTTTGATTGTCGGGGAAGATCGGATCAGAGAAATTCCAAGGAAGAGATTCAGAAGGCTAGCATGGATATGGAATCAAAATTGCTTGCGATTGAATTGATTGTAGAAGATTCAGTAAGCCTAAGGTGGATATTATGATAGTGAGGATACAGCTGCTTATCATCCCTCCAGCACTCGTCGTGACATATGTCCAGTCGAAACCCATTGGCACAATGCATGCAAAAGAAAGCATATTAAAAGATAATATTGGGCTCGCATCGAAAACCTAAGAGTTAAAAGCAAAAAACCTTCATACAAAGTAGTGTTTCTGTTAGAGTTATTAATATTTTAATATTATTGTTATTTAGGAGTTTAGTCTCACACCGCCTATCAGTGTTGGGCGTCATGTTGTATTTCCTTTATTATGCCCCCATTGTGGAAGAATAAAATTGCACCTACTATTTCTATTCCATTTCTTTCAACATGGTATCAGAGCGTTCGAACTAAAACCTTAAAAATAAAATTCTCTCGTGATCCCGTTTCTCACCTAAATTTCTTGTTTCCGCCGTGTTCCCATCGGCCGCGAGCTGCTAGGGATCACGCCTATAGCTTCCCCCCCTCTCCCGTCCACAAAATCCTCGTCTAATTCTGGAGACGGGAGCGGGACATTCTCCCCTCGACAAAGGCTTGGTGGTCCGCTTCTGCCTGTACAGATTCTCCCGTCGAGACGCTTCTTCTCTTTCGATTCCGACGACCTCTGTTCATCCAGCGCCCGATTCCATCGGCTTCAGCTCCACCTGTCGTCGGCCTCATCTCCGCCTACGCTCGATTTCGTGGTCGGCTCCTGCTTCTCCCATCGATGAGGTCTCCGTCCTCTGCCACTCTCATCCTTGTCTAGTAACATATTTGACCCCATAGGAGTTTTCATGGTGGAGACACTCTCCATCCCAAATTTCTTGATTAACTTCTTGGTGAACTTGGACTAAGAGATTAGAGATGAATAGTTCATCCTCAGATTGCTTAACATGGAAGCCCAAGAAATACTTGAGTTCACTCATACTGCTCATCTCAAATTGCCCTTGCATAATTTTAGCAAACGTTTTACATAGGCAGTGATGAGTAGACCCAAAAATTATGTTATAAACATAAATTTGGACTAGGTTAATCTTACCTTTGACTTCCCTTAGGAATAGTGTTTTGTCTATCTTTCCCCTTGATAATTTGTTCTCAATGAGAAAGCTAGACAGAGTTTCATAACAAGCCCTTGAGGATTGTTTTAACCCATATAAAACTTTTCTTAAAAGGAATACATGGTTAGAAAAGGTTGAATTGATAAAACCTATTGACTGCTCAACATAGACCTCTTCTTTTAGGTCACCATTCAAGAAGACTGATTTCACATCCATTTGATGGGCCTTAAATCCTTTGTGGGCAGCATATGTAAGGAATAGTCGTATAGCTTCAAGTCTAGCTACTAGTGCAAAAGTTTAATCAAAGTCAATACCTTATTCTTGCATGTATAATTTTGTAACCAGCCTAGCTTTATTCTTAATTATAACACCATTTTCATCTAGTTTGTTTCTGTATATCCATTTAATTCCTATGATGTTATGTCCTTGAGGTCTGGAAACCAGCTTTCAGACATTACATCTTTTAAGCTGATTTAATTTTTCTTACATAGCCACTATCCAGAATGGGTCTATGCTGCCTTCTTCAAACTTCTTAGACTCTATCTGATAGGAAACTGGAGTACATAACTACATTAAGATTTCGGCTCCTAGTGGTCACAGCTTGGCTTGCATACCCAATTCTCAAGTCTTTGTGTTGGTCTCTTAAATGTCTAACAACAACCACTGATAATCTATCTCCAGCTCCTTGATTTTCAGCTTCAATGGGCTGGGGTTCTTCCTCTGTCCTCTTCTTCCACCATGAAAACTCCTATGGGGTCAAATATGTTGTTGTTGCGCCTTCTGTTGCCGTTGAGCCTCCTGTTGCCGCTGCGCCTCCTCCGGCGCCTCCAGCTGCGCCAGATCTGCATTGTCGTGCCTCCTTCCGCTCGTCTGGCTTGCCGCCTCCTCTTCCGACTTGTTGGATCCATGTTGTTGCTGCTCTTCTCTTCCGGTGTTGCTACTCCTATCTTCCGGTCGGGCCCTGCTGGTCGTGCCTTGCTGTTGCTGCTATGCATGAGCCTCTTCTTCTTCTTTCCAGTCAAGCTTTTGGGTGCTGCCGGTGCTCCCTTTCTGATCAAGCTACTATGTCGATGATGTTCTCCTGAAGCAGACCTTCCTCTGGCTCTGACTCTCTGCTTTTCGGGGCTATGGATCCCGCTGCCCCTCCTTCGCTCGTTGTTGATGGTGCTACTGTAGTTTTTTATTCTTTTTAAGTTGTTTGTTGTGTTTGTCCGTGTCTCTTTGCGATTTCTGCCTTCATGTACGTGATCTATGTGAGGAGGAGTGTACGTCACGGCCTCCAGGAGTAGTCTATGCCTTCATGCACGTATTCCACATGAGGGGGAGTGTTTGTGATAACGACTTAGATGCCTCTTTCCCGGCTCCTACCCTAGTCACACATGGCCTTCAGGTGTAGCCCATGTCTTCATGCACATGATCCACATGAGGGAGAGTGTTTGTAATAACGGCGACTCGGATGCCTCTTTCCCGACTCCTGCCTTAGCCACACATGACCCCCAGGTTGATTTCGTCTGTTGTTTGTGTCTCCCCGCCTTTTTCTTCGATTTGAGGTAGGAATGTTTTGGCCTTTCTTGGTTGAACTAGTTTCAGCTTCGACTTCATCCAACATGGTCATTGTCGGTTTGTGGATCAATGTCGTGTGGATTTTGCCCGGTTGAAGTATCCCCGGTGACACGCGGTTGGGCCTCGGTGGCTATTGTTTTGTCCCACGTTGCCAGCCTTCTTTTACCTTTCTTTTCATGATGTGTTCAAACTGTAGGTTTCCCTCCAGCTTGAGGGGGATTGTTAGAGTTATTAGTATTTTAATATTATTGTTATTTAGGAGTTTAGTCTCACACCGCTTATCGGTGTTGGATGTCATGTTGTATTTCCTTTATTATGCCCCCATTGTGAAGGAATAAAATTGCACATAGTATTTCTATTTCATTTCTTTCAGCAGTTTCAAACCTTCATACATCACAACTTGGGCATCGCTTGAGTCGACAATTACCTGCATGCACGTCTAATTAAAAGGTAAATCTACCAAATATCGCCATGTAACGATACCCTTCCTCCCAACCACCCTAATGGTCTCAGTTATCAGTCATCCTGCATGGTCAACAGTTTTTTAAAATAAAGTAAAAATAGTACAAGGCAAGTAGTACTTGATGATTCAACCATGAATATGTGTGCATGTGCCCATGGATTCCAAATATTTAATTACATAAAAAAACCACAATCATCTCATCACAAATGTACACTCACATTTCATTTGGGATCCATAGTAGAATTCTACACATTCAAGGTCGAGAAACATAATAGTTTAGGCTCGCATCTAGGGTGCTCGCAGCTACTTTCTGTGACTGCATACACATCACAATCACAATAGGAGGAAATGAAATCGTCATTTTTAACACCGCCAATCCGGGCCAAAAAAGCTTGATGTGGCTTGTGCACTTTCAACTAACAAAATGCAATCGATACCATTTGTTTTTGTATCGGAAAATAAATACAAATACGGATATAGCTTAAGGGCCAAATCCACTAAAAAGAGTATCAACATCGTTAACATCGTATGATCCTATGTAAGAATGCTAGAAGGAGAATCATTGCTTTTCCCCCATGCTGCAATCCGGAGTTTCTACGACCACTGGCCATTGAATCTCCTCCAAAACGCTTTTTTTAGACTGCACAGACATCACATATATCAAACCATGGACCTTTACAGGAGAAACCCTCCGCGGGAACCTGGAGAGGAAGAGAAGAGGGGAGAGCTTGGAGAGGAGAGAAGGGTGTTGATGCGCGAAAATGGATGGCGCGGGCACCAGCAGATAACGGGTGTTCGGTCTCACTAGGATGAGGTGAAGAGGTTGATGAGGATGCGGGGATAATGGGAAGCTGATGTGGAACTGTCGAGCGGACGCTTACTTTGACGGTTAGGAGAGGGGAAGAGAAGTAGAGGGGCCGCTTGCAGCGACAACAACAGAATTCGCCCGCCGCGGCTTAAATGTCACTCTTGCGACGAGCTTTCCTTTGATTATAATTCAGTGTTATAGCTTGAGTTGAGTTCTTTACACGAGAAGATAAAGGGTATAAGGGGAAGCTGGCGGCTAGATGAAAGAAGATGCCAGAGGCCCCGCGGTTTGACCAGAGTGGTCGGCAGACCGCGCGGACAGCTGATCTCGCAGCTTGCAATACTAATCCGAGTGGACTGCACGATCAGGTCGAGAGGACCGTAAAGGTCGTTGAAGCCAAGGCCGGGAACTAGGTTAGGGGGCTTAACCGCGCGGACTGGAAGATTGAGTCCGCAGGGTTTGCTGCGCTGGTTGGTACTTGACTGTCGCCTCGACTCCGTCTCGAATGAGAGGTATGACGGTCTATTTATAGGCTCGAGGAGGTAACAATCTTGGTAACGTTACCCCGGTATGTCGGTGAGTTGTGCGAGTAGACGAGGAGTCCGCCGAGTCCGCGCCATGTTATGCGGTTAGAGACTTGCCTACTTGAACTGATTTGCTGTTGGCGGACTGGGACGAGTCCGCCTCTGCTGCACTAAGCGAGCCCGCGCCAAACTATGTAGCTGAGGAGTAGTCCGTCTGCTACTGGGAAGAGGCCGGTGCTGGAAAGTTGGGGTACGCTCGACGGACTGCACAACGAGTCCGCCCAGATCGCGGAGGACAGGTTGAGCAGGCCGCCTCCTTCTGCTGGAGGCTTGTCTTTGCTGGGCGATAAGAGCATGGCGACCTAGCGGACTGAATAGAGCAGGTCACGCGTGTTGTTGGATGGAGCGAGTTCGTCAGTTGGTGAGTGGAGCGTCCACCTCCCTTTGGCGGACAGAGGCCGAGTCCGCCACCTTCCGGCGGACTGGAGTTGAGTTCGCATTATGTTGTGCGGTCTGGTGAAGAGTTGTCTGTCCTGCTGACAAGTCCTTCCACAGGCGGGCTGGGAATGAGTCCGCCCACTACTGGCGGACTGAAGGGGCATGCCGCTCGCGCTGGTTGACGACCTGGAGGCCTGTCGCCTATCGATCAAGGTTGTCCAGATCGAGATCCTAGATGAGATCGTTTCGAGGTAGGATCAGATCTGATAGTAGGGTCAGTTTGAGGATCGCTTTATAAAATCAGGATCGATTTACAAAATCTGGATCATAGGATCGTAAGATCCAATGATCCGGATCACGATCCTAACAACCTTGCTGGCGATGTGGCGGTTTGTCTTGCGTGTTGTGCAACCTGCAGGAGTGGGCTGAAGAAGAAGTCCGCAACTCCTGCCGAGCATGCGGTTACCGAGCGGTCTGGGCGGATAGGAATGCAAGTCCGCCACTTTGTTGGGTAGTCCGCACCTATTGGAGTATAGCAAACTATTGTGTGGTTCAGCCGATCTTACCGCGCGGCCTGGGGGGCGGACTGAGGAAGCAGTCTGCGCCCCTGCAGAACAAGCGGCTGCTGCGCGACCTAGGCGGTCTGACCGGGGAGACCGCCCTAGCCGCGCGGCCCGAGCGGACAGAGAAGTCTATCCGCCCATCCTTAGAGGACAAACAGGTCGCGTCCTCCAAGGGGGACCTAGAGCGGACCGCGACTTGCAAGTTAGCTACCTTGGGAGGGATCGCCAATTTCTGGTCTAACAAAGTGCACTTGGGACTTCTGCGTAGAATGAACCTGATGGGGAACCATCGGATGCACCTGAAGGGGTTCGCCGCAAGGCGGGACCCACATACATGTATTCGCGCAGGAAGACTTGATCGGATCGCTGATCGGACTCCGCAGTTGCGTCCGGGACGTCGCTGCGAGTCAAAAAACTATATTACTTTATTTTTTTCATTTTTATTTTGATGTATTTTATGGGCGAACCCACCGGCCAATCATAGTCGTTGATGGGGGATGCCCTAGCTTCTCTTTTATTATAAATAGGATGTAGAGGGGCTGGTTTGAGGTATTGTTGAATTTGGAGAAGAGCATTCCCGGATTCCAGCGATCCCTCCTCGGTGCCGACGCCGTGGAACCCTATGTGACGACTCCTAGGCCGCCAAACTCCTCCCCAAGGTAACCCCTACCCCCCTCCATCATTTTCCATCGTCTTCTCCCCTTTTTCCACCACCGGAACCCCCTAAATCATTTGCTGCCTCCCCACCGCCGGCCTCCTCCAGGCCTCCAGCCCCCTCACCGCCCCTCCTCCTCAAAACTGACCCCCCTAAGGCCCGGCCTACCCTAGCCGGCCACTCCTTCCCTTCCCCTTCCCCTTCGTGGACCCACCTCCCACCGCTCCGAAAACCCTAGATCTCTTTTGATCTAGTGCTAGCACCCTCCGATCCGTTATTCCCTCCACCCATACCTTCCATTTTTGTTCGGATCCGCTCCAAATCATCAGATCTACTCACCCTCGGTCCGGATCTACTCATTTGTGCCCGGATCCGCCGTTTTACCATCCGTTACCGCCACTTTTCGCCGAAGGCAGACACCGTCATCGCCACCTCGCCTCCGGTTGCACCTCCGATCGCTCGTTTTGCATCCGGCCCGTCAAATCCTCCAACGCCTCGGATCAGCCCTCTACATCGTGAGTATCTGTGGTATCGTGTTCTGTAACTTGACATTTCATTTGGCTGTTTATCTATATTGTGCTGCGATTATGGTTATGTAGTAGTTGTTTTCTTATGCTAATAATTGTCTGTGGAAATATTCTCCGCCGCTTGCCTTGGCCCTCCGAGCGGAGGAAGCCGTTGCCGCATTGCTAAAATTAATTATTTGCTTATTTATTTTGATTAACTGCGTGGTGCTATTACTCTTCATTGCTTAAATTAATTGTCATCGTCATCCGACTGTCGCATTGCATTTAGGTGTTGCATTGGCATAATCCCCGCACCTACACGTAGAGTCTTAGCGCCCGAGCACCACTAGCCTACCCCTACATCAGAACCCTATGCTTCCCCTTAAATAGTCTCAGCTCTAAAGAGGGTCTAATCCCAGCCCAAGGATGGGAGCCCTAATGATCAGGTGAATTTTGATTGCTCCAAATATGCACAGCAGAGAATTTTAATGTCCATATCGAAATTCCGATACTATGTTTGGGCTCTGATTGGTGCATTGATAGCCTTGTATTTGTACGCCGATAAGCCCCAGGTCATTCAACCTAAAGCACAAACCGACCAGCTGATGCACCCTATTTGATCAATCTAATTCCCAAGAGTTTCCCATCGATGCAGCCAATCTCCATGTACTCGTGATCTTAGAGAACTATTGGCATGTTAGATTCAGCCACTCGGGACACTAATAACCTCAGGTTTGAACTCACATATTTGTGGTGTTGCATTAGAAACCTTGCTGCATTCCGTAATTGGGGTGTGCTCTGGAAAAAGAGCTACCAAAATATTATAAAGAATTAAATCTTACATGTTTGCTTCATTCACAAACGGTCCAAAATAAACATATAAGATTCAACTAACAACCATCACATTAGTGACTGGATCAACACATTAAATAAGTTACTAACAGCCAACACATTACTGACTCGCATTAAATCACTCACTAACAACCCCACTTTAACTAGGCGTGAAGAACCGTAACATATCCACACTGTCATCCAAAATTTTTGGACGTGTAGATACTTTTGCAGTTTGTTGTGAGATGGTTGATATTTTGCCGTTCTCCCTGACTAATGCCTTGTGAGTTTCTTTGTAATCAAGAGATGTCATGTTTTGATGTATAGGGGTTCTTTTGGGGTTTAATTTAGGCAAAATTATATCCATGCTTCTTAGGTTTAGAACCCATGTCATGAGGGCAATGTTTTTGATTTTTCTCCATTTTGGTTCATGACATACAAATATTTGTGGTGAAAGTCATTCCGCCCCTGCAAACTCACAAACCTTTCCTACCTCGCTATCTCACAGGTGACCCCATCCTCAACATTGCTTCCCTTGTTGGCTCCTCCATCGATCTCTTATTGACCCACTTTATTCTGCCACCCTGAAACGTGTTCATTTTAAGGGACCAATGTGAACTTGCTTCCATGAAGGGTTTGTGAGAGTGGGTTGTTCAATGTATGAAATATTGTCCAATGGATGATGTTAAATAGTAAAAATCAAGTGCTACGTTGCACCAAGGTCCTTGAGAAACAGACCACAATGCACGTAGGTCCACATTTTTAAAAGCCCCTTATTTGCCAGAGACATCTCCACCAACTACAAATTTGGCATAGACAAGATCGGTCACAATCTTTGCTGACTATTAATCTATGAATTTTGAACTAGAGAGATAAACTTATATATTGATAGAATTAGAGAGAATTAGAGAGATAAATATAGATAGGATTGTAGAGAGAGAGAGAGAGAGAGAGAGAGAGAAAGAGGGAGGCATACCTAGCATTTTAATAATTCTCAAATTGGCCCTGTTTTGAACTACTTCTTTACCCACTTTGTTTTTCAGTCTGCTGGGAAATGATTTTTCTACTCTTCTGAGAAAAAAACAATGGATTCTTACTCTATGTTGCTAATCTGTGCAGGGGAATCTGATATTTTCAGACATCGGCTTACCGGAGAAGCGGGTCTATCATGCAGCACTGAATGGTAATAGTCTCCCCTGTGTTTTACATCAGAAAGATGAATAAATGAATGAATGAATGCACATGCCCTTACTTTATGGGCTCTCTCCCCTGTATTTAAGCGCAAATGGGCAACAAATATGCATGCTTCTCTTGTAAGTTCTCTCCTTCCATTACCACGACGAAGACAGCCTATGTGAGCCATGCTCTCGAGTTTTTTCGCTAACAATCTCGTGCGGCGTAATGATTGACAACGAAACTTTTTCGTATTAAACTATAATGCGTGTGCAGCAGTATGAGTAGCGTATGATTGGTCGGCGAACTGAACCGTCTGTTTGGTCTTCATGCAGGTTTGTTTATTCAAAGCTAGTTCGGATTTGAGACCTGTAAATTCTCCCTATTCTTTCTTTTTAAAAACATGATCATAGAAAAAGATGCTTGGGATTGGGTTTTCTTTTCTGCCTGCAGCTTAAAATCTCAACTCTTCAGTATGCTGCAGGAATTTCTGAGAAGCATCATTTTCCGCTAATGTAGCCTGTAAAAATGGATGGTTAAAATTTTAATTTTTATCCTACCATGGTTTGATAGTTAATATATATATAAAGATTCAGTTCTTATCTCCATTTTCGCGAATTCAACTCAGAAATCTCAAGGTGAGCTTCAGTGTTTGTTGGTGTTAGTGCCGTTTGATTAAGGCTCTGTTTGACACGGTGGTAGCGGTCATGAACATGAGGGTTAAATTGTCATTTGTTAATGTCCATTTACGATATTTCATCCTCTTCAGTATGAACAGGAGGGTTAAATTGGCATTTGTTGATGTTTGTTAGGAGACCATTAACGAATGACAGTTTAACCCATGTGTTTACGACCATACCACTGTGCCAAACGGAGTCTAAATTAAAATGTGACATTTATTATTATTACTATATATCTATATATGAATCATATATAATATTTAAAGAATTAATCACAATTTTTGAATCTTAAAGTGTGGCTACTTTTTAGATGTTTTAGAATAATCTGTATGGGTGTTTGATGCTATTCTGCAGTGTGTTTTTGGAAAGATTCATTTATTAAATTATTATTTTATTTGTTATTTTTTATTATTAAAAATATTATGTTTTGCTAATTAATATTATTAAAATTTTGAAATGATTTGACATTTATTATATATGTATTTATATGTATTTTTTCATCATTTAGGATGGTACGGGACCCCATGACGTTTGGGAAAATTCTTCCGACTAGAGAGAATAATCTGTATTGCACATTCCCCTGCATTTGATGGCTTGTATTAAGGGAACCAAAAAATGTCTAAAATTAGAGGCCGCTGGTCCGCATTATTATATACTGAATTTTAATACCTTCTTATTATGTTGTTTTTTTTAAAGGGTGTTTATATAAGCTGTGCATGCATGCATGACTATTCGTAGTCTCAAATAACTCAAATTTAAACATAGGAACTCTTTTTTTTCACATTTCTAATGGCAGCCCTCACTTTCCTTGCGGCCCCCTCATTCTTTTTTGCGAATTGCATCCCGACCTCCAGCCCTCCTCTGCCCTCCCCCTCGGGCTGCTTGATGCCCTTTGGCAGCACATCAAGCTGAAAATCTTAGGAACAAGGAAAGTTCTCTTGCAGTACCTTCTCCGGCTGGTTTCTGTCCTCGCTTCCCCATCAACTTCAATAGAAATATCAACTTCTACTCTTTGCTAAGCCTCTGCAGGGAATGACTAGCATTTCTCTGTTGTTCATGGCGGAGGTCGAGCTATTTGGGGCGGACAGTTAGGAGGTTGTTGTAGTGCTATTGCGATCAAAAGTAAGGTTGTGCTTTCATAAGTTGTATGTTTTAATTTAATGGTTGTTGTAGGTCGCTCGACGATCTTATGAATCTGTCGGATTAAATCATCACAACTAAAGAGTGAGCCGAGCGCGCAAATAGTCAGAGAAGGCCAACATCTGACAAGGAATCTTTTGACGTGGAAAAATCCCGAAAGGATTAAAAAATCACGGGTTCGGATCGGTGCATATCAAGTTTCACTTTTTTTTGAAAGGTTATAAAAGTTCTCTTGAGGGTGGTATGCCACCGCTCGTTATGATGATTCTCAAAACTGCTGCAAGTGTTCAACGCCCCCAGCTC
Source organism: Platanthera guangdongensis (assembly GCA_039583875.1). Classification (NCBI taxonomy): domain Eukaryota; kingdom Viridiplantae; phylum Streptophyta; class Magnoliopsida; order Asparagales; family Orchidaceae; genus Platanthera; species Platanthera guangdongensis. The sequence continues at coordinate 26,442,515 of CM077157.1, forward strand.
AGCAACGAGCCCACGAAGCGTCAACAAGTAACCAATTCCTGCCTCCTCTAAGTACAACAGAAGACGATCCACAAAGGATAGAATGCGCCAAGTGCGTCGCACGAGCTTCCAAGCCATAGACATCATAACAAGTGTAACAAACTGCTCTGTGAACAGTGATCTGTCACCCTCTGATCTCTCTATCTCTCCCTAATAATTGTAACAGAGAGGCGTCTTGTAACAGCGCTTAGATCTAGTGTAGGCTTGGTCGGCACAGATCCAATCATATGGACTTAGACGGTATAAGTTAATCCGGGCCGACCGGGACATCAAAATTTAGCCGCAACAAGTACTCTGAACATTTTTATTCTAAACACTTTCATTGATTTTTTTCATCATTCTCCAAAGGATAATACTTTATACACCTAACAAATAGCAAACACTTACAAAAAGTGGGCCTCACTAATAAAAAGACACTCGACTTCATTCTTTTATTTTATTGTCGGGTGTTTTTTTATCCGTAAACCCCACTTTTAACATTAGAATATTAAAGAAATTCTATTGCGAGTTTTTTATCAGTGGGCCCCACATTTTTGGGGGTTTTTGCTATCTTTTAGGTATGTATAGTATTGTCCTTCTCCAAAACAGTAAATTTCACTTCTTTTCGTTGCTACAGCAGATCCAAACAAAACTGAGGCATGCATTTCGATTTTATGCTCCTTTTTTTAATTTTTGGGCAAAAAAATGCCTTTTATTGTGATAATAAAAAATAATCCGTTCCTAATGCACTTGTAATTTGTAAATACATACACAGCGTTTTGAAGGTTTTTTTAATACAGCTTATTATATTATCAAAATATCATAAATATCCCAGTTAACATAATTTATTTGACATTGTCAGAAAAATAATTATAATTCCAGAAGAAGCATTAACCGACCAGACACGAGGCCTTCAACACATCTTAGAAGTAACGTCGTGTCGTTGTCATTTTCTCGCTACTGTTTCTTATTTTTTCACTCAACTTGACCGAACTGCCCAAGCAGCTGCCCGATTTTGAATCTGTGCTGGCTTGTATTTATTGCCATAAGGGCCCATAACCCCGAAACGCTTCTTATGGAAGTTCTCTTAAGATATCAAGGGCAAACCGGTAAAAAGACATCGCACCACATCGCTCCAGTTTAAAAACCAGCGCGAACCGCTCTTGGGCACCTGCATTACTTTTTGCAGAGGACAGTAATGATGCAACACGAAAGCCCTAGCTATTTCGCGGCGACTTCAGCGGCGGAAGAGTATGGAGCCGGGGGCATGGCCGTCGCAGAGCTCGAACATGTCTATGGTGGTGAGGAGTCACTGTATCACTCTGACGCCGGCGGATTCGCTGACGATTTCGACAGCACCTGCTCGACGCCCTACATGAGTGCGCCCTCGAGCCCCGGACGCGCCGTCGCCGGCGGATGCTACTTCTTTAGCGCCCCGGCTAGTCCAATGCACTACATACTCTCCACCCCGCCATACTCTGTATCTTCTTCCACCATCGCCGCCCAATCTGACGCCTCTTTCAACGGATCCGTTGAGTTTGAGTTTTCGGCAAAGCATACACCTCTTGCCGGGACCGGTGCCAGCGGATCGATGAGCTCCGCCGACGAGCTCTTTCTAAACGGACAGATCCGTCCGATGAAGCTCTCCTCCCACCTTCAGCACCCCCAAATCCTCGGACCTCTCCTTGATGTAGACCAAGAAGAGGAGAATGCGAAGGAGATGTGTGATTCGTCGCAGACGGGTCGAGATCTGAGGTCTCGCAGCAGATCCATACATCGACGAACCAGATCCATGTCTCCCTCAAGGAATGCTCGGTTCCAGTGGCAGGAGGACGACGATGGAGGCCGAGAGAACAACGATTCGAAGGAAGATGAGACTGACCCGGAGAAGGAGGCGGAGGTGTTCATGCCTTCGGCCTCCGCGTCTTCCTCCCGATCATCTTCCTCGGGAAGAAACTCAAAGCGCTGGGTGTTCATAAAGGAACTCCTCTACCGCAGCAAGAGCGAGGGGCGGGCTAACGCCAAGGAGAAGTTCTGGCTCTCCATTTCCTTTTCCCCATCCAAGGACAAATCCAAGCCACCGCCGATCATCCATTCTCCATCTTCCCCACTCCCCAGCTGCGAATCCTCTCAGAAACAGAGCAACAAGAACGCATCACAGTCCACTTCTTCTTCCTCAACGTCGACCGAATCCTCCAAGAAACCAGCGTCTTCGTCCAAGTCGACTTTGCAGTCGCAGAAAACGACAAACGGAATCGCAAAGCGCCGCCTGCCGGCACCCTCCGCCCACGAGAAGCTTTACACAGCGAACCGCGCGCAGACGGAGGAGCTGCGCAAGAAGACCTTCCTCCCTTACCGTCAAGGCTTGCTTGGCTGCTTGGGGTTCAGCTCCCGTAGCTACGGCGCCATGAACGGCTTAGCCAAAACGCTCAAGACCGTATCCTGAAGGTATTTTTTCCCTTGTCCCAGTATGAAGAAGATAAATTTTCTGTAATCTGTATAGTACTGTCTCGAATTGAATCTACCATTTGTATGGTATCTCGCGGAGTAAGAAATCTCATCATTTACCGCATCTTTTTTTTCTCTTGTCAAACAAAATGCATGTATATTTACAAGTGGTTGGCATGGCCCGCATGGGCCTACTGTCAATCGCATCGCAACAGTATCCTGATTGTGACAGTGCACATGACAGGCCTCAATGTCCCTCGCAACAGTATTTCAGTCATGATACTGTACAACGATCAAGTCGTTGCGAGATCGTCGGAGAGCCACTTGCAAATCCCCAAATGCATTGCCACTGCGTGACGGCTCTCCCGCCACTTCAAATCCCCAAATGTCATACTCCGCTCCGTCGCTCGTTTTTTTTGCATGTGAGTTTGGGAGGGTGGGTGAGAACACAATTTTTATTATAAATAAAATATGACGATTGTTAACCGCAATCCGGAACAAGCTATCTGCACCCTCAGTGTCAACAACAACCCCAAAATTTACCCTTAACCCAAAAAATAAAACCGCACCCCATTGTTGTCTGACGGCAGTGGCGCTTAGTGGTGTGCGGGACAGACGCGGTGGTGTACCTAATAGCGCAATGGCGCTATGTGGTGGTCGGCTCGTGTGTGGGGTGGCACGTTGGGATCGGCGATATCAGATCTAGGAGTCATTTTTCTGTCTTTCTGATGTAGGTAAGTTTTGCCCCTTTATGAAAGTGTGGCGCCAGTGATGCTCTGTGGTGTGTCGGGGACACGAGGTGGTGGTTGGCGGTGGACTTGATGACGACAATAATGCACTGTGGCGTCCGACTTGGGTGTGAGCACTGTGAGGTGGCACGTTGGGATTCCCTGGCGTCCGACTTGGGTGGTTTTTGATCATTTTGTTCAGAGATCCTTTGGTGGTGGGCGTTGTATAACCCCGTATTCGCAGAGTGGGGGTCCTCCCGGCAGGCGCAGGACCAGATGAGTTTTATAAGCTTTTGAGCAGTTTGAGTCCCTGCCCGCGGCCTGGCGGGGCGAGACCGGCCAGCGGCCGGGGGTCTCGCCCCTGCCTGCGGCCTGGAGGGGCGAGACCGGCTAGTGGCCGAGGGTCTCGCCCCTGCCCGCGGCCTGGCGGAGCGAGACCGGCCAGAGGCCGGGGGTCTCGCCCCTGCTCGCGGCCTGGCGGGGCGAGACTGGCTAAGTGACCTTCTAATATGAAGTCCTCAGGTTGGCTCACGTATATCTCTTCGATCAGATCTTCGTTCAAGAACGCAGTCTTAACATTCATTTGATCAACAATAAAGTTCTCAATTTACGCAATAATAAAAAGAATTCTAATGATTGCTAAGTGACACACTGATGAATATACTTCAAATTAATTCACCTCACTAACTTGTGTGAAACCTTTAGCCACCAGTCGTGCTTTATACTTAGCCACGCTATTATCATGATTAAGTTTTTTTTAGAACTCACTTACATCTTATAATTTTAGCCCCTTTTGGCTTGTCAATTATCGTACAAATGTTGTTTTGAATTAGAAAGTTCATCTCTTCATCTATGACTTCTTTCCAGATTAGTGAATCTCTTGATTTCATCGCTTCATTATAGGTAAATATATCAGTCTCGAAGTGGTAAGTGATAAAATCACTATCAAAAGTTCTGAAAGTTCTCTCTCTCACCGAAGTTCTTTTTGACTTCAGACCACTATTGTCTATTGGAACTGAATATGAGGTGTTCGGTACTGATTCAGGATCTTCCTCAGTAATATTTGTTTGCATACTTGAAAGTGACAATTTTTTATCTTTAAGGAACTTATCTTCAAAAAACGTTGCATCCTTAGATTCTATAATTATATTATTGGAAATGTCTAAGAATCTATTTACAACACTATCCTCAACACAAGCTAAGTAGACACATATGTTGGTCCTAGGTCCAATCTTAGACCTTCTAGGGTCGAAAATCCTAACATAAGTTATACAACCCCAGGTCTTAAGTATAGTTATAGATGGAGGTCTCTTAAATCAAAGTTTGTACGGCGTGACCTCTAACTTAGCACGAGTTACTTTGTTCAGAATGTGTTTGTAGCTAAAAGTACTTCTCTCCAATAAGCAGTCGGCGTGCCAGTAGTGAGAAACATAAAATTCAACATCTCTGTTAACGTTCTATTTTCTCTCTCGCCTATATCATTCAATTGAGGTGAATAAGGAGCATTGATTTCTGTTATGGTTCCTTGATAGATCAGGAAACATCTGAACTCACTGGATACGTATTATCCTTCTTTATCACTTCTAAACTTTTTTATCTTTATGTCTAGTTGATTTTCTGCCCTGATTTTGAAAAGACGGAATTTCTCAAATGCTTCATCTTTAGTTTTAAGAAGAGAAATGTGACAGAACCTAGAAACAATCATGTATAAATGTGATCATATACTTCTTTCATCTCTGGTGGCAAAACTTTTAAAGTTACATTTGCTGGAATGTATAAGCTCTCGGGGTGTTGTGCTCCCAATAACCACACTAAAAACTTTCATAGTGACCTTAGTTTGAGCACACACTTCGCATTTTTCAGTTTTATTTTTAGTGTTTAATGTGATCTGGTGAGTTCTAGCAATTTGGAACATTTTTCTATAGTTTACGTGTCCTAGTCACTCATGTAGAGTTTTAGGGCTAATTAGAGAATCTGCAATCAAATGCACTGTGTCCCCACTTATTGCAGTTGAAACACGTGCACTTAAAATTTTTAATCTTTTTACTTCGGCCTGCAACCTGGGAGCTACTGTGGAGAAGTTTTGTCTTTTTAGAATTAGATGCACGTTTAGAGTTAGAAATCATGTTAGTCGCAATTTTCTGCTTGCTAACATTTCTAACGCGTGTATGATTCTATTCTCATCCTCAATGTGTATAAAGTGCTTGAGATCATTCAGATCAACTTGTACTTCTTGCGGTACATTTCAGTTTTGAAATTGTACCACGTGGAAGACAATTTATAAACAATCGTGCCCACTACAAAACTATCGGGCAAAGTAATATTTTCACTGTGCCAGGAATCAATTAAGTTTTCAAATTCTGATAACTGAGGGAGAATGTCTTTCTGCTCGTCGAACGTGAAGGAATAAAACTTATCCACCAGGTGTGCTTTAGGCAGACGCTCCTTCTGCTTGAAGTGCTCCTCCAGTGCCTCCCAGATTTCTTTGGCAGCATTCACTTTGATGTACGTCTTTGTCAGGCTCGAGGATAGATAGTTCAGCAGGTAGTCACGACAGAAGCCCTCATCGTGAACCCACTGTGACTCATCATCAGTCCCTATAACGTCAGCACGATCAGACTGGACTATGTAAAACACATTCAGGTACTTCATCACAAATTGCGTGTTCAACTTCCAGTTATTGAATTCTGTCGCAGTAAACATTTCCAATTTGAGCATCGAAACCACAGACAAGAAATTGCTCCCCTTCATCATTGTGATGTCGGCGATGGGAGAGAAAACACAGGAGCAGTAAACAATGAACATCAACAGGAAGTCTCAACTCCAACCAGTGCCACTCGATGCCAGACAGGGCCACTCAACGCTAGAAGCTTGGACTCGACGCCCAGAGAAGCACTCGACGCCCGAGGGATTCAGTGCTTGCTAATGGTCCCTCCTACACGAGGCAGTGCCACGACCAAACTACTCCTTCACAACAACACATGAGAGACGATGACGGGAAAAAAATTCCTGATCTCTTATGAAGGCGACAGATCTGATCCAGGATCGAGCAGCAACGGCGTAGTCCTCCTACCTTAGCAGTCACGAACAGAAGGACTGACAACCTTCTACCTAATCCCGATTCGATCACCGACGACAACGCAAAGAACCAGAACGAGAGCGGAATTCGTTCTTTTCGTGCGAAGTCGGCTACTCCGATTGAATCACACAAAAACGAGATGTATCGAGCGGCTAGGGCAAAAACTTTGAGAATGATGAAGTCGCTCGAAGCATCCGAATGGTGATCAAGGTGGAATCCCCTATCTGTTGCCCCTAGGTGGGTATAAATAGACAAACCCTGGGAGTATCTACGAGTATCAGATATTAGTGTATCTGAATCGACCAGCTAAGCCTCTGAACCCGTTAATTGTCCAAACATACACTAACAAAATCTGTTTTGCAAGTCTTTGCTTCCTCAGATTCGCCCTCTCCAGGTGAGGACTTGGTTAATGATTCCCCTCAATCGAGCAAGGAGGTAAAGACGAATGGAAGAGCTCTCGATTGTGTGGCTTCAGTGATGAGGTGGACGCGGGGTCGCGAGCGAATAGACTGAGTTGCGATTAAAACTTAAAAAATCAGTTTTAAAAAAATATAAGAGTGCAGATAGCCTAATGCGGGGTGCGGTTAACAATCGCTAAAGTAGGCGTGTTCATAAAGCCCCCCGGGCACGAGCCTAAACCCGGCCTCCCGGGCCCGGGCTTTCCTGAACCGGGCCCGGGCAGATCAGAGCCGGGCCGCGCGAGGCATCTGGCTCCGGGAGGGGGCCTGCTAAGGCCCCCAAGGGCCGGGCTGGGCCCGGGATAAGCCCGGGCCTTGTTTTTTTAAAAAATTAAAATTTTTTTTAAAATTAAATATAATTTATAAATACCATAAACAAATAAACGAAGAAAAAGATGAAGAGACCGGCTGAGCTCGGAAATCCTACGGCAACAGCCATGGAAAGCTACAAACATGCCTCTTTCTCTCTCCCTCTCTAACACGCAGACCGACAATCGACCAATAATGGCTCCGCCGTACATATCCTTCGTCCTCCTCACCTCCTTCCTCCGTCGCCGGGAAGAAGTAAGGCTCGTCGCCGTACTTTCCATCACCGTACACGAACTTTTGCATCACGCAGGTGGCGAGATCGACATTCGCGAAGCACGGGCTTAGCCCGGCCCGGCCCCCGGCTTAGCCCGGGCCTAGGAAACCGGGCTTTGCCCGGCCCGGCCCAGGCCGGGCACCGGTCGGGCAAATGCCTATATATGGGGCCTTGTTAGGCCCCATGGCCCGGCCTGGGCCCGGGGCGGGCTTAGCCTGATCCCGGGCTTACCGGGCCATGCCCGGGCTTACCTGATTGAAATTTTTATAATAAAGAGGGATAAAACATTAAAACTTAAAAATTGAAAGTTTAAAGAAGCAATATTTAATTTTCCCGCTTCTTTGCAAATTTAGCTCAAGCCTGGTTGCTTGGTCTGTGTCTGTCTCGATATGTGTTTGTTATTGGCCTGAGTCCGATTAGGCTCGGGTTAGGCTGAGCTCAGCTCTTGCCTTAGGGGGATCATCGATCCCCATTATTTGGGCAGAGCTCGTCCGAGTGCCCGACATAGGCCAGACCTATGCCCTACAAGGCGCAAGATATGATTAATATTGTTCCTGCTGGAGCCGCCCCAACAATAAATTGCTGGTGTGATGGCACCAAGCTGGGCCGCCCAGCGTGTTATTGGCAGCAACTAGCCACCATTTGACAGTTCATTACTCGTCAAATGATAGCTAGCCATTGCATTTGGGCCTATTTGGGCAAAGTTGTGGACTCAGTAGACTCTCTTATTTTGTGAGGGCCCCTAGGCCCGATTTGAGTTGTGCCCAACCTAGGCCTAATAGCTTAAGGGATATTTAATTTCCTTTTTTAAAATAATATATATCTCTACTGTATGCAAAAATATATTGCGGTTTAACGCCAATCACCGTCAAATCAATCTGAGCCGTCTGATTTGATGGGAACATAAGATCTCAGCTTTTAGATTGCATAAACGAATCAGGATCGTCCATATTTTTTTCTAGGTCTCCTAAACCTGCTATGATAGGCTGTCCTAAATCTAGAAATTTTATAGGGCATCATACTTTTCAACGTGAATTTATTATTTTACCCCTATAATTTTTTAAAAAACCCATAAAATTTCCTTATTATTAATATTTACTCGGATATCAATAATAAGTCCGAAAATTCCAATAATTTCTTTCTTCATTTTGCCGGAGAAGTTTGTTGCACGTCGACTGCTGCGGAACACGTCATGTGTGCCTCACGAACAACAACATAATCCGGTGCCAAGTGCAGCTCGTCTTCGTCTTTCTTGTCTATGTCTGTCACCATCCGGATTTTCAATAATATGGATTACGATTAAGTTCTTTTTGTTTTATTACATGTGAACAAGGACGTGCCACCCACGTGTCATATCGAGGTTGGAGGGCCCCCTTAAGCGTGGGCCTTATTTTTGGTGGAAAATTATTGCATCCAGATCTCTTAGTGAGTGGAGTGGGACCCCCCTTATGGTGGGTGGCCAATTGCATTCCTCACATACAATCCAGATCTCATTGCTCAAAAAATGTCGCTGTGTCGGCGGAAAACTAATTTATTCAAAAAAAATATTTTAATCAATAAATATAAATTAATAACACATTTTTTATATTAAGTTCATAAAATTATTTTGAATATTGACATCCAAATTATATTTTGTGCTAATTTCATTTTTTTCTTAAATTTTTGTGCTCTCCATTTTTTATATTATAGATTAAATTTTATCTAGTAACTAATGAGCAGTAGATTTGAATTTATACAAATAAATTTCAAAAGTTATTGATTATCATTAAAAGTGAATAAAATTGTCCAAAAGCAAAACATTCCACACCAAGGTTTTGAGAACCGGACCGGAGATCGAACCCGTGAGTTCAAAGGTTCAAGATCCGACCGGTCGGACCGGGATCGAATCATTTGTACGTTATATATATAACAATATTAGAAAATAAAAATGTTTGATGTTATTTATTAATAAATATGATTAGATATATTATATATATAATATAGTTCCTGTGTTTTTAACATAGATACCTTGGTCTGGTGGAATGGGGCTTTGGAAATATCTCTTAGGTGTTGGTTCGAATCCTGTCAGCCCCATTTTAATCTGAATTTTTGCCCGCCCGGTTTCGGGGAACCGGCCACGGTTCCCGGGTTTCCGGTTGACCCGTCTGGTTCTCCGGTTTTTGGGCGGTTCATGGATAGTTCGGTTCTTGTACATGGACTGGACCGGATAGGTGCCTGGTCGGCGGTCCGACCGGTCCGACCGGCCGTTCCGGTCCGATTTTTAAAAGCTTGTTCCACACATTAAATAAAGCTGAAAAATTTAACGCTCCCTTGGTTTGGCAGGAAGTCAGATGAAGAAATTGGAATGCCAATTCTAATTTCGGTAGGAATTGGAACGTAGTCAATTACAATTCTGTTGTTTCACTGAATGCAGGAATTCTGTCACGGGAATTGAAATTATTGATCACATTGTTCGGCTGGATATTAGATTTTTTTTGCCCGGAAGCATATTTTTTTTGTCAGGGCGCGCATTTTTCACCCGATCGTGTTTTTCGCTTTGGCGCGCATTTTTTCACCCGAATGCTCATTTTTATGTCGGGGCGCATATTTTTCTGCCCAAACGCACATTTCGTTTGGGCACACATTTTCACCTGGGAACACATTTTCACCAGGGCGCGCATTTTCGCCCAGATGCGTATTTTTTGTTTGAACGCGTATTTTTCTCCCCGGCGCGCATTTTCACCCAAAAAATTTCAATTTAAAGCATTAAACTAAACTAAATTTAAATATCAAAATGAAAATTTAAATGCAAATATCCAAAACATTAGTCTACAGATTTAAAACACAAGTGTACAACATTAAAATGTCCACAACAGACAAAACATAAGCCTACAACATAATCAATCAAATAAATGTAGGCGGAGCCAAGTCCTCTTAATTAGCATCGGTAAAGCAATGAACACGCTGCTCTTCCAATCTTCAACACTTAACATATTGATAGCTTGTATGACCTTAGCCTTAGTCAGATCTGTAATAGCTGCAATGGCCGCATATATGATGTCTGCCTTTGAGATCGGCGACGGTGACGAATGAGAAGTCACACTGCTCTCATGCTTCATGTTCCTCTCTATTATAGTAACAACATTCACAATAATATCTACCGCGGATGTTTTTTTTTCTTCTTCTTGCTATGTGTATTGACCTCCTCGTTCACGTTGTCTTCCATCGAATCATCAATGTGAATCTCGTTCACTGACTCAGATGTTGTAGCAGCTTGAGTTCTAGTAGCTCTATCAACCCCACATATCATAGCTAATTCGTCTCAATTCACGATCTTTTTGCTCCAGTAATGTTTTACTGTCGGGTGAGCCTAAAAGTACAGTTTAAATTGAAATAATAAATATTTAAAATGCCCAGATATTTAATTAATTGTTAAATTAAAACATTATTTGAACGTAGTTAGCCTAAACATTTTCACTGTCTACCTTCACTATATTGTGCTCCCAATCCCAACCAAATCTACTAGTATCTAGCATCGTCGATATCTCCTGGTAGTGCTTATTCCACGTTTTTATTCGCATCATTATCTTCTCCTTACTAATCTCGACATTGCATTCATCCTTTAATGCATGAATTGTTCCCCTCGTCGATATCTCCTGGTAGGCGACACTTTTCCATCCACTCGCCGCCTTGTTCCCCAGATTCTGCTGCTCGAGGAGAGCAGTAGACAAAACATGGTCCATCTGTGATGTCCACAGAACATATGACCGTTCACTTACTTTGACGCCATTTCTTTTGCATTTATCCATTTAGTTCTACATATTAGTCAATCATATAATAAAGTAACATGAACTAATAACAAGTATCAATTGAATATATTAAAAGATATCCTCATATCATAATATGATTCCAATTATCAGCAATATTTAAAACCGTGTTAAGTTTTACGATGAGCATATTCTAGCATGACATGATTTAAGAAATAACAAACATCTTAAGTGCCTCGACGAGCACAATACTCATTAAACATGTTTATAGCCATAATATCTCTAAATGTGTCCCACTCGGGTGTTGCTTGAACTGCACCTACTACATCCGCATACTCAAAACTAGCCGAACTTGTATATATCTTGAACTAATAGCTCTTCATCTACTTCGGCCAATACTCTAGCATGATTTTCTTGTCTCCTCCGTACGAGAAAATTATGTAGAATATAACATGCTTTATAATTTGAACATATTTAAAATTATAAGTAATTACCAACTGAATACAAAATAAATCATATTGTTTAGTACAGCTTAATAGTCATTTACATGCACTTTGATGTCATAGAAAGAAGAACCTCTCAAAATTGTCCATCGTTTTTTAAGTAGCCCGAATGTCCTCTCAATAACCTCTCTCTTTTGCGTGCTTAAGATTAAACAACTCTTTGTAAATGGTGGGATTATTGCCTTGTGCGGACCACTCTTTTAGGTGATATCTTGTTGGCCTATATGGAACAAGATATCCTGGACTGTTGGTGTATCCCGCATCCACAAGATAATATTTTCCTAATGACACCTCGAAAAGATCCGTCCTTTCGAGTGCATTACGTAACACTCTTAGAGTCCGATGAGGACCCCTCCCATCCCGACAACACATACAAAAACCTCATGTTTGAATCACAAGCACACATGACGTTCATTGTAATGGCTTGTTTCCTATTTCAATACCTACCCTAGTCTTTAATTGTCACTATGACTTCAATATGAGTGTCATCAATTGCGCCAATGCAATCCTACAAGATAATGTAAGATATATTAAAATAATTTAACCATACTTCATGTACATAAATGTTTTAAAAAATAAATAAATTGCTTACTGGAAAATGACGTCATCTTTGTTAAGTTGATGTATCCAAAAGTTTTATATAGTCGGGCCTAACTTCAAAATAACCCATAATATCGCGTTGAAATGACGGGTTATTATATCTGTTGAACGTATATACATTTCACCGACAATCCGAAATTTCTTAATGGGAGTTAGTACATGTAAAAATACACTAACCGACTCTAATTGCAATATTTTTTGTCTTTTAATAATCCACGTCCGATTAGAATGTTGCACAGTGCTTCGAAATAATTTTTATTCATTCGAGGCTGGTTAAAATAGTTGACTTCCGTCCCACCATATAAGCGATTAAACGAAGTTCTCCTTAATATATATTTAACATCGACATGAAAAAAGATTTGTTTTAATCATGTTTTTCATCAACACTATGACGGCCATGGCAAAAGCCGCAACTACTGCCACTCTCCTACATCTACGATGTTTCATTGTTGCATCCATCTACATATAAATCATAGGAGAAATCATATTAAAAAAATAAAGCATACAAATACAGACACATTCGAATACACACATCCACAAATAGCACACAATCCCAAATCCAAATAAAAACGCAAACACACACAAACATACACACAAAAATGCACACATACAAACACATAGACTTACACCAACAAATAACACACACACACATACATACACATATCCACAAATAACACACAATCCCAAACCTAAATCAAAAATACAAACACACACAAACATACACACATAATTACACACAAAAAATGCACACATACAAACACGCATACATACCCATACACATACACCATCAAATAGCATATACACACACATACATACACATATCCACAAATAACACACAATCCCAAACCCAAATCAAAAACACAAACACACACAAACATACACACATAATTACACCCAAAAAATGCACACATACAAACACACATACACCAACAAATATCACACACACATACATACACACATCCACAAATAACACACAATCCCAAATCCAAATAAAAAACACATGTTGAACAAGAAACTTGGTGAAGAGAATAGAAAGGAAGACGAGGAGAACAAAGCAAGATAAGCTGAAAGCATAGAGCCATGCAAAGGCTGAAGGCTGGAATTACATCAGAGGGAATGAAACTACTTCATTTCAAAGTCTATCTTAAACAAATCTCATTGTGCCCATGATAAATGAATCCTTCTCTGGAGCAAAAGAAGGTCTGGAATTTGGTGGTGCAAGTGTACCAATTCTATTCAAAAAAATCAACCAACCATCACTGCATACACTTCAAAAGAACCATTTAAAAAGAAAACCAGAACTGATCCATCAACTAGAAATATCTCAAGAGAAACTTCAAAGACATACATAGTACAAGGTACAAAGATGAATGCTAGCAGGAATCTGATATTTGAGAAAGAAAGGAGAGGCTACATTGTTGGGGGAAGCATATCCTCAAGGACTTGAACTTTGAAGAAAGTTGGAAGGCATCTTGAACTCTATTTCATAACATCTAAACAAAATTAATAAAAGATATACTGAGTTCTGTGACTCAAAGAAAGATAACTAACAGCCTGAGTTGTTTCTTATCTCAACATCAGCTAAACCTCCATCTAGTTCTAGTATAAAATATGCTCATTGGTGTTTATTTCTTAGGTGCAGGATTAAGGGTGCTACTTGTATAATATAGGAATGAAAGTTAAGCTCAATGTGGAGAAATAACTAAACTGTTGAGAAATAAAAACTGATTACTACTTTGATAATGTTGTTAGTCTAGAATCCAGATTTTTATACATAAAACATTCTTAGATAGAAAATAACTAGAGATCTTGAAGTATAAGTCAATGGCCGGAGGAGGAAAATAGATCTTGGAAAGAAAATAGATCTGTAAGTATAAGAAAGTCGACGGCCACAGGAATCCAAGCCCGTTCGAGGAAGAAGATGGAAGCGTGGAAATGACGGCGAAACCTATAGAGCCGGGGAGAGAGAAATCCACGCCCGCTCGAGGAAGAAGATCGAAGCGCGAAAATGGCGGCGAAACCTGTGGAGCCAGCGAGGGAGGAATCCACGCCCGCTTGATTGTCCTCAACAACGGTCTAGTGGTTGTCCGCAACTGTGGTCTGGGGCCAATCCGCGGTAGCGGTCTCGAGACTTTTCTCTGTTGAAGATCAGCGGCTTCCCAGGATATGTATTCTCCATTGTATAGTCTTGCGGTTTGACAAATTCAAACTGCATAGACCGTACGGCTTGTATTTAGTTGCACATCTTGTTGTATTCTCTTATCTCTCTCATTTTCTATATATAAGGTGACATACCTTTGTATTATTCATCTTTTTGGAGTAATACAATTTGTTTTTTATATAGCTCTTTTTACATCATCTTATCTGCGTTGTACTTGTAACATATTGGTATTTTTCGTCTTCTCTTTTTGTAGTTTCGATTAATTATCGTGCATTGAATTTTTCTCCGGATTATATCGTGTTTTTTGTACCCTTACGGTTATTGTGACTGTCCTGGAAATTGTGTGTAATCCCAACAAGTGGTATCAGAGATAAGTTCAGTAGACAATCATGGTTGGACGTTCTATGAAGATTCTGATTACAGTGGTGAACGACTTGGTCCTCTTCTCATTCTTTCAGATCAGGAATTTGAATAAATTAGGTTTTTATTTTGCCGATGAAAGTCATGGCAAGAAAGAACCTAGTTTTAGAGAGATTTTCAGCGGAGAAATTCGACTGTGGTGGGAATTTTAGCCTATGACAGATTCGAGAAAAAGATATACTGGTTCAGCAGGGTTTGATTTGAGTCTTGTGGGAGCGCATTAAATTGCACGTAACAGTAAAAGATGAGGACTGAAAAGATCTTGATGAAAAAGCCATGAGCACAATCAGGATGAGCATTGCTGACCAGGTGCTCTTCAACATTGGGATTGAAGAAATGACAGTCGGGCTTTGAGAGAAATTGGAGTGACTGTATCTGGTGAAATCTGTGACAACAAGATTATTGTTGAAGTAGAGTCTCTATGCACTGAAGATGCATGAAGGTGGCAACCCTTAGGAATACTTCAATGTGTTCAACAGTCCTATAAGCCAGTTGCATGTGGTTGGCTCGAAGGTAGATGAAGAAGACAAAGCCCTCTTGCTTTTTACCTCGCCCCTAACGTCATACATAGTGACTACAGTCTTGTATGCGAAAGATACGATGGGGTTGGAAGAAGTCACATCGGCGCTTTTATCTAGTCAGATGTTGAAGGACTACACTTTTAGGGGTGACCAGATCTTGGTAGCGCATGGACGAGGGAGGAGTTTTGATAAAGGATTGAACGGTGCACAAGCTAGGTCGGCTTCAAAGAAGGCAGTGTCATGTTTTCACTGCAGATAAGCTGGTCACATTAAGAGACATTGTCTGCAGCGTGTTTAGTTCTGGTACTTCAGGTGACGCCTAGGATGCGAACATGACAACATTGGACTTGGCAGGAGATGCCAGCTTTTTTGAGTCATGGAGAGTCAAGGTGACCCTGCTTTTTGGATGATTGATTCTGGTGCATCGCAACACACTTGCTCAGATACATCGGTGTTCAGTTTCTTAGAGGAGACGTCCAGGTCGGTCATACTGGGTGACGACGTGAGATGCGAGGTCATAGGGATATGGACAATGGACTTGCAGATGCAGGATGGAGCCATACGTAGGCTTGAGAGGGCGTATATGGTCCAAGTTGCGTAAGAATCTAGTATCGTTGGGTAGATTGAACTCAGAAGGCTACAACTGGGCCGCTTGGAGTTGAGTTCTAACGGTGATGCGAGGGCGCACCATACAGCTGTACAACACGGTAGACTATACCAGCTGATGGGGACAACGATGTGAGGTGCTGAGCCCATGATTTCTGCGACCGACAGTGTTGATAGTCGAGGTGGTGCAGGGGATCGTCCTTCTAGTAGTCTGACTAGACGAGTCAGATTCAGTGATCCAGTTGCGTTGACACTCTGAGGTTGAGCTCGAGCAGGGATGAGTCGACTGAAGCAGGTCGACTGATGTCTCAGGCTTTGAGGTGGTGTTACGTGCAGTATTGTTTCACACAGTTTGATGATTTGTGCAAATGCTCAATGCAGTTTGATGTTTTATGCAAAATATGATTTTTTTGAAATACAAACCAAAGTGGTCATTGTTGAGTTGGTTTAATCTTTCAAACTCATGTGTATCATGAAACCTACCGGCCGCCGATGTTAAATCTCCAAGTCGTCGATGTTGGCTTTTGAAGTCGTCGATCTTGACTCTCCAAGCCGCCCATATATTTCACATGCTTGAAAACTTTTAGAAAAGTGGCTAAGAAAAATAAAATGATTATATAAAGGGTTGGGTTATGACTTGGATGAACGCACCACTTGTTCTCATCTTGGAGAAAGAGGCCCTTGAAGGTGGATTCACGAAAAAGAAGAAGGCGAGGCTGCGACAGGCTGCAGTGAGTGTGGCATGACTGTACTGGGGCAAGCGACGTAGTGAGCAGTAGGCATACACTCAAGCTCGACATTATTCCACGCTGCATTCTTTGGTGGCGGCGATGGTGGTTGGTCGTCTGATGACGACGAAGATTTGCTGGAGCGAACCTTGTGCGTTTTTTAAGGATTGCAATCCAAGATCATTGTCCACCCGTCAATTAAGCTAATTCATCTTATCTGCGATGTACTTGTAACGAAATGATATTTTTCGTCTCCTCTATTTGTAGTTTTGATCAATTATCATGTATTGAATTTTTCTCCGGATTATATATTGTTTTGGGAAAAATTTACCGTTATTGTTACTGTCCTGAAAATTGTGTGAAATCCCAACAAATGTAGTGTGCAGTGCAGCATGAACACGCATAAATATCTATGAAACAGAAAAGAAAAGGAATGATTTTTAATTTTTTTTTATGTATAATTAGTCAAAATTCATTACTTGTTTGGTGCGGAGTTCAAATTCGCATCAATTTACAAAATTCGCATAATTATAGAAATTCCTTATTCATATTTCATGCGGGTTTTCACCATTAAATTAATCTAAATCATTCTCCAAAAACCATATATAAATAATTCAACTATTACAACACAACGAGGAGACAAGCTTTTAATAACAATAAATTAAGTTTAAGTTTTTAAGATTACAAAAATAAACAAATAAATTCGATTCCAACCAATAATAACCATCCACTCCAAAAATCCAACCACGTCGAAAATTTACAGCGAAACCCGAACCGAACCGGTTTGAAATCACATCGAACCGAACTGCATGATGCCTGATGATTCGCTTCCCTTTCCGGTCCGGCAGCCGCCCGCCGGCGTCTACCATCCATGAACGAGCTCCGAGCACTTGCTTTTGATCCAACGCACGCCCCTTCGCAACGAAGACTTGACCTTCCCCTCGACTGCGTATATCTTATATCCGGCCACCCTCCGCCGCCGCTTCATCTCCGGATCGCTGAAGCACCACTTGGAAGCCGCCTGCCGATCGGCGCCGCGCCGGGGAGGCGCGGGCTGTTGGCGTTCCGGCGAGCGGGCGTAAACGAGGTACTTATGCTGCGCGGCGCTGTAGGCCTTGCCTCTGACGATCTCGATTTTCCGGCGATCGCCGTTGGCGGCGGTGTAAATGCGGTGGGCGGCGCGGCACTCGGACATTGGGAGATGGATGGGGATGGCGGCGGGTGGCCGGCTTGGCGGTGGCGAATGCTGTTGAGAAGGAGGAGGAGGCAAATATTTCGGGAGGAAGTCTTTTAGAGGGGCATTATGGTTATTTTTGGGAAAAAGACAGCGGGAGGAAGACATGGCCGGAAATGGACGGTGGGGAGAGAAACAGTGGCCCACAGCCGCTCGCTTCCTCTCCTCCCTTGATGACGGTTTAATGTGGCCAAATAATATTCATTTATTTTATTAATTATTTCACACTAATTATTTGGGGAAGTGACTTATGCTCTGGGGGGACTTATTTTCACCCGTCAAGACGGTTACGATCGTGCGGTTCATGCGGTTGTAACCGTCTTACCGGTGAAAATAAGTCCCCCGAAACGGAACCGTAGGCTTAGTTAGGCGTGGTGGTGGGTCAGTGCCCGGTGGCGATCGTGCACGCGATGGTCATGAACGGTCATTCTTGAACACACGATCTCACCTAAATATATTCATGAATCTTACGCTCGAAACTAGTTTTTTTTGAAGAGATCATTCACATATTTTATGAAAATGACATTTTTGTTCAAATTCATCAAAGGAAATAAGCTTTGTCAAGATTCGTTTTGATATGATTCTTGTGCCTCTATTTATGAATTGCAGTCAAATTCATATTACTCTCTTATGAATTCATGTAGCAAGACTTCTTTAATTATATATTGTATTTTTTTTGGACTTGCATTTCTAAATCTGAACACTGTAATTTTATAGTGATATTATAATTGCACAAAATGTGTGTTTTTTTTTTGTAACTTTATATTAAATTATGTAAAATTACACTTCCACCCAAAAATCCCAACATATTTATCATTGTGCCATGATTTTATCACCATAGAGCATTTGTCATGATTATTATATTTGAGCCTTGATGGGGTCTCCTTAGAGTGTTAAACGCACCCCCGCGAATGAGGCATGGGTATCAGATAAAATTCCTCATCATGGTGTGCAAATAGTAAAACTCTCTGTCATTGGGGTGCAAATAGTAAAATTTCCCATCACGAGTTACAAATAGTAAAATTCTCCATTATTGGGGTGCAAATAGTGAAATTCTCCATCATGGAGTGCAAATAGTAAAATTTCCCATCATTGGGGTGCAAATAGTAAAATTCCCCATCATTGGGGTACAAGTAGTAAAATTTCTCATCATGTGGTATAAATAGTAAAATTCATCATTATTGAGATGCAAATAGTAAAATTCTACATCATGTGGTACAAATAGTAAAATTCTTCATCGTTGTGGTACAAATAGTAAAATTTTTTATCTTGAAGTGGTCTGTGTATAACAAAAATGCGCATGACGGTCTGCGTATAGTAAATAATGTGGTTATGGTGTGCACATAACCACACCCGTCATCATATCGCCACCAAACTATACAAATAGGTGTGCAATAACACATATATTGGTTACGGTATGCGGATAACCGCATAACCATCCTAACCAACATAACCACCACTTATTTACAGAAATGTCACCCTTAAAAATTATAAATAGGACTCAGAACCTCCTTCATTTTCATCTTTTCCTCCGTCGGAAAATCCTCCTACAGAATTTCTCTCTCCTCTCCTCCTACGGATTTCTCTCTCCTCCTTTCTCTTCCTAACGTGCTCCCGCGCGCGACTCTTCCTTCCATGCTCCTGCGCGCCTCTTCATAGCGTGCTTCAGTGCGCACATCCTCCTAGTTCGCTCCTGCACAAGCCTCTTCCTTGTGTGCCCTCATGCGCTCTGCAACCTTGCGCGCTCCCGCGCGCGTCTCTTCCTTGTGTGCTCCCGCGCGCGTCTCTTCCTTGTGCCCTCTTGCACACGCCTCTTTCTTGCGCCTCGTCCCCGCGCGCTCCCGCGCGCGCCGCCTACTTACACCCCTTCTCGCACCCAACTTCCACGAGCGCCCCGCGCGCTCTCCTCCAGTAAGAGCCTCATGCGCTCTTTGCCAGCAAGCGCTCCGCGCGCTCTCCTCCAGCTAGCGCTCTACGCTCTCTCATTCAGCAAGCACTCGGCGTGATCTCCTACAACAAGTGTTTCGCGCGCTCTTCTCCAGTAAACTCTCCGCGAGCTCTTCTCCAGCAAGCACTCTGCGCACTCTTCTCCAGCAAGCGCTCTTCGCGCTCTTCTTCAACAAGCGCTCCACGAGCTCTTCTCCAGCAAGCGCTCCGCGCACTCTACTCCGGCAAGCTCTCCGCGCGCTCAGCTCCCGCAGGCGCTCCCCGCGCTCTGCTCCCGCAGGCGCTCCGCGCTCTCTGCTCCCGCAGGCGCTCCGCGCTCTCTGCTCCCGCAGGCGCTCCCCGCTCTCTGGTCCCGCAGGCGCTCCCCGCTCTCTGCTCCCGCAGGCGCTCCGCGCTCTCTGGTCCCGCAGGCGCTCCCCGCGCTCTGTGCGCTCTCCTTCAACAAGCGCTCCACACGCTCTCTGCCAGCAAGCGCTCCGCGCGCTCTCCGCCAGCAAGCGCTTGTCGCGCTCTCCTCCAGCACGTGCTCTCCGCCCGTAAGCACTCTGCGCACTCTCCACCAACAAGCATCATGTGCTCTCAAGAACAAGCGCTCCAATCACTGACAGGACAACCACACCAAGACTCTTGCACAAGACAATTAGAGACAAGACACAGAGGACAAGATGCGCATAACGAGCAACTCAAACTTCCAAGCCGCCAGATCCTAGATAAACCAGACAAGCAACTCCCATGTCCAAACAATAGTTAAAGACTCCAAAACCTCTGGATCGTGAAGTCCCCTACAACTGCAAGTAAAATACTTAACTCTGTGAGTGGTGGTCTGTCACCCTCCGAGCAGTTCTCTCTCTCTCCCTCAAATTGTAAGAGAGACAGTCTGTCAGCCTCGAGTTCTTCAAAAAAATCATATAATAGCGCTCAGCTCTTGTGGAAGTTTGGTCGGCACAATTCAGACCATATGGTTTTCATCTAGTTGACGAGTGTTTCACGTCAAAAGAATTGTCTTGTCATCTTCCATGTAAAGCTCTTTCATCGAGATTTCGAGTACTTAACGATTTTTCTCACTGGAACGCTCACATCTAGACTCCAATGACTTACTTTATTTTCTATTGTTTTCATATTCAGAACTTTGTAACAGATAGGTTGTTTGTCACTATCCGAGAAAATCTCTCAACTCTTGTAAACTCAAACAAAATCGTAGATTTTGGCCCGACACAGATCTGACCACGTGGTGGTGTTTCACCATTTCCGGGTTTTCAAAGTCAACAAAATTCTTTTGTCATTTGCTATTGTTTTTTCATTGACTGTTACGTGTCGGTTCAATTTCGAGGTAGGACGATCCGATTCTCCGGACCGTGATAAATCGGTTGACCCGCAATAACAACTGTATCTTAAGTGTGTGTTTGGTTCACCAGATGTTAATGAAAAAGTAATTGATAGAAATGAAATTAAAATGATAATTTTTTTTTTGAAAAATGGAGTTTTGATATAAAACAATTTGAATAAAAATGTTGTTTGCATCCATTTGATAAAAATAGAGTTTTGATAAAACAGTTCAATTCTAAATTGGATGAAATGATATTTGCACCTCGGGCACTCGACAGAGAAGGGGAAGAATAGTAGGATCAAACTGCTCGGCAGAGGAAGAACAAGAGGATCTCAGCTTCCGCAAGACGTCGATGCGGTCGACCAAACTTGTGCAAGACAGCCAATGAAGAAATTAGTTTGGGAGTTTCTGGCTCTTTAAATTAACTCCAGGTTTTCTTTGTCATTTTAGCTTTCCTATGTTAAACATCTATGTTTGCATACTTTTTCTTTATTGAATGTGTTACTGTAATTTCATATTGAATGTGTTACTCTAATTTCATCAGAAATTGTTACTGTAATTTCATATGAATTGAATAATCATTCAAATATGCAATAATGATGGGAGCAAGAGAAGAAATTAGAAGAGAAAGGGAAGTTATTAAATTCTATCTCATTTCCTTATACTTATTACTTAGGCCATGTTCGACATGACTTATCGCAACTTATTTGCTCCGGTGACGTTGGACAAAATCTTAATTTGAGACATAAGATTTTGGTATAACAATGATATTTTTGTCCAATCCCACAGGAGCAAATAAGCCGCGATAGCCGATATGCCATGTCAAACGCAGTCTTAGGCTCTGTTTGGGAAGACTTATTTTCACCTGTCAAGGGGTTACGATCGCATGAACCAGATCTCAGTAGCATTAATTTATAACGTTTCTAAAAAGGCCCACGAGGGAATTTATATTGAGAACCACAATTTGGGCTAGGCTTTAACCCTCCTATTGGGCCTGTTGGTATATGACACATTAGGCTTTTATTAGTATACTTTTGCTTGTAGAATTTAGCATGGAAGCTTCTTGGTTCATCGCTAAAACTCTTCACTATCTAGCTATACTTCTGGCATAATACCTCCAAGGCTCCAACAAATATTAATATATTTAAAATTGCATTCCACATTTTTTCACTAAAATGTGTCATCCTTGATTTTAGGTTATCAATGAAGAAATCCTCTGTAATATCCGTTATATGCTTCTGATTAATTTTGAGGGTCTGTTTGGCAGTGTGTTCTTGCTCAGGTGAGTTTGAACAAAAATAATGCTGACATAAAATGTATTTGATTTGACAATAATTATGACCGTCACCAAAAAAAAAATTGAGCATAAAAATGAATAGAATTCCCTAGATGAGATCGGATGTTCATGAATAACAATTCATAACTGCCGCCACTTTCATGACCGTCACGGTCTTGCCAAATAAATCCTTAGTGTTAATTGTAATTCCTTATTGCTTGAGATGCAAGAATTTTTAAGATAATTTTCTCCAAAATGTGAAAGAGTCTAGCCATTTTTGATCATGCTTTTCAAGCATGTGTTTCATGATAAGTGTGAAAAGAAATAGTCTTCTTTGACCTTTAAACTAACATGTGTTTTTGATCAAGTGAAGCTTCCTCCACATGTCATCTACCACCTCTAGGCCTGCGAGCGGTTCGGTTTAGGTCGGTTTGAACCCAAACCGAAACCGAACCGACAGACCTCGGTTTTTGGTTTGTCTAAACCGAACCGAAACCAGTCGTTTCGGTTCAAATTTGATTCGTTTTCTTTATGGTTCGGTGTCGGATTTTTACGAACAAATTTCTCACCAAAATGAAGCCCATGAACTCTCTATGTCAAGATCAGCTATGTGAGCTAAATAGATGTTGATGGCTTCACTAACGGGGGATGGCATTTGGTGGAATGGACATTTGGAAGAAATGCATTGTAATTTTTTGTCCTACCCTTTGGCTGTTAAAACTTGAATATCTTCGCAATTTTTGAAGAACGACATTTTTAATCACATTTTATAACCAACTAACAACTCATGTGATAATTTACACTGATTATTTAGCAAACAACTAAAAAATAAATACTTTTGTTGCTCTCAAATTCGACGCCCCGGTCAGACCGGAGTAACTTGGACCGTCTTAGATCACGGAGCGGTCAAACATGCACATAGTCAATGAGAGGCAAAATTTACACACGATGTTTTGACGTCGAAAAACTCATCAACTGGATAAAAAACAACGCGATCGGGTCTGTGCCGATCGAAATCCACTATTTGTTTGCTGTTTGGAGAATCGAGGGCGACAGACCGCTCCTCGTTACACTTTGGGGGCGAGAGAGAGAGATACTTGAGCACACGACGGACAACGGGCTGCTCTGTGTGAGGATAGTTGTTGTGGCGAGGCACAAGAACGAGTGGTTACTGCAGTAGAATTTTCCTTCTTGCGGCACACTTGTGGACTTAGGCGAATTTTTTGTGCAGAGGAGGTGGCTTGAAGGTGACTCAAAGGTGGATCGAAGGTGGCTCTAAGGTGGCTCATAGGAGTAATCCGACAGAGCTATGACGTGAGAAGGAAGAAAACAGGGGAGAGAAAGATGATAAATGAGCAGGTCTGGGGGCCCTTTTATAGTCTCCGAGAGGTGGTTACTGTGGTTATGCGGCTATCCGCATACTGTAACCACAAATATTATAATTATGAGTATAATTTTAGGGGAATATTAATTGCATATTTAATTTTACTAAATGCAGACCCCCCCCCCCCCCCCCCCACACACACACTAAAAACACGTCCCTCCACTATTGGAGGTGGTTACACATGTGGTTACTCGCGCATCAGACGGTCGCGATCGTAGCAAAATGATCGAACGGCGGGGAAGCGCCCAAGGAGGTCAAGAGAGGAAGCCTAACCTCCGTAGAGGCGGTGGCCGGCCCTGGCGAGGACGACGGGTCGCCGACGCGACGCCGATCGGTTGGAGAGGTTTGATCGACCATTCTCAGGCGGCACACTGGGGTCAGCCCGCGTCGCCGGATGCGGGCACGGCGCCGGCTCTGGGGGCCGGCCGCGACGTGCATCGATAGCCAGTCGCACGACGCGACTAGCCAAAGTCTGCCCGAGAGGGGAACCGCGGGCCGACTGCACCCAGAGGCGGGTGACGCTCGGCACTTCCCGCGGGGATCGTGGGAGGGATAGCTCCCGCGGGCCAAAGTGTCCGACGGGATTGCTGCGCCGCGAGGCGCCGCCTCGTCGGTCGGTCGGTGGTGATGAGATCATAGGGGAGTGGGCTATCTGCACCACTTCTTTGCTTATAAAATTACTTGACTCCATCAACTTTCAAAAACCACCATGGAAGAAGTTTAAATACCATAACTTATAAAAATTTACGGCTTTTCATCAATAGCAATGAAAATTACGTTTAGTCGGTTTTTGGTTTTCGCTCCTCACCCCTAGATCACCTCTACCTCTTTAGTTTTGGCTCTTTAAATAGGCACGAAAGAGGAGGGGTTGAAAATCCACTTCTCTTCAAACTCAAGCATTGAAAGATTTTTTAGGAAGCCCTTTGTGGCAATCATCTTAGTTTGAGAGAGCTTTCAGACGACATTCTACGACGTTGAAAATGAATACTTCGCTTGCACGGATTGGATCTGGAGCAAATTTTGGTGTTGTAGTATGGAGACCGGGCAGTCTGGCGGTTTGTATGGCGGTCTGACGGTTTCTCCCAGCGGCTTGGTAGTCGGGATGTTGCTGTTTGGTGTCCGAGCGGTCTGACGGTTTGTCTTAGGCGACTTGAAGACCGACGGTTTAACATCTCTTTTGACGGTTTGTTATCTCCTTTTGGTGGTTGTCGAGCGGTTAGCCTATTCGTCTAACTGTGCAGCCTTTTCGGTCTATTTTTTGTAAAGCCACTTAGAACTATAATTATTTAGTCTCACATTGCTTATTTATAATTTCTCTCATCTCCTCCATTCTATAAAAGGGAGGTCATACCTTTGTAATACTTACCTTTTTTGATAATAAAAGGTTCTATTATTCTAAATTCTGTTTTACTTTTTTTCTATTTGCACATGATATCAGAGGATATGATCATTTCCAGCTGATTCTGTGAGCCTCTTCTGACTGCGCGGTTTGCCCTCTCTTCTAGCGGCCTGTTCGTGCGGATTCCCGGTCTTCTTTGTTGCTGCCCTCTGTGTGTGCGGCCTCTGTACTTTCCCTCTCTCTCTATTCGCGACCTGTTTCTCGCGGCCTGGTCTCTCTTCTCCCTTTCTTCTTGTTTCTTCCCGCGATCTCTCTTTTGTCGTGCGGTTTTGTCTCTGTTCGCAAGGACTCTGTTTGTTCGCGCGATCTCCTTGCCATTTTTGTTTCGTGTGATCTCCTTTGTTTGCATGATTTCTTTCCCTCTGCTTTGCTCTGCTTCTTGGTCGTGGCTCTTCTGGCCGCTGGTGTGTTGACACTGTGACCGCTGCAGTTCTCCTCTTTTTTATCCGTTGCGGTCTTCCTCGTGTCTGTTGCGGTCTCCCTTGTACTCACAGCCTCTTTCTAGTTCGTGCAGTCTCTTCTGTCTGCTGTTCGCGCGGCCTTACCTCTACTCGCGCGACTTCCATTTTCTCTCTTCGCTTCTATGGCTTTCACCTCCTCGAGGTCGTCTGCCTCCGTGGTCACGACATCAGGTAGTGCCCATGTGGTTACTCAATGTAAATGCCACGTGGAGCTACTAATCACATGACCGGCAATCCTCAATGCTTTTATCTCCTAGAAACACATGATCGGATTCCCCCGGTCCTCATTGCGGACGACTCTCCATCCCTGGTCCATGGGACGGGCGTGGTTCAAGTCACTCCGTCTATTCGCTTGGCGGACACTCTTTATGTGCCCAAGTTCTCTTCCAATTTATTATTCGTTACTTCTCTATGCAAGAAACTTCATTGCTCCGTCACATTCACTCCTACTTCTTGTTCTTTTCAGGACCCAGGCTCCCAACGGATGATTGCTACTGGGACTAAGAGCGGCGGCCTCTACTTCCGCGACAACATTTTTGCTTTGTCCGCATTCTCCTCCTCTTCTACAGATCTTATTCAATGACATTTTTGCCTTGGTCATCCTCCTCCCCGACTTCTTAGCCAGCTCCTGCCCCAGCTAACTCCGCACAGTCCTCCTCTCAACTGTGACGCATGTCAGCTTGGTAAGCATCACAACTTCTCATTCCCACCGAAGCAAGGCCGTGGATCTTCCCTCCCGTTTGATCTCGTTTACTCTGATGTATGTGGTCCTGCTCCTACCCTCACCATAGGACGAGGCAGTTCATATTTTGTAACCTTTATTGATGATTTCTCAAGGTGTACGTGGGTGTACCTTTTAAAGGATCGCTTCGAACTCTTCTCTGTATGAACATCGTTCTTGTTGGGTATTGTATCCACAATGTACCTGATTTGAAGAAGCCCCTGGACAAGCTAAGGTCAATATACTATGTATTTGATAAACTCTTTCTAGTTGTGCTTGCAGTTTTTCCACGCTAAGTGCACACCAATGTCAGGGTGCAGTAGGTCAATATACACGGGTCTGCACGACGTAATCCCTCGTTGAGCAGATCAGTGTGTTGGCCTACGTGTACTCTCTTTATTGGAGTGCACTTACTTTCAAGCACAGGGCTGTAAATATGCAGGAGCAGACAAGGAGCAAGGATGGGTCAAGGAGCACCTCATAGGTGGAAAGACGAAAATTCGTCTAAGTTTAAATCGACGAGAATCACTTGGGATTCTCGCCGATTCGTCGAGAATCAGTAGTTGATTCTCGCCGAACTCGACCCAGCCACTTCTAAGCGAGCACCTCTGCTTCTAAGTAAGAATCAACGAGAATCACCAAGTGATTCTCGCCGATTCGGCGAGAATCACTAGTGATTCTCGTCGAATCGTCGAGAATCACTGGTTGATTCTCGCCGTCTCGACCTGGCCTAAAGCAGTGCGTGCAACCAAGGCAAATTCGACGAGAATCATCTATGATTCTCGACGAATCGGCGAGAATCACCTTTGATTCTCGGCGACTCGGCGAGATTCACTTTCGATTCTCACCGATTTTGACTTGGGCGTTTTTCTGGATCTTCCTGAACCGGATTCTGCCGCTGTCAGTGTTCTGGACTGGTTTTCGGGATTTTTCTTGTGGGTCCCACAACGGTCAAATTAGTAGTATCTACAGTATATATACAGGTATTTTGAACTGTAAAGATACAGAGAAAGAAGCCGAGCAGAGCAAACCCTAAAATCGCGAAATCGCTCCGCCGCATCCGTCGCCGCTCGCGCTAGTCAGTCGCCGCTGTTGATCGTTTTTCTTCCCGATCTCCGGCAACAGAAGCTTAGCAAAGCTTGAGTCTCACGCGTCTATCCAGAGATCCCTTGTCTCTCGATTTGTTGATCGGGAAAAACTTCCCATCCGAATCGATCGAGACGACCGATCCTCGTGTGACCGTTGGTAGACCTAGCTTGCTTCGCTACGAAGATTGGATCTCTATTTTCAGCAGCCGCTCATCATCATAGCCGCCGATCCCGAAGCTAGCCGCTGCTCGTGTTGCCGCCGCCGGTTCCGGGGAGATGCTCTCCAAGAGAGACCAAGGTTGTAGACTCTTCGTTGACTTCACGAACACGTCGTTGAACGAAGAGGAACACCGTAGTCTCCAAACGAAGTTTGTATCTCGTGTACATTCTATATTTACTTTTGTTGTAAAGGAACGTTTGTTCCGTGTTGTAAGGGTTGGGTGCAACCCGTTTTGTGGGAGTGTTGACTCTCACGTGTGAAAGGGTTCCTTCCGATAGTGCAGGGATTGGATTTCAATCCTGTTGGAGAAGAGACCGAGTCGTCCCTTGTTGGGAGATAGGTCAAAGGGGGAAAGTGGATGTACCCAAGTCGGGGAACCACTATAAATTGCCTGTGTATTCTGTGTGCTGTGCTTTTTATTTTTATTGTGCAGGTACATTCGTGAATTCCGCAAAAGCGCTACACGTCACCTATTCCCCCCCCCCCATAGGTGCACATAGCTGACACTAGGTGGACTTTTAAGTGGTATCAGAGGCAGGTTGCTCATCAAAAGGTTTACACCTTGAGTAGTATCCTGCCACCAGTGTCAGAAGCATGGAGCTGGATTATGAGATATCGCCACTCAGACTCCCCGCATGTACAAAGGAGTTTTATCCAGTCTGGAGGATGAGAGTGTCGTATCACTTGGATGCCATCGATCCTCGTGCATCTTTCATCCTGGAAGAGGGTCCTTTTATACCTATGAAGACCTCCGACTCTGGAATTCAAGTGCCCAAGTGCATTGCTGAGATGTCGGAAATGGAGCTTTCATTCTTTAATTTAGATAAGAGGATTCGTCAAATTATCATGGATATCTGGTCTGCAGCTTCTCGCTCTAGATTGGAAAAATGTAGGACGGCTAAATCTCTGTGGATGATGATCTCAGAGCTGATGGGGGGGTCAGAGAAAGCTGGAATCTGCTGTCAATCAGAGGATGAAGCATATGTTGGGGTCCTCACTTCTGAAGATGAAGGCAAGGATCTCTCGGACTGCATCAGAGCTCCAGTGTCCATGTCTGAGACTGAAGAGGCCAGTGAGGAAAGCAGCTCTGATGAGGATGACACAATGGTCACTGGCTCTAATGACAATATCGCTGAGGAGCAGGTAACTTCTTCGTCCTGCCCCGTATCTCTTGAAATTTCTGAAGACAGGAACTGCGTTCCTCCAGAAGATTCTGATTCTCTGAAGAGAGCCCTTCAGTCGAGCAACCTACTTGCTGAGGAGCAAGCTCAAGAGATTGCTCGACTGAAGATCTTGTTGGTTCTCCATTTGGCGTCCAACAAGGTCAAGGACTCTAAGATCTCAGCTCTAGAGAGTAGTCTATAGAATGAGAAATGTATAGTATCAAACTTTTCCAAAGTTGATGCTATAAAGAGAAAGCAAGAAAACGGGTGGATCTCCCGGATTATCAATGCGTGGAGAAATGGGGAAACGGTGTTCCGACCCCCCACTCCAAGCAGGAAGGCACTTCATCATGCCTTCAGGTATGACCACAAGAATAGTCATGGTCACTGCAAGGGTAATTTGTCCCCATGTGGAGACACCCAGAGTGCAAGGGCCGTCGTGGCCACTCATGAGAGAATACCAAAGGCTCATTCTGAGCCCTTTGTATTCACTGCCACTGCCTCAACTCACTGTGAATCTGCATGTCCTAGCTCACAGAACATTTCTCACCACCCGAGGACACAGGATAGGGAGGTTAGAAGTCATGGTGTAAGTTTTCATGGGGCCTCTGAAAGGGGGATGCCTGAAAGGAGGGCACCACCTTCCCGGCCTCATGACGCTCACAACATGCATTCCTTCCACCCTTCCACGTGTCACGATGGAAGAGGAAATTTTGTGAGGAGATCATGCTCTATCCCGTTTAGACCTAGGACCGTGAGTACCTCAGTCACTAGATCGGGTCGGAAACGGCGATACAACACTCACCCATGTTGGTGCTGTGGCAAAGTTGAAGGGTTAAGAAGCTCCTGTTTTGGATGCTCCCGGCATATGACCGGGACAAGAAGCCTGCTGCGTGATTACACTCCAGTCGAGAATGGACCCAAAGTCATCTTTGGAGGGTCAGATCGAGGAGTCACCAGAGGTTACGGTATGATTTCCAACGGTATAATCTCTATCATCGACGTAGCTTATGTTGAAGGGTTAAACCATAACCTGATCAGTGTAAGTCAGTTATGTGATAAAGGTTATGACGTTAAGTTCTGCAAGGATAAATGTCTGATAATTTCACGTACCTCTTCTGAAACGGTATTATCAGGCATTAGGAGCAGAAATATCTTCTGTTTAGATTTTCTCAGTTTAGATTCATCTACCCCCGTATGCCTTGTGGCAACAGGCAGTGCATCTCTTTGTGAACAATGACACAAGAGATTGTCACATATTAATTTCAAGACAATTAGTATGTTGTTTTCTAAGAACTTGGTAAGGGATGCTCCCAGTATCAAGTGCATCAAAGATAGCCCCTGTCCTGCATGCCAGATGGGCAAACAGACTCGGGCTACCTTTAAGAGCATCGCAGACAAAGACTCTTCCCGATGTCTTTACCTTTTACATATGGACTTGTTTGGTCCAATGCAAGCTCATAGCTTGGGAGGCAAGTCCTATACGCTAGTGATAGTTGATGATCATTCTCGGTTTACATGGGTGTTCTTTTTGAAACGAAAGTCAGATACGTTTGACATCTTCACTAATTTTGTCAAGCAGGTTCAGAACGAATTTAACTGCTCCGTGGTCAAAATCAGAAGTGACCATGGAACAGAATTCGAATCTGGTGCTATGACAGAATTTTATGAAGAACAAGGTATCTTTCATGAGTTTTCCTCCCCGCGCTCTCCTCAGCAAAATGGAGTTGCGAAGAGGAGAAATAGAACTCTCATTGAAGCCTGCACGACAATGTTGAAAGACGCTTCTCTCCCGGAATACTTCTGGGCAGAGGCTGCCAATACAGCTTGTCATGTACAAAACCGAGCATTGATCAACAAGCATCATCGTAAGACGCCCTACGAGCTACTGAAAGGCAGGAAACCAACCATGTCCTACTTGAGGATTTTTGGTTGCAGATGCTATGTACTGAATAATGGGAAGTACCCGCGTACTAAATTCGGTGAAAAATGCTTCGAAGGCATATTCATGGGCTATAGTTCCCATAGTCAGGCATATAGAGTCTTCAATAAGAAAACCCTAGTGGTAGAAGAATCAATAAATGTTGTATTTGATGAAGGAAGTTTGCTTAACATCAATTCTTCCAGTAGTATTCTTGAAGATGCAGGTGCTCGACTTGAACAACTGAGTCTGGATGAGACCGCTAAAGATGACGCTCCTAAGTACGTCAAAGTTTCCATCTCCACGTCATCTGAAAATGTTGAAGATCAAAATGGAACAAATATCTTAGAAGAAGGAGAAGCCCAAGAAGTAGTCGAAGCTCCAGACGCCAGACTTCTTGAGCTCCGGCACGTGAGGGATCATCCTAGAGATCAGATCATCGGAGATCCTCGTGTCGGTGTCAGAACTCGAAGAGGTACTATTAACGAAGTATTGCATCTTAGCTTCCTGTCACAGGTTGAGCCAAACAAGTTCGACGAGGCGAACAAGGATGCGGCATGGATTCTGGCCATGCAAGAGGAACTACATCAATTCGAACGTTGCAATGTTTGGACGCTGGTTCCCAGACCATACAAGCAGAATGTGATTGGCACGAAGTGGATCTTCAGAAACAAGCTGGATGAACATGGTGTCATCGTAAAGAACAAGACCAGGCTGGTGGCTCAAGGTTACAGACAGGAGGAAGGGATTGACTTCGACCAGACCTTCGCACCAGTAGCAAGGCTCGAGGCAATCAGGTTGTTCCTGGCGTATGCTTCACACAAAGGATTCACAGTCTATCAAATGGATGTGAAATCGGCATTCCTGAACGGAGACCTAAAAGAGGAAGTATACGTCGCTCAACCCCCAGGTTTTGTCGATCCTACTTATCCCAATCATGTTTATTTTCTTAATAAGGCCTTATATGGGTTGAAACAAGCTCCACGAGCTTGGTATGAGACTTTATCTAGTTTTCTTCTTGAGAACAAGTTCTCCAGAGGTAAAATAGATAAAACATTGTTTCTCAGGGAAGTCAAAGGCAAGATTTTGCTGGTGCAAATCTATGTCGATGACATAATATTCGGCTCAACAGACAACAATCTTTGCAAAAAGTTTTCTAAACTTATGCAAGGAAAGTTTGAAATGAGCAGTATGGGAGAGCTCAAATATTTCTTAGGACTTCAAGTGAAACAGTCTGCGGATGGAATCTTCATCTCTCCTACGAAGTTCACAAATGAACTCCTTAAGAATTCGGTATGGAGAGTGCAACATCTATGAGGACTCCAATGAGATCCACTATGTCTCTGGATAAGGATGAGAAAGGTAAACCTTTCGATGAAACCAAATACAGAAGCATCATTGGATCTCTGCTCTACCTTACTGCCAGTAGACCGGATATTATGTTCTCCGCATGTGTCTGTGCCCGATATCAGGTGAACACTAAGGAATCTCACTATGTCGCTGCAAAGCGAATTCTAAGATACCTTAAAGGTACTCCTAATCTTGGCTTGTGGTACCCGAGAAATAATGATGTCGAGCTAATAGGCTTTTCAGATGCTGATTTTGCAGGGAGTAGAGATGACAGGAAAAGCACTTTCGGGACGTGTCAATTCCTCGGAAGAAGGATTATCTCATGGAACAGCAAGAAGCAGAATTGTGTAGCTACCTCCACAGCAGAGTCTGAGTACATCTCGGCAGGCAGCTGTTGCGCACAACTCCTATGGATCAGAAACCAGTTAGCCGACTACAACCTTCAGTTCAAGGAAGTTCCAATGTACTGCGACTCCTCCAGTGCAATTACCATTGCCAACAATCCTGTCTCGCACAGCAGAACGAAGCATATTGAAGTGCGCTACCACTTCATTCGGGAGCACGTGGAGAACAAGGACATCTCTCTCTGTTATGTCCCCACAGACAAGCAGATTGTTGATATATTCACAAAGCCCTTAGACGAGGCCAAGTTCAATCTTTTCAAGACTGAATTGGGGATGCTCAATTATGAGGAATGAAGACTACAGAAACTCCAGGCTCGTGCACGATATGAGGGGGAGCAAGGAAATCAAGTGTGAGCACAGACGCAAGAACTGAGGGGGAGCAAGGGGTCAAATGCTACCGCCCCGATTTGCAGAAGCCGAAAAGGGGGAGGTTACCCTCTCGGCCAAGGCTAAGGTGGCTCCAAGCTTGCTCCCAAGAAATTGGTATTGGTAAGGGATAACTCACTCAACTCAATTTTAAGTTTATGGTTTTCATTCCCATTTGCTCTCTTCACCTTAGCTTGTAGGGTTTAGGCTTCTTCAAATAGGGGGAGATTGTTGGGTATTGTATCCACAATGTACCTGATTTGAAGAAGCCCATGGACAAGCTAAGGTCAATATACTATGTATTTGATAAACTCTTTCTAGTTGTGCTTGCAGTTTTTCCACGCTAAGTGCACACCAATGTCAGGGTGTAGTAGGTCAATATACACGAGTCTGCACGACGTAATCCCTCGTTGAGCAGATCAGTGTGTTGGCCTACGTGTACTCCTCTATTGGAGTGCACTTACTTTCAAGCACAGGGCTGTAAATATGCAGGAGCAGACAAGGAGCAAGGATGGGTCAAGGAGCACCTCATAGGTGGAAAGACGAAAATTCGTCTAAGTTTAAATCGACGAGAATCATCAAGTGATTCTCGCCGATTCGGCGAGAATCACTTGGGATTCTCGCCGATTCGTCGAGAATCAGTAGTTGATTCTCGCCGAACTCGACCCAGCCACTTCTAAGCGAGCACCTCTGCTTCTAAGTAAGAATCGACGAGAATCACTGACTCGTTCGATTCTCGCCGTCGTCGACTGGCCGCTAAAGCAGTGCGTGCAATCAAGGCAAATTCGACGAGAATCATCTATGATTCTCGACGAATCTGCGAGAATCACCTTTGATTCTCGGCGACTCGGCGAGATTCACTTTCGATTCTCACCGATTTTGACTTGGGCGTTTTTCTGGATCTTCCTGAACCGGATTATGCCGTTGTCAGTGTTCTGGACCGGTTTTCGGGATTTTTCTTGTGGGTCCCACAACGGTCAAATTAGTAGTATCTACAGTATATATACGGGTATTTTGAACTATAAAGATACAGAGAAAGAAGCCGAGCAGAGCAAACCCTAAAATCGCGAAATCGCTCCGCCGCATCCGTCGCCGCTCGCTCTAGTCAGCCGCCGCTGTTGATCGTTTTTCTTCCCGATCTCCGGCAACAGAAGCTTAGCAAAGCTTGAGTCTCACGCGTCTATCCAGAGATCCCTTGTCTCTCGATTTGTTGATCGGGAAAACTTCCCATCCGAATCGATCGAGACGACCGATACTCGTGTGACCGTTGGTAGACCTAGCTTGCTTCGCTACGAAGATTGGATCTCTATTTTCAGCAGCCGCTCATCATCATAGCCGCCGATTCCGAAGCTAGCCGCCGCTCGTGTTGCCGCCGCCGGTTCCGGGGAGATCCTCTCCAAGAGAGACCAAGGTTGTAGACTCTTCGTTGACTTCACGAACACGTCGTCGAACGAAGAGGAACACCGTAGTCTCCAAACGAAGTTTGTATCTCGTGTACATTCTATATTTACTTTTGTTGTAAAGGAACGTTTGTTCCGTGTTGTAAGGGTTGGGTGCAACCCGTTTTGTGGTAGTGTTGACTCTCACGTGTGGAAGGGTTCCTTCCGATAGTGCAGGAATTGAATTTCAATCCTGTTGGAGAAGAGACCGAGTCATCCCTTGTTGGGAGATAGGTCGAAGGGGGAAAGTGGATGTACCCAAGTCGGGGAACCACTATAAATTGTCTGTGTATTCTGTGTGCTGTGTTTTTTATTTTTATTGTGTAGGTACATTCGTGAATTCCGCAAAAGCGCTACACGTCACCTATTCCCCCCCCCCCATAGGTCCACATAGCTGACACTAGGTTTACTTTCAGTTCTATTATATGATTAAGAATCAGTTTGACATGTCTATTAAAATCTTTCGCTCTGATAATGCTAAAAAATATCTTAGTAATGATTTCTCTTCTTTCTGTATGCAACATGGTATTATTCATCAAACTAGTTGTGTCTATACCTCACAGCAAAAATCATCACCTCCTCGATGTCGCTCACACTCTGATGACACAGATGCAGGTTCCTCGCTCCTATTGGGGCAATGCTGTCCTCATCTCCTGCTATCTTATCAATCGCCTTCCCTTCATGGTTCTCCATGGTAAAACCCCATTCTCCATTCTTTATCCGGGCAAGAATCTGTTTCCTCTCCCTCTGCATATCTTTGGGTGCACGACTTTTGTGCACGCTCCTTCCGCCACTCGTGACAAACTCGCCTCACGTGCCACCAAGTGTGTCTTTTTGGGTTACTCTACTGCTCAGAAAGGCTATTGTTGCTTTGACCATGTTCTTCGTAAGCAAATCGTATCTGCGGATGTGACCTTCTTCGATATGCGTCCTATTTCTCTTCTGACTCCTCTCTTCCTCCTGATGTTTTTGTTTCTCCTACCATCCCCTCCACCATGTCTACTCCCATCGAGATTTCTCCACCGCCGCCTCCACCGTCTCCTATTTCTCTCTCTCTCCACCTCTGCTATCTCCCTCCTCTCTGCGACCATCTCTCTTCACTCCTGTGCCAGCTCTCTCTGCCACGGATGCTCCGGCTACTAAGGAAAATGCCGACCTAGATCTTCCCAATGCTCTTCGCAAAGGGGTGCAGACGTGTACCCAACACCCGCTGGCTGCTATTGTTTCCTATGATCATCTAACTCCTTCTTGCAGGGCGTTTATCTTGGCTATCTCTGGCACTGCCACTCCTCACACCTACTAGGAAGCTCTTGATGTTCCTCATTGGAAGACTGCCATGGATGAGAAAATTACTACCCTCACTGAAAGGGGTACATGGACCCTTGTTCCTCCCCCTTTGGGCACTGATGTGGATGGCTTTCGCTGGGTTTTTATTGTGAAGTTCCGTCCGAACGGCAGCGTGGATCGATACAAGGCCTGACTGGTCGCCAAAGTCTTTACTCAGAATTATGGTGTTGATTACTTTGACACCTTCTCTCTCGTTGCTCGTCTCACCACCATTCAGGTTCTTCTCTCTATGGTTGTCAACAGGGATTGACCCATTTCCCATCTGGATGTCAAGAATGTCTTTCTCTATGGTGATCTTCAGGAGGATGTTTACATGGAGCAACCTCCTAGGTATGTTGCTCAGGGGGAGACACGAGTATGCTGACTGAAGAAGGCCATTTATGACATAAAGAAAAGCCCTCGGGATTGGTTTGACAAGTTTATTGGCATTGTTGCAGTCATTGGTTTTGCAAGAAGTTCTGCCGATCACTCCTTATTCATCCGCAAAACCTCCTCGGGTATGGTGGTTCTTGCTGTATATGTGGATGATATTCTTCTTACTGACGATTACCAGGCTAGGGTAGCTTTGACAAAGAAACACCTTCGTCAACACCTGGTCACGAAGGATATAGCCTCCCCTAAATACTTTCTGGGTATTGAAATCTCTCGGAAGCCCAACTCTTTGGTCCTCTCCAAACGAAAGTATGCTCTTGATTTACTAAAAGAGGCAGGGTTAACTGGTGTCAAACCTGCCCAATGTCCCATGACTACTGGAGAAGACAAAACTTGGACAGATGACTCGCCTCCTCTATTCGATACTACGAGGTACTAGCGTCTGGTTGACAAACTCGTTTATCTCACGGTGACCAGACCCGACATCTCTTATGTTGTAGGCAAGGTTAGCCAATTCATGCAAGCTCCTATTGAGTGTCATCTACAGTCTGCCCTGAGGATATTTGAGTATGTTAAAGCAGCATAAGGGAAAGGATTGCTTTTTTAGAAGAATGGTCACTTGAGCATTGAAGCGTACTCAGATTCGAGCTATGTTGATGACAAAGGAGACCGCAAGTCAACATCTGGCTTTTGCACGTTTGTTGGAGGAAATATTGTGAGCTGGAAGAGCAAGAAACAGTCTGTTGTCTCTAGGTCTAGTGCAAAAGCGGAATATCATAGTATGACATCGACCACATGTGAGTTAAAGTAGTTACGGGCTCTCATGCTAGACTTATGAGAGGTCTACAACTATCTTCTTCCTATGTTCTATGACAACAAGACCGTGATATACATCTCCAAAAATCCGGTCTTTCATGAGAGAACAAAACACATAGAAGTCGACTGTCATTTTATTCGGGAAGAGGTTTTGAAAAAATAGATTTATACTCTGTTCGTTACTTCTGACAACGAATTGGCAGATATCTTCACCAAGCTGGTGTCCGCTTCCTTGTTTCACATTTGTGACAAGCTGGACATGATTGATATCTATGCTCCAGCTTGAGGGGGAGTGTTGCAGTATGGAGATCGGGCGGTCTGGCAGTTTGTCCGAGCGGTCTGGCGGTTGATCTCAGGCGACTTGAAGACCGTCGGTCTAAACATCTCCTTTGGCGTCTTGTTATCTCCTTCTGGTGGTTGTCGAGCGGTTAGCCTATTCGTCTAACCGTGCGGCTTATTCGGTCTGTTTTTTGTAAAGCCGCTTTTACCTATAATTATTTAGTCCCACATTGCTTATTTGTAATCTCTCTCATCTCCTCCATTCTATAAAAAGGGAGGTCATACCTTTGTAATACTTACCATTTGGATAATAAAAGTTTCTGTTATTCCAAATTTCGGTTTACATTTTTTTCTGTTCGCACATTTGACAAGAATTTGAAGAGGCATCTTGGAGAGGATTTGTATAATACGTCTCGTCCGCCACTATCGGTAACTTGCATTTTTCTGCTACTGTTTATTATGTAATATTATGTGGTGCGAAGTTAGTGAAGATCTTGTGTGGATCGATGATGAAAAGCATTGTAATTGTCTATTATTTTTCATACATTTATAGTGACGACTTTTTGGTTTGGAATTCAATCGTCCCGTAGTTTTCACCTTATTGGGTTTCTGCATTAAATCTCGATGTCATTTTTATTGCTGTTATTTTGTGCTGTGTTTTGATTGTATATCAACATATAACTAAGTGGTCATGTGTAACACCCCCTATCCGTCGCATAGCATATAGCAGTAGGTCCGGCCGGGGCCCGACGCCATATACCACAGACAGACCGGTGGTTACGTATGGAAACCATCCAACCAATCTCAACGTCCTACACAGAGCATTCTAGCGGAAGCAATTTATTAAAGTTGCAAAACAGAAACCCAGCACAAGCATGAATGTCCACTAGCAAGATATAGGAATGTTATTACAAAATACTCAAAAGTCGGCCTTAAGCCTTACAAAATGTTTCACTTGTCTTTTACATGATTTCCAAACCTCGGCAACGCAGGCCGGCCATACATGAACAAACATAAACATTTCCACTTGGGCCTTCGAGGGCCAGCTTCGCACAAAGGGCTTTAGCCCGCTATTGACCGCTTGGTCCAGCTGCACCTGCAAGCAAACAAACCACCGCACGGTGGCAAACAAGGCAACGGTCAGCAATGCTGACCAATTATAACGATCCCGCCCCCAATTCGGGGCGGCGATGCTCCTTTCCTGCATTTCATTAGCATAAGCGAGCAATTAAAACCATAGCCATTTCATCACAGACGTTGGCTCGCACGGCCACACGTCCCGTGCACTCAGGCACATTCTCGGTGAACCGTCGATGTTACGTCAATTAAAGCCATTAACATTCCCGGACTCACCACCGCCACTTAGACGGCCATTCCTATGAGCAATTCGTCTCATGGTATTGGTCACGTCAATTTAAGCCATTGACCACCGAAGACCCCCATCTATGCCAACGGCGAGTGCCATGTACCTTTAGGTCTCTCTAAACCCGAACGACATAAAGCGGGTACGGCTCCATCTAACCCGTGCTCACATCGCAACGGCAATTTAAGCCATTTGCGCGGGTCAAACTTTCACCGTTCCCATTCTACCGAAAGACACATAACCCCGTTATGTTCATGTTGGCACTCAGGCCACCAAGTTGGCAAGACCTCGTGTCCGCCCAGTTTTCCGGGTGCACCTTTGGGTTAGTCCCCAAGGCTCCCTGCTGCAATCTACCGCGTAGAAAACCCGAAAACACCAATAGCACGGAGTCTTCTCCGCCTTATGCAATGCAACATCACCGATCCGAACTACATGTCCGGGTAGGCTTCAACCAAAATGCCTATGTCCGTTCTCGCATACGGACTCTAAACAACGGGGACTTCACATATCTACCCGAAGGAACGCCTCCAACTCTCCGCAAACTCGCGAGAGCGGGCTTCCTATGCAAAGAAGAGAGCGACTCATGCTCAAGATGAGGATCGTTACCCTTGCGGTCCTCTTTGGCGCCATCGAAAAGTAATCGGATGGAAATCACCGCACTTGCGTTGCCTCCGTGGATCCGGAGTCGGCTTGCGATTCGGAGCTCTGAAGCTCCTCCAATGGCGGATCTAGCTCCTCTTCTTCTTGCCTTAGCTTTTCTTTCTCCAAGGGTTTGGAGAGATAACAAGTGGAAAAAGTGAGGGTTTTCTAAGTCAAAACCCGGTATATCCCTTCAGGAATAACCCCCAGCCATTGGATCCTCAGTCAAAGAAATGAACGGCTTCGATTCGGGACTGAAATGCCCAATCTGGGCCGAACACGGCCTGGCACAGCACACGCCCGTGTCCAGGGCGTGTGCTTCATTCGCCGTCAAAATCGAATCACCTGGAACCACACACGGGTTCGAACACGCCCGTGTTCGAGCTGACACCCGTGTTCCACCTGACACGGCCGTGTAGCTGGCCGTGTACCCCATGATTTTCTCCCGTTTTCAACCCGAGCACTGCACAGGTTCTAGGACACGCCCGTGTCCTTGCCCGTGTCACCTTGACACGCCTGGGCTCCAGGCCGTGTACAAGGTCTCAGCACTTCGGCTAAGTGTCGACACGGGTCGACACGCCCTGCGACACGCCCGTGTCGCAGGCCGTGTGCCATGTCTCGACACACTGTCGACACCAAAGTGTCGACTTCGCGGACGATGTGTCGACACGGTTGACACGCCCTGCGACTGCGACCGCCCGTGTCGCAGGCCGTGTGCCGTGTCTCGACACAACATCGAAGCACTGTGTCGACTTCACGGCTAAGTGTCGACACGGGTCGACACGCCCTGCGACACGCCCGTGTCGCAGGCCGTGTGCCCAGTCTCGACACAATGTCGAGACCAAAGTGTCGACTTCACGCCTTAGTGTCGACACAGGCTTGACACGCCCTGGGACACGCCCGTTCCCAGGCCGTGTGCCTGCAGCCAGAACTCAAACTGGCCCAAATTATTCCCCTCTGCTCCTT
The DNA here is from genome assembly GCA_039583875.1 of Platanthera guangdongensis. Classification (NCBI taxonomy): domain Eukaryota; kingdom Viridiplantae; phylum Streptophyta; class Magnoliopsida; order Asparagales; family Orchidaceae; genus Platanthera; species Platanthera guangdongensis. The sequence continues at coordinate 26,482,596 of CM077157.1, forward strand.
TGAGTTTCGGGGCGTTACAACTCTACCCCTCTTAAAAGAATTTCGCCCACGAAATTACATAAAGGGAAAAACATGTACAAACTTAAATTTGTACCTGAGCGGAACAACTCCGGATATTCGTCAAGCATCGTCTGCTCTCGCTCCCAAGAGAGCTCCTCACGACCGCAATTGTCCCACCGGACTTTGACCATCCTGATCTCTTTATTGCGTAGCCGCTTGACCTCCGAGTCCTCAATCCGCACGGGCTTGACTTTTGTCGTTAGCCCACTATCCACCGGCACTTGATTGGCCGCGATCACTTGCGTAGGCTCTTGCACCGCCTTCCGAAGCACCGAAATATGGAATACATCATGTAAACCACTTAGCTCCACTGAAAGCTTCAGCCGATAGGCCGCTTCTCCTACTCGCTCCAAACCTCGATCGAACGTCCAAGGTACCTCGGGCTTAGCTTTTTCAATCGCCGCACCCGCGAGACACCCTTGAACGGCTTGATCTTCAAGTATACATAATCGCCCACAGCGAACTCCACATTCCTGTGCTTGGCATTATAGTACTTTGCTTGTCCGGTCCTGAGCGATGAGCAACCTCTCCCGAATGGTTCTCACCAAACGAAGTAGCATCCTCCACTTCTTCCGATCGCTTATACAACTTCGACTCGCCCGTTTCTAACCAAGACAACGGCGTGCGACATCGTCTACCATAAAGGGCCTCGAAAGGCGCCATCTGAATACTTGCTTGGTAGCTTTGTTGTATGCGAACTCCACCAAATAAAGGTGGTCCTCCCATTGCTTTCCAAAGTCCAAGACACACATGCGAAGCATGTCTTCCATGGTTCTATTGACCCTCTCTGTCTGCCCATCCGTTTGCGGATGGAAGGCTGTGCTAAACTTCAGCTTTGTTCCCAACATTTGCTGCACCAGCCTCCAATCATTGGACGTGAACCGTCCATCTCGGTCACTCACGATGCTGCGGGGCACACCATGAAGCCGCACTATGTTATCCACATAAAGCTTCGCCAGCTTCTCCACCGGATCATCCTTCCTATGCGGAATAAAATGCGACACCTTTGTTAATCGATCGACCACCACCCAAATGCGTCGTTCCCCTTTTGCGACCTTGGCAAACCATGCAAAGTCCATAGAGATGTCGTCGAATTTCCACTCCGGAATAGGCAAGGACTTAAGAAATCCTCCCGGCTTTTGGCACTCCGCCTTTACCAAGGCGCAGGTTTGGCACTTCGCTACATATAGCGCCACATCCTTTTTCAAACCCGGCCACCAAAACAGTTTCTTGACATCGCGGTACATCTTCGTGCTCCCCGGTGAATCGAGTACTTGGTATGATGCGCCTCGTACAACACTCCACCACCCGTAAATTGCCCACGCTTGGGACGCACAAACGACCGTCTTTCCACAGCAATCCGTCCTCCACAACGAATTGGGAATTTGACCCATCCAGAGCCTCTATCATGAACTGCTTCATATTAGCATCCATATCCAAAGCCTGCCGAATCCGATCAGCCAGGTCATATTGGACTTCAGTCCAATTCAGCACTGCTTCAGCACTAGATTGTCTATCCACACAAACAATCTCCAACGCCTCCAGCTCCTGCACCAACCGCTCATCATGCACTGATAGCCAATTCGCTTGAGCTGGGGCTCGGCGACTCAACGCGTCCGCAACCGCATTCCCTTTGCCAGGCACGTAGTGGATCTTAAAGTATAGTCCCCCAGGAACTCCATCCACCTACGCTGCCGCATATTCAGATCTTTCTGATCAATCAGATACTTTAGGCTCTTGTGATCGGTGTAGATATCAATCTTCACACCGTACAAATAGTGTCTCCACAGCTTCAAGGCAAAAATCACGGCCGCTAACTCCAAGTCATGGACCGGATAATTCCTCTCGTGCACTTTTAGCTGTCTCGAGCCATAAGCTATCACGCTTCCGTGCTGCAGTAGCACACAACCCAAACCGCTGCCTGAAGCATCGCTATATATCTCATAGCCTTCGGTTCCAACCGGCGAACTCAGCACAGGCGCCGTGGTCAACCGACACTTCAATTCCTCAAAAGCTCGCGCGCACTCCGGCGTCCAAACGAACTTATGCTCCTTCCTCGTCAAAGTAGTGAGAGGTAGCGCTATCCGCGAGAAGTTCTCTACGAAGCGCCTATAATAACCGGCAAGCCCCAAAAAGCTCCGGACTTCTGCTACCGTAGCAAGCTCAGGCCACTCCCGTATCGCAACAATCTTCGCCGATCCACCGCAATACCCTCTCCACTCACTATATGCCCAAGGAACGCTACTGAGGATAGCCAAAACTCGCACTTCGAGAACTTGGCATACAACTGGTTTCTCCTGAGTGTCTCCAACACCAAATGGAGATGCTTGAAGTGATCCTCCTCACTTTGCGAGTACACCAAAATATCGTCGATGAAGACGATCACGAAATGGTCTAGGTACTCCCTGAACGTTGTTGTCATCAAATCCATGAACACTGACGGCGCATTAGTCAGCCCAAACGGCATGACCGTAAACTCATAATGCCCGTATCTCGTACTAAACGCTGTCTTCGGGATATCACTCTCCCTTATCCGCAGCTGATAGTACCCAGACTTGAGATCTAACTTCGAGTACACCGTCGACCCGACTAACTGATCAAAGAGATCATCAATCCGGGGATCAGATACTTGTTCTTCTCAGTCAGCTTATTTAGCTCCCGATAATCAATACACAACCTCAAGCTTCCGTCCTTCTTCTTAACAAAGAGGACCGTGCGCTCCAAGGCGAAGAACTCGGGCGCACATACCCTTGCTCCAACAACTCTTTGCAGTTGAACTTTCAGCTCCGCCATTTCCTTAGGCGCTAGCCGATACGGAGATCGTGACACAGGCTTTGCACCTGGCACTAGCTCGATCGTAAAATCTATCTCCCGCTGAGGCGGGGCTCCAGGAAGATCTGCGGGGAACACATCAGGGTATTCCGATACCACTGAAATACAATCCATCGCGGGCTTCGGCTTTGCAACCTCCACTAGTGTAAAGAACAGTTCTGCTCCAGCACGAACCGCCTTCACCACCTGAAGAGCAGACATCAACGTCTTGCTCGACCCCTTTAAGCCCGTAAAAGTCGTCTCACGACTTGCTCCCAGCTTTACTTCCTTGCTACCGCAATCTATATGGGCCTGCTGCTCCGAGAGCCAGTCCATTCCAAATATGACGTCGAACTCCACCAACGGAAGTAAGGACGCCCGCAGGTCAAACTCCTGCTCTCCAATACGAACTTTAACTTCGCAGATCCTAACCGCTCGCATCGAACACCCATTGGGCAACAACACATCCAACTTGTCCTTCGCCATCGAAGAAGGGACTCCGATGCGTGATATAAATCCTTCGGACAAGAAGGAGTGCGAAGCTCCCGTATCGAAGAGTGCTCGAGCGGGATTTTCACAAATCAATACGAATCCTAAACAAGCAGTGGTAAGGTAACACATACATAACAAGCATATAAAGGAATTGATTTGCTATAAATTAAACCGTACCTGTCACCACGTCAGCTTGTTAATGGCCTCCTGTTGGCCAAGATTGTAGACCCTTGGTTGGGCCGGAGCATAGTGGGATGCGGTCGACTCCACCGCCTTTCCCTTCTCTTCATAGGTAGCTCCTGGCCTCCTCTCGGACTTAGGACGTCCGCTCCAACAATCACGGGCGAAATGCCCTGTCTTGCCACAAGTAAAGCACGCGCCCGGGGTCCGACTCGTAGTCGCCCCAGAAGCACCAGAAGGAGCTGGACCCGAAGTCCTATGCTTCTTGAAAGCTCTCCGATAGCCGACTTCGAAGTAGTCGGCACTTTAACTCAGATTTCTTTTCAACCAAGCCTTTCTTCGCTTGCACACTCTTCATGTCCTTCTCCAAGGACCGGGCAGTATTGACCAAGGTTAAGAAACCCTGCGTCATTGGCCCCGACAGTAACATCTCAGCTCATCCCTCAAGCCTTCATAAAAACGATTAGTCTTGCGCTCCTCATCCATGATGGTAGAGCTAGCATAACGACTCAACCGCGTAAACTCGTGGAGATATTCATCCACGTTCCTCTCACCCTGCACCAACTTCAGGAATTCATTCTCCATCGAGATCCTCTGAGTAGAAGGGAGGTATCTTGCCAAGAACAATCCCGAGAACTCTTCCATCGGAACGTCTATCAGTTGTCTACCTCGCAGATGATGCAGCTCCAAACCTTCCCACCACATCCTGCGCTCACCGTCCAACAGGAACGTAGCAATGGTGGTCATCTGCCACTCCTCCGTCTCCGTCGCTGTCATGACTCTCTTCACCCTAGAGAGCCAGTCTTCAGCCTGCGATGGGGTTCCCAACCCCGAGAATAACGGAGGGTTAAAGCTCATTACATGCTTCAACTGCCTCTCAGTCGCCCTCCTTGGCACTATTGGTTCTACAACCACTTGCTCCATCCTCCTCGGCTCCGCCTCTTGAAGAGGTACTTGCTCCAACACAGGAGCTGGCTGCTGCGCTTGCCTCCCAGGCTGCGCATTGATCACGGCTAACACCGCTTCAGCACCAATCTTATATTTTCAGCCGACAAGGTGTTGCGGAGGCAACTTCTGGTGCACTACTTGCCTCAGAACCTCGGCGTTCTGACGGCCCAACACCACTTCTGGTCACCTATAGTGGTACAAAACACCGTTAAGCGACCAAATACATTGCAAACAGCAATTATAGGAACACGCAGGTTTCCTCAAACACGAGTATTTTTCATTCCTAAGTGGACATTCATGGGTTCTTTTTACTGTTATTACGATGACGCACACAATGTGCTCACCACCCTTAAAAAGAATTCGCCCACGAATTCACTTTAAGCCCGAACAAAACCAGTAGTCTGATACCAAATTGTAACACCCCCTATCCGTCGCATAGCATATAGCAGTAGGTCCGGCCGGGGCCCGACGCCATATACCACAGACAGACCGGGTGGTTACTATGGAAACCATCCAACCAATCTCAACGTCCTACACAGAGCATTCTAGCGGAAGCAGTTTATTAAAGTTGCAAAACAAGAACCCAGCACAAGCATGAATGTCCACTAACAAGATAATAGGAATGTTATTACAAAATACTCAAAAGTCGGCCTTAAGCCTTACAAAATGTTTCACTTGTCTTTTTTACATGATTTCCAAACCTCGGCACGCAGGCCGGCCATACATGAACAAAACATAAAACATTTCCACTTGGGCCTTCGAGGGCCAGCTTCGCACAAAGGGCTTTAGCCCGCTATTGACCGCTTGGTCCAGCTGCACCTGCAAGCAAACAACCACCGCACGGTGGCAAACAAGGCAACGGTCAGCAATGCTGACCAATTATAACGATCCCGCCCCAACTGGGGCGGCGATGCTCCTTTCCTGCATTTCATTAGCATAAGCGAGCAATTAAACCATAGCCATTTCATCACAGACGTTGGCTCGCACGGCCACACGTCCCGTGCACTCAGGGCACATTCTCGGTGAACCGGTCGATGTTACGTCAATTAAAGCCATTAACATTCCGACTCACCACCCGCCACTTAGACGGCCATTCCTATGAGCAATTCGTCCTCATGGTATTGGTCACGTCAATTTAAGCCATTGACCACCGAAGACCCCCATCTATGCCAACGGCGAGTGCCATGTACCTTTAGGTCTCTCTAACCCGAACGACATAAAGCGGGTACGGCTCCATCTAACCCGTGCTCACATCGCAACGGCAATTTAAGCCATTTGCGCGGTCAAACTTTCACCGATTCCCATTCTAACCACGAAAGACACATAACCCCGTTATGTTCATGTTGGCTCTCAGGCCACCAAGTTGGCAAGACCTCGTGTCCGCCCAGTTTTCCGGGTGCACCTTTGGGTTAGTCCCCAAGGCTCCCTGCTGCAATCTACCGCGTAGAAAACCCGAAAACACCAAATAGCACGGAGTCTTCTCCGGCCTTATGCAATGCAACATCACCGATCCGAACTACATGTCCGGGTAGGCTTCAACCAAAATGCCTATGTCCGTTCTCGCATACGGACTCTAAACAACGGGACTTCACATATCTACCCGAAGGAACGCCTCCAACTCTCCGCAAACTCGCGAGAGCGGGCTTCCTATGCAAAGAAAAGAGCGACTCATGCTCAAGATGAGGATCGTTACCCTTGCGGTCCTCTTTGGCGCCATCGAAAAGTAATCGGATGGAAATCACCGCACTTGCGTTGCCTCCGTGGATCCGGAGTCGCTTGCGATTCGGAGCTCCGAAGCTCCTCCAATGGCGGATCTATTCCTCTTCTTCTTGCCTTAGCTTTTCTTTCTCCAAGGGTTTGGAGAGATAACAAGTGGAAAAGTGAGGGTTTTCTAAGTCAAAACCCGGGTATATCCCTTCAGGAACAACCCCCAGCCATTGGATCTTCAGTCAAGAAATGAACGGCTTCGATTCGGGACTGAAATGCCCAATCTGAGCCGAACACGGCCTGGCACACGCCCGTGTCCAGGGCCGTGTGCTCATTCGCCGTCAAATAGAATCACCTGGAACCTCACACGGTCTCGAACACGCCCGTGTTCGAGCTGACACGCCCGTGTTCCACCTGCACGGCCGTGTAGCTGGCCGTGTACCCCATGATTTTCTCTCCCGTTTTTCAACCCGAGCACTGCACGGGTTCTAGGACACGCCCGTGTCCTTGCCCGTGTCACCTTGACACGCCTGGGCTCCAGGCCGTGTACAAGGCTCAGCACTTCGCGGCTAATGTCGACACGGGTCGACACGCCCTGCGACACGCCCGTGTCGCAGGCCGTGTGCCATGTCTCGACACACTGTCGACACCAAAGTGTCGACTTCGCGGGACGAGTGTCGACACGGGTTGACACGCCCTGCGACACGCCCGTGTCGCAGGCCGTGTGCCGTGTCTCGACACAACGTCGAAAGCACTGTGTCGACTTCACGGCTAAGTGTCGACACGGGTCGACACGCCCTGCGACACGCCCGTGTCGCAGGCCGTGTGCCCAGTCTCACACAATGTCGAGACCAAAGTGTCGACTTTCACGCCTTAGTGTCGACACAGGCTTGACACGCCCTGGGACACGCCCGTGTCCCAGGCCGTGTGCCTGCAGCCAGAACTCAAACTGGCCCAAATTATTCCCCTCTGCTCCTTTGATTTTCGGG